>CM061063.1:273341764-273714295 GCA_030762895.1 Sophora flavescens | reverse complement strand
TTTGACTTGGTCAAAATAATTATTGATTTGAATATTGTTAAATTTGTCACTCAATCCTCCGCTCGTATATTCGATTTCTTACCATTTTATTATTACTTGCCTTCGATCTCATTGGTACACTTGTCAGGCCCATCAAGTTTTTGGCATCACGTTCAAGATCGAAAGCTCAAGTCACCTTAATACTTCACGCGTGAATATCACCACTTTATCAAGAACGGTATCACACAGTCCTATGTGATACGGAAAGAAAAAGTCAGCCATGACACATTTATGATGAACTTGGCTCTCGTGAAGCTTACCGTTGGCTATAAATGTAGACTAGGGTGTCATGTGGGGAAAGCTTGGGGATTGGCCGAGGTGTTGTGCGGTGGAAGCTTTCTTTTTGTTACTCACTCCATGCCATGCCTCTTTTCTCTCCCTTATATTGCCTATCTCCCCTTCGTCAAGGAGCTGCAGGTTATACGCTTATCCGTTATACCACCCTATTTCTTGCACTTTTTTTTCCAACAATAATGATGCATTGGGTGCGTGAGAGGTACACTCTCCTCCATCTCTCTCTCATTAAATTTTTTCTATTTTATTATTACATTTTTACCTTTATCATTTTCATTAAAATAAAGACAATAATTGATAAAAAGAATAAAAAAGTCACTCCTATGTACGATCCATACGATATCTTTACCAATCCAATATCCTGTACTTCACAGCACGCTCTTGGATAACCCATCTTTATCCTGTTAATAGAGCCTTTTAGCCATGATTTGGTCCTCTTTCCCAACATGAAAAAAGTGAGCTAACGGCCTGTGTACAAGATACTATCATTATCGCCCGATAATTAGACATCCAACCTTGATCGGGACACACCAGTGCTAATAATTGAATATGTTTATAACTTCGATTAATTCACTGTTTATTTGATTTTCCTAAATTAAAACAAAAATAATAAAGATTTTGGTCGAATCAATGATAAGCATCAAAACATGAATAACAAAAAAAAAAAAAAAGAGAATGGTTAAAAACAAAACAAAAAAGTTGAAGAAGAAAAAAGGTCTTCCAGCATCAACAAGAATGTTAGCTGGATGCAGCAGGGAACTTAGGGGGAAGGGGACCTACCTAGATGGAGTGCTGCGGCTGAACTCACACGAAAGTCTCCCGGATCCGGGCAGTTCACACACAGTTGGAGGCAAGCAGACAGAACACACCAGTGTGGTGAGCCAGCAGAATGGCACATCATCTAGTCGAGTCACGCGAGCAGCAGGATACTGGGCAAAGGTATCACTTAGAGCAGAATGGGTTTATGATGTAACCTTTGTACCAAATCGCTTGTTTAGAGATTTGCCTTTGTTTGAGGCAGAGGTCAAAATGTAGGTAAGGTGTTGACTCTGTACCTATGTATTTAATAATTCAACAATAAACAAAAAGTGGACATATTTGTCGAGTGAAAGAATGTAGTGACCAAACAATTAAATAACAAATATCAAAATTAACAAATCAAGAACAAGACAACAACATCTCAAGATATGATTCAACTTAAAGAAAGCCTCGGATCGGGTAACCACAATGATACAAGATGAATCCTAACGACAACACTTTTATTAAAATTGAAGTTCACTTGAAGGTGAATTATCCTAAATTAGCTAATATTCTCTCCTAGATACAGATCGTCCCAATTAAATCAATTCATACTTTGTTTAACTGAATTTAGATGAACCCTTTACGCTTGTGGTTTCACTAGGTCCTCTAAAGGCCAAACCACCGTGATATAGCCTTAAGTTCAATTATTATGGTTCCAATACCTAGGTTTACTCTCTTAGTTCCCCAAAGTATCAAGACATGCAGAAAAGTGACCCAACAAACTCACATGAATAAGTACACAAGGATTGAATCAAAGAACATTCAAAATTATTAAAAGATAAACAAACAATTAATCATCAAAATGTACCAAAGTGGCATTGCCCAATCTTAGAAACAAAGAAACTACTTAGACATGGAAGAAGAAACAAGATTCCAAATAGAGACATCCAAACCCCTCACTAAGGAAGAAGAGATGAGGAACTAAGAACAAGAGCATCCAAGCGAGCCTCCTCTAAACCAAATTAAAACCCTGTAACTGTATCTACCAACTGTAAATACATAATCTAAAATAGTCCAAGTCTCAAAAAGAAATAAAATGAACTAAAATTTTAGGTACTGTGATCCATCACTGTGGACCATTCAACTCCCAGGCCATAGATGCGCTGGAGTGTGCCTCCTGGCCTCTTCTTGTCGTTCCACGTCCTGACCTATCGCCTCTGCCTTGCTTGTTCCTTTCCACGATCCGCTCAATCCATGGCCATGGCCATTTTATGGCTAGTCCGTGATGCCTGAGTGATATTTTTTCCCATTTAGCTCCTTTTGTTCTATCTTCACTTTTTCAATCTTTCCATCCTTTTCTAAGTCAATAAGCACTAACCCGCACAACAACACTAAACCCCACAATAATCAACTGATGAAAAATAATCAAAACGGAACAAAGCCTAATGAACTAAAAATGCTTGGAAATAAGAATTAAATATGATGTTGTTGCACATACATCAAATAACTCTGCTCAAGATCTTGCTTGTCTTCAAGATGACTATGTCCAACAAAGATGTGGGATCAAGAGATAATATGATAAGAACCGAGAGAACACATAACCAAACAATAGGCAAGGCAAACAATGTAAATAGAGGTAACCAAATTCAAGTCCAATTATAAGTTAAGGTTTTGGAAATCACTGACACCTAATTAGGATCACACTACTAACCACACCTGTTATTTAATGTGACTCTCGATTCTTTTTATATCGTTTTTAATCAATTAAAAATATAGTTATTATATTTTAACATATATAAAATATTTGCTTAAAAACAAAATCATATCCTAATCCATCTTATCATACGGATCACAAAGAGAATTTTCTGTTGACAATTGCAAAAGCTCTGCTTTCACGTTTTCACCGCTATAAAAGTTTATCGAAAAAACTCACTCTGACCCAGGTAAGATACGGTTATGTTTTATTATGTTTCCAACTTGTTATTTTGAAAATTTTTGTTAAAATAAAATAAAATAAAAATAAAATATTTTATTCTGTGAAACCTTGGAAATTCATCGTTTCGAACCCGTATTTTAGCCGATTAAGGAACCTAAATGATGAGATAAGGCTTGATGGGATGCCTAATAAATGCTTGACACACTTTGAACCGACTGGATTTTTTCACAATTAGAACTGTTTTATTCCAAAAACCCACATTAAACTTTCCTTAATGATCCAAACAATGCCCAAACCAAAACTTCCTCTCCAAACCTTGCTCCCTCTCCTATAGGCTGTGCATCTCCTCTTTCCTTTGTAAACACCACACTTCATCCCTCACTTCATCACTCTTCTTTCACTCTATTGGGAACTCTTAAGTTCACAAGACTTAACCGCTTCCGAAGCTCTAGTTTTTCTTCTTTTCACTAAGGTTCTTAACCAAAGTTGTTCTCTGCTTGTGTAATACCTCCTCATGCATTCTTTTCTTTAAAAAACTCATCTTTTCTAAAGTTTCTTTTTGTCATATATTAGCTTTATCTTCAAAATTTCTCAAAATGGTAGAACACTCCTTGAGTTTAAACCAATTTTGCCTTGTATTTACTGGTAGTTTAACATACTAGAGGTTACACAAAAAAATCATCCGTATTCGGAGAGGCCAACTACCATTACATGCCTAGGGAGTGTTTTGTTTCAACTTCTTTATATGATCATGTGTTAGTTTTTTAGCGTTCCTTGATCATTGAACCATAAATATTGAAGGTTTTGATATCTTGTTTTCCCATGTAGTAAAAGTATGTATTAGTGGCCTCGGGATACTATGTTTCAACTTATCCGGCGCGATCTGAACTTAGAGAAATAATACACCGGGATATTTTTTTACTTTATTCTTCTTAATTTAATTATTTTGCTTTCTTATGGCTTTCTCACTGTGCTTATTTATTTATATGTTATTATGTTTGTATTCATGTCATTTCCTTTCCATGTTTCATATATTCACTTTTTTTTATGTCATTGATATTTATGTCATTCATTTTATGTCAATTACATTGTCATTTAATTTATGTCATTTACATTATGCCATTTTACTTTATGTTATTTATTTTTATCCATTTATGATCACTCATTTAGGTCATTATGTTTAATTACTATAGGCTTATGTTGCTCTACTTATGTGCTTATGAGCTTAGTTCTTTAGTCCTATGTTACTTCCAACATGATCATGGCCTCGATATCCATAGTTATCGTTCCAAAGGTCTGGGAGATTGGAAAATTTAGGGATTTTCATCATGAAAACCCAAGGTTTGCTGAATCTAAAGGTTATGGACTAGTTGTTTCGTTTGATTTTCCAAAGTTATCATAGCTTGAGCTCTACTATTAATGGACCAAACCAGAGGGATTTCCAAAGTTTAAATGTTCTGTTCTATCTATTGGTCAAGGTCAATCTCCATAGTGTAACTTGGTGGGATTTTTGTTCAACTTGTTTAAAGTGCAATCTTGTTTTAAACTCCTAGAACTTTAAGGATCATAACTCCTTTAACTTTGTGTTTGGAAATTTCTAGCATTTCTAGTGTTTAGCCAAGAGTTTAATAAATTTAAACCCCTAACCTAGTTTATTGTATGAACCGAACCTATACCTTGGGTTATGTTTTTGATTGAGTTTTAACTCATGATTTCATGTTTTTGGAATCTTAGACTTCCATCTCCTGGTGAAAACGAAGAAGTCAGTGTATACCTACTGAGTATATAATCTCCTTACCTTCATGTGCAGGTGGTTAATACTGTGGTGTGACGACAAGGAGTCGAGTTCGAGTTCAGGATAACCTGGGGGAAAGAACCAAACTATCAGCTTAATGGATAAGTATCGATTATAATAAGTAGGTGACTCCTACTAGTAGTCGATATAATCGAAAGACCAAAATCACATCGGAAACTTTCTTTCAAAACCGATCTCATCTCTGTGATTGTAGGTTATTAGCATTAAGTTGATCTTTTATATTCTTAATGGTTGATTTGATTTTATTACTTTTATTGGATTGATTTTGTGCTATGTCGCATCAGAATATTTGATTGATATTGTGGTTATGTATGATCCGCCTGATTTTTATTATTATGCTTAGTGGATTTTAAGTAAAGATATATATGTTGTCTAAGAGATGATTGTTTTGGGTAGGATCATAGTGATTTAGAAGTGCCTAACCTACATGAAATATGTTAAAGAGGTTTCGGACATGGGTAGCATGCGTGGTTGAGGTCTTGAAGAGTGTTAAGGCACCAGGTTATGACCATATGGAGTCCACGAGGTTCATAAGTTGTGTTGTTTCTATAACCGTATGTGGGATACATATAATACTGGTCCTTATGTAGGGATCGTCTGAAAGGTAAACTCTAACTCGTGCAACCACCGCATGTCATCGCTTTGCATGAACACCTCTCCGGGAGTGGACGAGGTGTGCACCAGGATCAATCTCGAGCCGGAGTGTCACGCCATGGAGCGTTTACCATGATGAAGGTGTGCAATCGGGATAATCATGAAGCCATAAAGGTCATCGCTTTCGTATGAGCACCCACGGGCCCCGGGGCGCACCGGTTTAATGCAGCCAGGTCATCGCTTTGCACAGCATTCTCACCGCGACTGGGGATGCACCGAACGGGATTTGTCGTCGACGATCGACCGGATCAACCATAACTATGATAGGGGAAAATCGTGAGTCTATTTTCGGACGTATTTAGTTTTAGAGTGAGGGTAGGATGGATATAAGAATTTTATAGAAGATGATGACTTGACGATGTCAGGTTCGTGATAATTATTATATAGTTTACTATGACTCTTTTACGCTTTTGATGATAGAACTCTATCTTATCCCTCGCATATTTCTCGTATGTTGTATTTTGTCTCCTCAGGAACCGTAGGGAGAAGACCTCCCGATTAACGGGAATGTGAGTGAGCTTGATGAACTCCCTACGTAACCTGATGCCTGAGGATCTAACTGTGGACTCATGGGATTAGTTGTCTGCTAGTTATGGTCAGGCGTTGTGTCGTGAAGCTTTATCTTTCCGCTAATGTTTGTATAACTATGCAACCAAATTGGGATCCTATTGTTGGGATGCCCTCAAATAAGGTTTGGATAATCGATGCTTTAAGTATGTGTAATATATTTATGTTTGCATATTCTGTATTCTATGTGAATCTATTTGCTTAAGAAATTAAGTTTTCCAATTTTTACTTAATTTTCACTAATATGCTATTAATTAATTAACTAATGAGGTTTTAAACTAAATGACAAAGGCAACCGGGTGTCTCATTTGCACGTATGCACTGACTCGACGACCGCTAAAAGTTGTGTGTTGTTAACGTGCGTCTAGTCGAATCCACATCGATTTAGACTATGTTTAGAAGGAGGTGAGTGTCCCAATCCTAATACAAAAGTTACTATTGGTATGGCATGGAACAAATTCGACGAATATGATGGGGAAAGAGTTCATCGATCGAGTGTTTCACTGGGGGCAATTGGTGTTGTCTCCTAAGAAAAAGGATGGAAGGAACAGGCATGGCACAGACACAGATTACGTTGAATAAGGTGACAATTAAGAACGAGTATCCGTTGTTCCTGGATCGATGACCGATGGATGACTTCAAGGAGACCAATACTCTCGAAGATTGATTTAACATCGGTATCATCGGATCAGTGGTAAGGAAGGAAGATTCCCAAGACGACTTTGGACGAGGTACGGGTACTATTTGTATTTATCCATGCCTTGGTAATTACACGCTAACTGTTCATGGATTAACATGAACCGAATTTTTAGGTCTATCTCTCGAAAGTTTGTTTTCTCAGTGTTTATTTCGGGATAATATTCTTATCTATTCTCGTATGGAGAAAGCACTAGGAACATTTGAGTTTGGCATTGAGTCTTAAAGGATAGGGTTAAATTTTATGCCAAACTTTGCAAGTGAGTTTTGTCGGAAGAAGCGCACTTTAGGCACGTGATTAATAAAGAAGGAACAACCGGAGATCCAAATTAAGTGTCGAGGGCAGTTTAACTGGGAATCAATTTTGTCCGTGAGTGAAGTATGAGTTTCTTGGACTTGCTGGATATTATCAAATCAAGGTAGGGGATTCTCTAAGATTGCATTGTCCATGATGCAGCACACGAGAAAGGATATAACTTTTGCATGGACTGACAAGTGTGGTAGTTCACAAAAGTTAAGGAAGGTTGATTATATCACCGTGTCGATCTCTACCTGCACTTCTAGGATAGTTTGGATAGGGCACCGTGATGCTGGCCATACCAAGCTTTAGGTTGTGTTCTGATGCAAGAGGGAAGAGTGTCGCTTATGCTTCCCTGACAACGAGGATTCATAGAGGATCATCCACTCATGTTTTTGAGTGAGTATTAGCTAGTGCTTCGCTTCACAAAGACACACACTTTTTGTAATGGAGGCAAGGTTTAATGCTTTCAAGGGACTATGAGATCAAGTACCATCCGATCAAAGGAATTGAATACGAGGCAGCTGAGTAGGTGATTTGAGTTCATAAAAGATTACGATTTTGAGTTATTGTACTATCCTGTAGTGCCAATGTGGTAGTAGATGCCTTAAGTAGAAGTCCTTGCATGTATCCGCAATGATGGTTAAGGAGTTAGAATTACTGAACAATTCTGATATCTTAGCGGAATGGAATTACTGGAAGATAAAGTTTGCTTAAGTATGATCACTATTAGTAGTGATTTCTGAAAGATCTTCAGATGCGTGTTCAGATCTATACCCTTTGGAGATTAGGGGTGGAAAGACGGGGTAAAGTTTTAGTTCACTAGGGGAGCAGATGGTGTGTTAAGGTTTAAGGATAGGATATGTGTGTCGAGGATGCAGAACTTAGGAAGATGATTTTGGAAGAAGTATACAAGAGTAAGTCGTAGTTTTCATCCTGGATCCACAAAAAGATGTATAAAGATTTGAGGAAAATGTTTTGGTGGACCGTATAAAGAAGAAGTAGCAGAGAAATTTTATCTTGCTTGGTGTGTCAAAAGGCGAAGATTGAACATCGTAAACCAGCGTGATTTATTACAATCTTTAGATATCCTTAATGGAAACGGGTAGTATAGCCATGGATTTCCGTGGCTTGATTACACTAACCCTAAGAAGCATGATGCCATTTGGGTGGTCATCGATATCGACGAGCGTGCTCACTTACCTATTAGGTAGGCGAAATAGAAAGTTAACCCAGATTTACATCGAGTGGTTAGATTGCATGGTGTGCCATCAAGCATTGTCTCGATCGAGATCCTTAGATTTACCTCTCAATTTTGGAAAACAATCGCAACATGCCTTGGGAACTAAATTGAGAATGAGTTCCGCCTATCATCCCCAAACCGATGGGCAATGAGAGACACTTCAATCATTGGAGGATCTATTAAAAAAAGCTTTAGGTTGGAACACACTAGCAACTGGATGAGTTCTTACCATTGATTAATTTACTTATAACAACAGCTTTCCAAAAGAGTATCTAATGGCACCGTAATGGTGCTCTGACTTAGAAGTGTAGGGACCCCATTATGTTGGATTGAGACGTGAGAACCAAGTTTTGGGGTCCGGATGTGCAACAGACATACTCGAACGTCGAAGGAAGGGAAAAGAGGAAGGAAGCACTGATAGGCAAAGGAGCTACAAGGATGAGGGAAACTTAGAATTCCGGAAGGTGATCACATTCGTAGTTACTCTAAAACTCGAATTGCTGAGCTAACAAATCTAGAAAACTTACTCCTTGTCTCATGGGACCTTCGTATTCTTCGATGAATTGGTCCAGAGCACCAAATTGCCTTGCCATCAAATCTTCCAACACTCATGACGCCTTTCATGTTTCCGCCTGAGAAAGTACTATCCTAATCCATCTCATGGATTGAGTCTGAGTTGATACAATCGAGAGAGAACCTAGAGAATGAGTCCTACTTGTTTGAGGATCGCCGTAGACATTTGATAAGGAGCTTGTAGACAGATTCCGTTGGTTAAGGTCATATGGGATTAACCTTCGAGAGATGCATCTGGGAACGCGAGTCGGATATTTAACAAACAATACTTAATCTTTTCGGTATGTAATCTGAGGACGGAATTTTTTTAGGAGGGGTATATGCAACGCCTGATTTTCAATTATATCTGCTTAATCAATTAAAATATAAGTAATTATATTTTAATATGAAATTATAAAATATTTGTTTAATAAAATAAAATCATATTCTAATCCACCTTATCATATTAAGTCACAAGAAAATTTTCGCTGGAAAATGCACAAAAGTCTTGGCCTGCACTTGCCACGCCAACATAAGTTTACTCGAGCAGAAAACCTGATTTGACCCGTAACGAGATGGTTAATGCTTTATCATGTTTCCTTCAACTTTGGTTATTTTGAAAATTTTCGCTCTAAAATAAAATAAAATAAAATATTTTATTCTGTGAAATCTTCTAAAATACGATTGATGTGCAACCGCTACGCCTTTAAGCGTAAAGGAACCCTAAAGGATGAGAGAAGATGATGGGATGCCTAATTAAAATGCTTATGACACACTTTAAACCGATTATGATTACTTTTTTCAAATTATAATCTATTTTATTCCAAAACCCATTAAACCTTCCTTAAATGTCCAAACAATGCCCAAAACCAAAACCTCCTCTCCAAGCCTTCTCCCTCTCTCCCCTAGGCCTGCACCCTCCCCTTTCCCTATAAATACCACTCTTCATCCCTCACTTCATCACTTTCCCTTCCTTCTACCCATTAAAACTCTTAAGCTTTCATATTTTTCTTAACTTCAAGCTCCCAAGCCTCGAGTTTTTCTTCTTCTTTCACTAAGTGTTCTTCATCAAAGTTGTTCTCTTGCTAGGTAATACTTTCATGTATTCTTTCTTTTAAAAACTTCATCTTTTCTAAAGTTTCTTCTTTATGTCATATATGAGCTTTATCTTCAAAAATCTCAAAAATGGTAGAAAACTCCTTTTGAGTTGAAACCAATTTCTATGGTCTTGTATTTACTTGTAGTTTAACATACTAAGAGGTTGTATAAAAAAAAATCTCCATCCTCTATTTCCTGGAGGAGGCTGAATCTACTCATGATGGCCTAGGGAGTGTTTTTTGCTTCAACCCTTTTACATGATCATGTGTTAGTTTTTTTTAAGTGTTCCTGATCATTGAATCCATAAATCTTGGAAGGTTTTGATAGCTTGTTTTCCCATGATGACAAAACTATGTATTAGTGGCCTAGATACTATGTTTCAACTTATCCAAGTGTGATCATGAACTTTGAGCCCTAATACATTGTGATGCTTTACTTTATTCTTGCTTCATTTATTTATTTTGCTTTCTTTATGGCTTTCCTTACTTGTGCTTATTTATTTTTATGCCATTATGTTTCTATTCATGTCATTTACTTCCATGTTCTTTATATTCATGTCTTTTATTTTATGTCATTTATATTTATGCCATTTTACTTTATGTCATTTACATTATCCCATTTACTTTATGTCATTTACATTATGTCATTTACTTTATGTTATTTATGTTTATGTCATTTATGATTCATTTACTTATGTCATTATGCTTTAATACTTATAGGCTTATGTTGCTCTTTACTTTATGTGCTTATTAGCTTGTTATTTAAAGTCCTATGTTGCTTCCAAGATGATCATGGACTTGAGCTCCATAAGTTATTGGATGCCAAAAGGTCTAAGAAATTGGAAAATTTAAAGATTTCTATCATGAAAAACCCAAGGATGATCGAATCTTAAAGGTTATGGACCTAGGGTGTTTCGTTTTTGGATTTTCCAAAGTGATCATGGTTTTGAGCTCCCTTACTATTAATGTGCACGCTAAACCAAAGAGATTGAAAGTTTAAATGTTCCTAGCCTATCTTAACGGGTCAAGGCCGAATCTCCATCAAGTGTAACTTGGGTGGGATTTTTTGTTCAACTTTGTTTAAAGTAATCTTGTTTTAAACTCCTAGCACTTAAGATCATAAATCCCTCGTTGCATGTGTTTTGGAAACTTCTAGTATTTAATGATCATGAATCCAAAAGTCGCATAAATTTCGAAACCCCTAATCCTAGTTTATTGTATGAACCAACCTATACCTTGTGGTTAGTAGTTCTTTGATTGAGTTTTTAACTCATGATTTCATGTTTTGTAACCTTGACTTCCATCTCGGAGGAAACGAAGACGTTCGTGGTATACCTCTTCTAGCTCTAATCTCGTACCTTCACAAAAGGTGGAGTATACTTGGTGTGACGACAAGGGAGCTTAGTTCGGGAGTTCGGTGATAACCAGGTGGGAAGGTTAACCAACCTATCGTCAGAAATGGATAAGTAGTAGATTATATAATAATTGTGTGGGACCTAAACCCTACTAGTAGTCGAGTAATCGACAAGACCAAAATCACATTGGAAACCTTTTTCCTCAAAAACCGATGGCGATTCGGGGATTGTAGGTTTATTGGCATTTGGTTGATCTTTATATTCTTGATGGTTGATTTGATTTTATTACCTTTATTGGATTGATTTTGTGCTATGTTGGTAATATGGGAATATTTGATTGATATTGTGTTATGCATGATCCCCCTGGTTTTATTATTATTACGTCGACGATTCTGGGCAAGTATACCTATCGTGCAAGTACGATGGTGAGACTGACATCGTTCCCACGAGATTGATGTCAATTATCGGCTCCACGAGTTCAGCAACTATCTAGACTTTGAAGAGAATTCAAAACAAACAAAACAAAAGGAATAAAATCTTTTTGTATTTTTATCGAATACTTGGAATGCTAAAAAGGACATGAGACTAGACTTCACCAAACCTCTTTGCCTGCACTACCACAGACTAGATACCCTCCCATTCAAGCTTCAAAATATTAAAATCAATCCACTAGATTACTCAAGCCCCCATTCTGTGAGACAAGAGCCTAAATCCACTAATAGACCCTAATTTTTAGGTGGCCTAGATTAATGAATTTGCATTAAGATTGGGATTACGATTACCAGGTAACCAAACTCCATTCCTAGACGCCAAGGGTTACTAGATGATTAATTCCGGTTCTGTTCTAATACGAATTTTCCAATTGCATACCAAAACACTAATCAAGTCACCAAAGTGTAGCCACAATAGCATTAAACGAAGGAAATCAATCACTAATAGAGAAACATAAACATGATTAATCCGCAAGGCAAATACATGAAGTTTAGTTTAGTTACATCTAATCCCAACAAACGGGGATTAGCTACTCATAATTAAGAGAAAGCCAAGACCGTGAGAAATAGGAGAAAAGGAGAGAAGAAACTCTATGGGAGCTTTCCACCGTCAATCCACAAGAACCCCCTCTCAAAGAGTCCTTCTAGGGTGAGAACCCTCTTCTGCCTCCAAGTATCCTTTAGGTTAAAAGTCAGTCCATGAGAGTTCCCGTGTCGAGACCCCCGTAATCTCCTGCATCCCCCTTTGCACTCGTTTCACGCTTATTTATAGAGAGGCCGTGTCACGACTGTGATGGCCATCCGGCCAGGTGCGAGAGGTGTTCAGAGTCGCGCTTTCAAATTTGGAGCATCACGGTCGTCCGCCCCATCACAGCCGAAGTGATCGCTTTCCCTGGTCCATCACGCATCGTGATGGGAATCACGGCTAAAGCCGTGACGGCTTCGACTTTTGCCTTCAATCTTCTCGCTTTTCTTGATCTGGCATGGTGGATGGTCATCACGCGCTAGTGCCACGTGGCCTCGCTTGGCTCCCTTTTCACTTTTCAAGCTCTATTCCATCCAAGCTCCATCATGGCTAATTTCAGCCTTTTTCATTAATTCTGCAAAAACAACACCAAGAAACCGCTCACCCTGCCCAAGGAAAACTAATCAAATCAACTAAAGAATGCCTAATCTATATGAAAATGCATGCAAAAGTGTACAGAAACATGATGTAAAATCACACTATCATTATGCTTAGTGGATTTTAACAAAGATATATATGTTGTCAAGAGATGATTGTTTTGGGTGTGAGGATCATGATGATTTTTAGAAGTGCCTAACCTACATGAAATATGTTAAAGAGGTGTTGTGACATAGAGCATGTGTTGAGGTCTTGATGAGAGGTTAAGGCACTAGGTTATGACCATAGAGTCTCGCGAGGTTCATAAGTTGTGTTGTTTCGAGAACTGTATGTGGGACACACATACAAGACCAAGTCCTTAGTGGACCGTCCAAAGGGTAAACTTAACTTGTGCAGCTACAGTGTCATTAGCTTTGCATTAACACCTCTGCGGGAGTGGACGAGGTGTGCACGGATCATCGTGCATTTGTAGTGTCACGCTAGTGTGAGCGTTCTTACCATGGTGAAGGTGTGGCACCGGATAATCGCGGCAGCTATAGTGTCATTGCTTTTGCATGAGCACCCACGGTCCCGGTGTGCACCGGTTTAATGTGCAGCTATAGTGTCATTGCTTTGCATGACATTCTCACCATGACCAAGGATGTGCACCGGGAATGGACGTGTCGCTGACGATCGACCGATAACCATAACTATGATAGGGAAACCATAGCCATTTTCGGTATCAAGTTTTAGTTGTAGGAGTGAGGTAGGATGGATATAAGAATTTTATAGAAGATGGATGACTTGACTGATGTTGTGTCCGCGATAATTACTGTATAGTTTACTATGAATCTTTTCCCGCTTTTGATGATAGAACTGTTTCTTATCCCCGTATATATTTAAGATGTTGTATTTTGTCTCCTTGTGAAACCGCATTTAAGACCTGTGGATGAACGTAACCGTGGAGGAGTTGGATGGAACTCCCCTACGAACCGGATGCTGGAGGACGAACTGTGACCCATGGTGATTAGGGTCCCTAGTTAGTTATGGCCAGTCGTCTATGTCGTGAAGCTTTATCTTTCCGCTTATGTTTTGTATAACTATGCACTAGTTCGTGATCCTATTGATGAGATGCTCAAACAAGTGTTTTGATAACTCCGATACTTTAAGTATGTGTAATATATTTATGTTTGCATATTATGTTCTATATGAATCTATTTGCTTAAGAAATTAAGTTTCAATTTTTACGTAATTTTCACATTAAGCATGCGATTAAGTAATTCAAATAATGAGGTTTTTAAACTAAATGACACAAAGGAGACAACGGTGTCTCATTTAAGGGTGAAGACAAACGTTGCTCAAGATTCCTCAAAGGAAATGCACTTCCATAATCTTGATAAGAAACCAAATATGCACGAAGGGCTTTTAATGGTTGTAATGGGGCCATGGGAATGATGTTAGGAGGGGTAAAGAAAGAAAGGTATGCACAAAGGGCTAACAAAATTTTCAATAAGCACAATTAACCCAATAACAAAAAATGGAGCAAATGCATTTTTCAATATCAAGAACAACACTTCACATTTCCAATCAACCCCACTTTTTTTTCTTTCTTTTTCTCCCTTTTCAGGCCTTCTACTCTTTTTTTTTTTTTGAGCTTTATTTTCCAACTCCCCTCATATTTTTCTTCTTTCCCTTTTTTTTGTTGAACTTAGGGAGAGATTTCATTAACATTTTTTTTTTATTTGAGAAGAGAAGACTCAAAAATATATAATTCCCGACACAACTTTCAAACACAATTTGCTCCATTTAATATTCTACTTAATTACCAATAATGAATCATCATAGGCATCAAGAAAAATAGTTATGCAATAGGCTCAAGATGGGCAACTAATGGATGAAAGTGTGACAATTATTTCAGAAGGCCTAGAAAAATACCTAAGATGCCTTTATCACATTCAAGCATGCAAACAAAACCTTACCAAAATGGTTTCAAATAAAGTTCTAGAGCACAAACCAATGAGGAATTATCACTCAACACAAAGAATGGGAGCAAAAAACATATAGTGTATACATCCCATGAAGCTCAAATCTCACATTTAGATGTTCAAAAATCAATGAAAACACAAATTTAGAGAACCACATGCTAATTGTCAACCATCAAAAGATTATCTCAACTATCAATAAAAAAAATCATGCCGATTGCCTACCACAAGAATTAATCAAATGGGGTTCCCAATCAATATCATCACAAAATCCTCAAGAGAGATAGGGCACAAAGTTCAACTAAAAAGCAAAGAGAGATGATGTGTGTGATGAGACGCCCAACGTCCCATTAAAGAAACCCAAAATATTAAGACCTAATTTTGTTATTATCGTTAAGCGGATGTATTAAAAACAACAGAAAATTAAAAACTTAAAATATAAACAACATATATGCATGCATGCATAACATATACACATCATAGCCGCATACATAATCACAAGGGATTCCCATCATCAAGATCTCGATATATACAAACCGGTGATAACATAACATAAAAGAAATACATCAAAATACAAAAAGGGAAGATGCCTCGCCGCGATTCTCTCCACACCCCATCCACTCTCAAAATACAATAAAACCTCACTAACACCTATATAGATGGCACTGCCCGAGCCATCATATACTACCACCCCTCATCTGTGCATCCCATGGTCCGGCGAGTCCGACACTCCTCCGCCTCACCGGAAGAGCTCCGTCCGATTGCCTTCAAACTCTCGCTTAGTAAAGTTCGCTATCACGAGGATGAAGCCCCCAGTAGATACTCGAGAAGACTTCAAAACCGTAGCTCGGACCTCCGGGAGGTGCTGGTACTTCGGGAAGGGTACCGGGTCCCGAGTGGGGCAATCGGGTCCTCCTCCTCGGATGGGGTGCCAACTCGCCTCTGGTAGTGCGAGCCCCGGTACTAGTACCTCAAAGGGTGCCATGAAGGGGAAGCGAGCCATGCCCCGCATCGACGGCATCGGGCGATATGTTTCCATCTGGATGTCATATTGGAAAAGGAAGGGTAATGCCAAAGCGGAATGTGCTAACGAAACCTATCAAGCCGCTCCTCGTCCGGAGCCCGGAGGTGATGGACATGAGACCCGTATACACAACGGCTGGTGACCGGGTCCATGAGCCACCCGCTTGGATCGACGCACTCTACCTTAAAGGTCCCCCCGAGGAAAACCCCAAGTCCTGGTCATCCATGGATGATCCCAATGCACCATCAACTCTATCTCAGTATCCGTGATACAAAACATATATGTACAAACACAGCAAAAGAAAAGGGGATAAGAAGCCATATAACATCAAACGTGGAAAGTGGTTTAAAAACATTTAATTCTATAACAAAGACACTAAATATCCATCTCCAATAATACAAATATATATATATATATATATATATATATATATATATATATATATATATATATAACACAAATCATCCTTGATCCACGCCTAAGATTTTTCCTCTACCCTCCATCATGAGGCAATGCAAATGTTGTGTGAATCATCTCATCGTATCTGCCATATCCTGATATCACATCAATAAAATCGACACGTCCCGGAGTCCCCTGGTGCATACCCTCGCCTCATGATGGAGGATGCCCATGCAAAGCAATGGCACAATAGTTGCACAATCCGATGCACACCTCCCAACCACACGGCCAGGTGCTCATGCAACGCATGAACTATAGATGCAACTAAAAATGAAATCATGTCTCGGGACGGTCCGCCGTTAGGCCTAAACTCCGAGAATTCTCCCTCCGAGGAATAGACCCCACACTACCATGTTTCAGTCTACTGTACCATGTTTCGTGTCAACCATATCACGCACTGTGTTTCAGTCACCCCATAGCGCCCTAACCGCTTATCATAATCTCATAGATATTAACCTCAATAAAAATCTCAACTCATCAATCTCATCATCATATCTCAATAATCATCTCAGTTAGACACTTCTAACACATATAATATGAATTATCCAATACATCATCATGTCTAAACATAACTTATCACTTACTCAACCTCTAAGCACAAACATAACACTCATTATGTCATCATAATCATGTCATCATGTTGTCAAAATCAGCATCATTACCATCATGTCATCACTTCCAAAATAATAATTACCAACATATAATAATAATAAATATAAACACTTTCAAAAATAATTACAACACTTCGTGTTATCATTCATCAAGTACCAAGTTCAAGTCAACTACAAGGTAATCATCACATAATAAAATAATATTTTATCGTGGACGACGTATAAACGCATAATTTCTATATCATCATTGGTACCACTAGGTAGTCCCCAATGTTATATGGACATTGTCCGTTACTCGTTCTCGTGTAAGGTTTGGGCCGCCCTACGCCATTATCGAACTAAATGCAACCGCATCATTTCCGACGTTAAGTAGTTTCTTTCCCCCACCTGGAGAGTCGTACGATGTCCGAAACGAAAAAAAATGAGCGTCCTCCCAACTTCCTCGATTCTACCTCGTGCGGTTCTAGGGCCTCGAGCTTCCAAAATTTCACCTAAGCATCACGTTCTGAAGCGCACATTACTACGAGTTCATAATCGAAGACTGAATCAATTCACAAAACGAAACGAAAGATAACTCGAGAAACGTCAGCGAAACGAGTTTTGACATAAAAAGAGGATGATTTACCTTCACTTTTTGAAGAAACAAAGAAGAGGAACACGAAGGTATCGCCACTATGATCACAACCACGTATTCGAGTCGTGACGGGACGAACAAAACTTTCAAACTCTTAGCTAGAAGCTCTTCTCTCTCTAAATTTTCTCTCTCTCTCTCTCTCTAAGACTCCCCTATCTGTTTCTCGCTTTTCTCACTCGAGCTCTTTGTTTTCTCTTGGTGGATAAGTGACTTATGTCACTTAAGCCACCTTTATTTTTACAAGTTCACGCTGCCACGCTCAGCGTGAAAAGGGCCACACTGGAGCGTGCCGACGCTTGAGCATGGGAAGCCACTGCGCGATGCATCCACTCACAATGCACGTAAGCCCCGATTGACACGTGGCAAGTCAAAGCATGACCCTTGTCCGTTGACTTGTGAGCTGGAGCGTGGATACACCCACGCTCGAGTGTCGACTTCTTACAAAAAGTCATCTCTTTGCGTTCAGGGTCCGTTCGATGTCCGATTGCGCTCAAATTTGAGATATAGGCTCATTAGGACCTAATAAACAAGCTAAAATCATCAAAAAGGCCTAATCTCATCTCTAACTCCAAAATTCTTATTTCACATTCAGATATTTCAAAGACGATAATCGGAAAACCTAACTTTGGTTCCTACGCTCAAACTCACTCGATAAAGTTGCGTACTTATCATGCAAAGGTCTCTATGCCTCAAACCACATCTCAACTATATAATCCAATTCCTAACCCTAATCTTCATACATAAACTATACATAAAATACTGGATGTTATATGTGAAAATGAAATGCAATTTTTTTTGTAATGAAATGCAATGCAACATGCAACATAAGAATGCATGAAACTACAAAAGATCTACAAAAACAAATACGAATATGAAAATACCTCCTCAAGATTAGAAATTTACATTGTCCCCAATGTAAAAATCTAAAACAAAAGAAGGAATAAAAAAAAGGATTCATTGAATTGGTGGGAAGGGGTGCACCCAAGAACCATGAGACAAAGATCAAACCAACAATTCGACACAAAAATCGAAAGAAAAAGAAGAAATTAAAAATAAAATCAAAGGAAACTTGGGTTACCTCCTAAAAAGCGCTTGTTTAAAGTCATTAGCTCGACTCCTACTTCATGTCAACCCTGGATCATTCGGGCTTGGGAAGAATGAGTCATTCCCTTCTTTAAATTTCCACCAAGGAAACTATGCTCCAAATGTGGCCACATGCGCTTCCTCTTAACTCTCTTCAGCTTAAGCTTCGTGGCTCGAAGCTTTAAATCATTTGGCTCATCAACCCCATCCTCATCATTCTCCGAGGAATCATTGGCAAAACAAAGTTTAGGAGGGGCTGCCAACTAAGCTCCTCTTTCACCATTGGAGGCAATGACTCAATCCCCGCACACCAGATTCTCAAAAGAAAGGTGTTTATAAGAGTTAGTCAAATTGAAGTCTACTATTTCTATCCCAACATTCAAAGAGAGTTTCCCATGTTTAACATCTATAATGGCTCCAGCAGTGGCCAAGAAAGGCCTTCCAAGAATGATGGGAAATTGAGAATTCTCATTCATGTCTAAAACCATAAAATCAATTGGGATAAGAAATTCCCTAACCTTGATGTGGGTATTCTCTAAGATGCCTAGAGTTTTTCTGGTGGAACCATCCGCAAATTGCAAAGAGACCTTAAAGGGTCTCAATTCATTTATTCCCAACCTCTCAAAAATAGAAAGTGGCATCAAACTAGCACTGGCCCCCAAGTCACACAAAGCATGATCAATTTTGACATCACCAATTGAGAGAGGAATGGAGAAACTACCTGGATCTTTCAATTTAGGAGGCATTTTATTTTCAGTCAAATTATTGCACTCCTCAGCTAAAACCTTAGGTTCTTTCTCTACAAGCTTCTTTTTCACTAATCTTTGAGGGAGAGGAACTGGGGGTTGGTAAGGTGGTGGAGGGACATACTTGGGCTTTTCTTCAAATTACCTCATATCCACACTCCCCTTGTCCTCATAAATTACCTTATGCTCAACATCCCTCAAGAATATAGCATTGCATTTCTCATTGGGATTTACCTCGGGCTGTCCCGGAAACTTACCTTGAGTTCTAGTTGAAGAACTAGCTTGTTGAGCGATTTGGGTTTTTAGCATCTTGTTATGTATTGCTAAATTATCTACCTTAGATGCTAGTTCCTTTCATAGCCCTACCATGTTGCCTAAACTCATCATTTTGTTTTATCTGGGCTTTAACAAAGTTCTCTAGAAGAGACTCAAGTTTAGAATTTTGTACCTTAGGGGCCCCTAGAGTGGGTTGAATGTTACCTTGGCCTTCTAGGAATTGGTGGTTCAACGTATTGTTGTTCCGGTAGGGAAGATAATGGTTGTTCTTCCTTCCGGGGTTGTAGGTTTGATTATATGAATCATTCTTCCCCTTTTGGTTGAAGTCATGAAAATTATAGCATGATTCCACTTGCTCCACCGATGCACCTTGTGAGGAGCCAATTCCAAGTTGGCATTCAGCACTCATGTGTCCCCATGCTCCACAAATCTCACAAAAGATGTTAGTAGCACCTACAACATTAACATTAGCCTTTTCAAGTTTTTCAAAACGCTTATTCAGAGAATCAAATTTTGACATTATCAAATCAATACAATCTACCTCAAACTTACTGATGCAAACCAAGAATGATGTCCAATTTAAGGCCAAATAAAATTTTTGAAGGTGATGTTCCTATCTTTGCCTAGAGGTGATGATTCTATTTTGAAGGAAGTTGAAAAAGTAATTCCAAGTTGAAAAAGATGAAAATTTTATTTGGCCTTAAATTGGACGTCATTCTTGATTTGCATCATTCCTTCCCTCTTGAAGAGAATTCGACCTCAATTTATTGCCTCTGGAATCGTGGTTCATCCTCCGGGTTCAAACACAACTCTTTTGAATCCATGGGGCACCTCTCTTGGAATTACTTATTCAAATTCCTTCAAAATATAATCATCACCTCTAGACAAAGATAGGAACATCACCTTGATTTCTTTTATAAAGAGACTCTCAATTTTTTTTCAACCTTTGCCTCACTATTTTTCCTTTGCTCTTTGCTTTTTGTAGTTTGGCCTTCACTATTCTTTTCTTCGTGACCTAGGGGAGAAATTTTAGAAAAAGTAGAAGAATCCCAACATTTGATTCCACAAACTAATCTTGAAGAAGGTATTAGGGTAAAAGAGGGCCATGACTTCCCAAGTGAATTTGAAGATGTAGTCTCGACTTTAGGGAAGACCATTCTCTAGTTGTCTTCATATCCTTATCTTCCTCTTACAATTCAACTCCAGTTGATTGTTGGCATTCTTCCTTTGGAATCACATCTTCAATTTCATTGATTGTCTTGCAAGCTTCCTTTGGAGGAAAACCCTTCTCCAGCGTCTTAGATATCTTTGCATTTCAAATGATAGTGTTGCCATGATGGGTGGTGGGAAGAAGAATTTTTATTTTTATTTTTTGGAAAAAATCGAAGAACAAGATCAAAAAGTCACTCTAGGAAGGATGACTCTGATACCAAATGATATGATCCTAAGGAGGAATATATACAATTCGGATCTATCCTTGAGAGACCAACCAAAATATGAAGAAGAAGAAATACAAAAATGGAGAAGGTAGGGAATGGAAGGTAGGCACCACAATTCCAAGGGGAATCGATAAGCCAAGGTGAGGATCGCCACAAGGGTCTTGGACTCTTGATAAGATCAAATGGGTTGGCTCAATGAAGAACCCAAGAGAGAACACTCTCACAATTGGTAAAAACCAAATTGAACATCAAAGTTGTATTTCATCATGTAATAGGTGTATACATATAGGGAATTGAGACTGTCAGGAGAAGGCTTACAAAAGGTCATCATAAGATGACATAACCCCTAGCATAACTAAACATAACTATTGCACTAATGGAGTAATAAAAACATTTACTACCCACTAAGTGGTTAATTAAAGAGTTAAATCTCCACTAATTGGAGTCACCGCCATATTTAAGCAAAATAATAAAAATGATACATAGCTTCTAAAAAGGAGTTACTTAGGCATGCAAGTCAAAAGTCACCCTCCTATAAAGCTCAAACTCGTCCAAATATTTGTATTAAACTTCCAGCTCGTTTTTCACTATGATAGAAGCCGAATCTGGTCAAGAGGTTTGCAATACAATTTGTAGATAATTTCATTAGCTTTCTAACGCACCAAAGAATGCATCAATCAGAGATCTGTAGCTCAAGATACAGTCAAAACAAGTATACAGGTTCATACTAATGAAAATAAAATTTTCATCAAAAATTAATTTGGCCTTAAATTGGACATCATTCTTGGTTTGCATCACTTACCTCCCATGAAGATTTTTCGGGTTATTACCTCTTTCATTAGTCCATTGGTGATGATTTGTAGCAACACTCTCAATGATCTCATAAGATTCTATCATACTACTGTTCATCAAAGCTCCACCAACCGAGGAGTCAAGAGACACCTTCGAAGAATATTCAAGTCCATTATAGAAGGTGTGGACAATCAACCACTTCTCTAAGTCATGGTGTGGGTAGGCTTCCAGCAAAGCCTTGTATCTATTCGAAGTTTCTGACAATGACACTCCATCTTTCTGAATGAAGCTTGTGATTTGGGTCCTAAGATGAGCAGTCTTGGAAGGTGGGAAGAATTTGTCCAAGAAAGCTTGCTCCAATTATTCACAAGTAGTGATTGTTTCAGCGGGCATAAACTTCAACCATGCTCTAGCTCTATCTTTCAGTGATGATGGAAATACACTACAAAAAAAACCTATTTAGCGACCGAAGATTTTGGTCGCTAAACATGATAATTCGGTTGCTATATTGTGTAGCGACCGAATTAAGGGGGTAGCAGAAACCCTGGTTGCTAAATGCTTTGCGACCGAATTTGTATTTCGGTCGCAAATTTGCGACCGATATTTCGGTCACAAAATTATATATTTCGATCGCCGTATAGTTGGTCGCACGCTCAGTTAACCGAATTTGGTGACTGATATTCGGTCGCTATTTCGGTCGTAAATTTTGAATATTTTTTTATAAAAATTTTCCTGTAACTTAATCCTACCGACCAAATTTTGTTTTTCAACTATTACCCCATTGATTTTTAATTTCTGATATAAACAAAATACACCAATATTTTTGTTGAATAAATAGAAAACGTAAATATGATGTACTAACGATCCAAAACACCACAGTCAATATGATCAAGAAAACACATACATTAATTAACGCAAGTTTAATAATTGTTTATAAAAAAAAGTTTAATAATGTACTAATTAACGATTAAAACATAAAAACGCACCACAGTCAATAAGTACTAATCAAAATATCAAAACTCATCAATCTTCCAAAGGGATGAACATGTAGAAGCGAGAACCCCCAAGGTACTTAAACTTTGCCAATATACCAGTGGACAACAAATACAACTCCCTGATACCATTTGTGTCTGTTGCAAAATATGGGCGATCCTCATGGATTACTATATTCCCATTGAACAGATTTCCGCATTTGTCTTCAATAGTCACAACACGCGGTATTCCTCTTCCCCAACGACGGTAGAATGATCGTGGGATTGAAATCAAATCCTGCAAATACACAAGAACAATTTAGTAATGTTTAGTTTATGCCTTAACCATCATTACGTGAATCCGATCGTTATTCTTAAGTTGATGAGATATCATGCATCGGTCTAAATGGATGGTTGTCTCAAAACATTTAGTCGGATCCATTTTCTGATAAAACGATAAGGAAAACAAGTCATATGTCTAAACTTCATCAAGCGATAATAAAAAAAGATGGAAAGATCCATGTAGCATACTAGCATGTTAAAATAGAACAAAGAAATACAACTTCACATGCAACTTTACAGATTAGCAAACATAGTAGTTTTCAGGAAAGCAGATGCTTTTACGTCGTTTTGAAGGATGGTCATAGAGAGGACTTTTCCTACTGGAAATGCCTAGATAACCTTGTAAGGATGGTCATCAACAACTATTTCTAGAAAGCTCCATTGCCTAGTGAAACAAATGAGTAGAAAACCAAAGTTGCTTTCATAATATTGTGTACAAAGCTGCTTTCTAATGTGAATAATGTTTGAATGATGATGGCACGTCATGTGCCTGGCAAATTGTGCCCCACCCTTCATTTTATCTAACCCTATACTTAATCCTTCATTATCTAAGACTTTGGTCTTAACGAGAATTAAAGAAAAACCTCAAACTTCAAGAATCCTTTAAGCACATCCAAAATATTGAATGAGCATGCGTGCCCTGAGAAGGTATGCATGCTCATTAATATTGAATCTCAAATAGGAAACTAAGGCTTTCGTAGCTTAATAATTAACTCTAGCAGAAAAATAAAACCATTGACTTATAAGGATTGCAGCATACTTCAACAAATATATATTGAAGCATATTTCAATACAAACTTAGATAAAATATAGTAGCAAACATCCTATTGAGCTCCGCTCTCCACTAACAAGTAACACATAATTGTCAAACACATGCATAACTTCTAAATTAGCAACACATAACAAGCATCCCGCCTTTTTTGACAGGATCACATCCTATTGAGCTCTGCTCTTCATTAATGGCAATTAAGGCATAGAATTGACACATCCATCCTATTGAGCTCTGCTCTCCACTAACAAACAACATATAAAGTTTACAACCACATGCATCAATTTTAATCTACCAGCACACAACCAGTATCCTATTGAGCTCAGCTCTTCACTAACAAACACCATATTCAATTGCAACCACATGCATCATTTCTAATCTACCAGCACACAACCAGAATCCTATTGAGCTCAGCTCTTCACTAACAATCAACAAATCAATTCAAATATGCTCTTCACTAACAATCTACTAGCTAAGCTTAGGAAAATGTAAGAGCTAAGCTATTATTGAAAACTACTAATTTCATTCATCATCTTTCTTCTCTATTATTCATTCATCAGATATCTACATATATAGCACCCTGAGCATAACAGAAAACAAGCCTAATCAAGAAGTTCATATATGCAACTGAATCTAATAACAAATTCAAAACATAATTGGTGATTAGTGCAGTGACTCATCATAACAGAAAACCTGTAAAACCTGCAAACAGAGCCTGCAATGTGCCTTCAAACTCATATTAACATAGTCTTCCTTATGTCTAATACAATGTGCCTGTAATTTACTAATTACATTCTTGGCTTCATATTTGTTTATTTTAAGCAGGGATGGCCATGAAACTTATAGTAGTCCTACTTCCAAGCATTACAGTCTTGGAGATAGTGAATCAAGAGGAAGCTAACTTATATTATCTATCCAATAAGTTATTTAAATCAATATACCCCTACCGTCGAATTTCTCTACTCCGGATTTCACTAGAATAACATCAATGATTAATTTGATAGCATAAATACCCATACTTGACGTAACTTCCCTAAACCCTAACTTGAGACAAAACCGATCGGAGGAGACCGTGGGGGTGGTGGTTGTGCGAACCAACCCCTTGAGATGGTGGTAGTGGCTAGGAGGAGGAAGAGACAACACTTGAGAGAGACATTGAGAGAAACTGAGACAAAGAGAACCAAGCAAGAGAGAGAGAGAGATACACACAGAGAGAGAGAGAGAGGAGACCTTACCAAAGAAGGAGGTCACGGTGCTACAATGTGGTGGTCATGGTGGCGGTGGTGGCACGATCTTTGGGAGGAGGAAGAGAGAATGAGAGACAGAGAAGGAGAAACACAAAATGAGAAGGATAAGAGGAGAACCTTGCCAAGTGGTGGATGGAGGAGGACGAGACACCGACAGTGGCGTGCGCGCCGAAACAGGGGAAGGGGGGAGAGTCACAGTGAGAGAGAAGAGAAGAAAAGAGAGAAATGGGGGAAGAGAGGAAGGAAATCACGATTTAGGGATTTTATTTTTAGCGACCGAATAAATCAGTCGCTAACTGGGTTAATTTGAAATTTGAATTCATAAATTTAGCTACCGATTTTAAATCGGTCGCTAAAACGCTCTATTTTAATTTTTTTGCATGCCGTTTAGCGACTGATTTAATATCGGTCGCAAAGATAGATAAAATTTAACCGTTACATTTAACTCGGTCGCCATTTCGATCTCTAAAAAGTCAACAATTTTTGGCTTTTACTTTCCTTTATTTTGCGACCGAAATAGAGACCGATAACTCTGCTACGCTCTATTTCTGGCCGCTATTTCGGGTCGATATCAACTCTAATCAATGTTTGATTTAGATCCTACAATCGGTCGCCATTTCGGTCGCAAACAGCAACCAACAAATTCGGTCACTATTTTCGGTCTCTAAATGACCTTTTTTTGTAGTGATAGGCGGAGGCGGATAGCATCAACAGAGGCACCTTAAATCTTGAGGGTCTCACAGAACTCCAAGAACATATCCACATGATCATTCGGGTCCTCTAAGGCAATCCTCCAAGCTGGTTCTCCTTATCATAGAGAGTAAGGCGGGTGGTATGGTGAGGTGCCCAGCTTCAATGACTGGCCTAGCAATTCCAAATCGCAAACCCCGAGCATTAGGGGTCGCATACTCCTCGAGTGATCTATTATCAACTCGGGTAGCCATGAAAAGTATTGGTTCAAGTATTTCTCTCCCCTCTTTGCCTTTGTTGTCTTCTCCTTCTATGAAAAGTCTTTTCAATTTCGGGATCTGCTTCAATAAGAGTCCCAAAATGTCTAGTACTTCGCATAAACAAGAAAAATTACTCCGGCGAGTCAAAGAGAAAACAAGAAAATAATAATATAATGATTTTTTTAAAAATGTTTAAAATAATTAAATTAAAAATTAAACTGATATTCAAAAGACACGGTCCCCTAACGGCGCCAAAAACTTGATGGATGAAATCCGCACGTACTGCGGTTTTAATCGTCAAGTAATAAAAGATCGAATCAACATGGACTATGTTTATGAATACCAATTAATTTAATAATTCAATTAAATTAAACAAAAAGGAATATATTTGTTGAGTGAAAAGAATGTATTGACCAAACAATTAAATAAATAAATATCAAAATTAATAAATCAAGAACAAGAATAACAAGATTTCAAGGAAAGGAGATTTCAACTTAAAGAATGCTTCCGGGATTGCAGTAACCACAATGATACAAGATGAATCCTAATTGACAACGTTTTTATTAAAATTGAAGTTCAATTGAAGGTGAATTACCCTAAATTAGCTAATGTTCTCGCTCCGGATATAAAAAGCGTGCCCAATTAAACCAATTCTCACTCTTGTGGTAATTGAATTTAGATTGAACCCTTTACGCTTTGTGGTAATTCATTAGGTCCTCGAAAGGCTAAACTTACTCTCGTGATTTAGACCTTAAGTTCAATTCTTATGGTTCCAATACCTAGGTTCACTTCTCGGTCCCGGTACCAAAGGGGCATTGCCTAATCCTAGAAACAAAGAAAACTACTCGAGACATGGAGAAGAAGAAACAAGAATTCAAAATAAAGAACAACCAAACCCGTTACGAAGGAAGAAGAGAAAAGGAAAACGAAGAATAAGAGCCTCCAAGTGTGCCTCCTCTAAACCAAATTCAACCCCGAATTGTATTCGAACAACTATAAATACCTAGGGGTCTAAAAAGAGGTCCAAGCCCAAAAAGAAATAAAAATGAAACTAAAATTTTGTGCCAGACTGCGATCCACGGTCGTGGACCATTCCACAGCATGTCGTGGATGTACTGAGTGTGGGCTCTGCTCCTTCTTGCTGATTTCCACAGCTGTGGGCCATTCCACATGCCAGGCATCAGACGCAATCTTGCCTTATTCATTTGTTCCTTTCTACGTATATGCTCAATCCATGGCCAGGCCGTGGATGCTTTCAGAGTGATGTTTTTGTCTCATTTAGCTCCCTTTTAAGCTCTATCTTCATTTCTTCAAGCTTTCCATGCTTTTCTAAGTCAATTAAGCACAAATCCTGCACAACACCACTAGAAACACCGCAATATTCCGAAATAGATGAAATCAACCATAAACGGAAACAAAAATGCCCAAATGAACTAAAAATTCATGCAAAATAAGAATGAAATATGATGTTGTTTCACACACATCAAAATGGAAAGAGAAAAAAGATGGGGACAATGACAATCGAAGGCTCCCCTGCTAAATGCCACAATTGGCAAAGCAGTTGTTGTTGTTATTAGTTTTATATATCATTTGAAATAAAGGTTTGGCAAAATAGGTAGATTGGTCTTATATGTTTTTATTTTATTTTTCACATCGATCCCATAAATTTTATTTTATTTTAGATTTGTCCTACATGTTATGTTACGTTTCGTTTCCACGTTAGTCATTTCCGTCAATTTCGACCTTATGTAGTCAGATCAAAAGTCATGTGTCAAACTAACGTGATAGCCACATCAGGTCAAAACTGACGGTGTTAGGTCGAAGTTGACATAAAGGACTAATGTGGAAACATAACGTAACGTGTACGACTAAGTCGAAAAAAATAAACTTATATGACCGATGTGAAAAGTAAAAAAAAAAAGTACACTATCAATCTATTTATTTTGTGTAAAGGTTATCAATTGAAAAGGTCCTATAATGACTTGAGACAATTATTTATTTTAATTGTATTGATTTAGTTTTAAAAAAATTGTTATATTATCCACGAAATTAACTTAGTTTAAAATTAAACTATATCCATTAGGAATTTATAGTTAAACCGTTTTAACTGGTATACATCTTAACATAGCTGATCACCTTGTATTCATGTAGACCTTCCTCTCTCTCTCTCGGAAGAACTCGGAAGAAGCAAACTTTGAAATCTTTGTACGATGATGTGTACAAACTAAGCAGTCCTCTCCGGTTCAGCCCGTTAAGAGAAATCCATCCCATTTTCTCACCAAACCTTGTTTGGTAGAAATACAAAAATTTTGGAGTGGTGGGCTCCATCCCGATGTATCTACATAGAATCTGAAAGGCTTTCAGAAAAGCCCAATTGTTGGGGTGAAGTTGAGTAGGAGCGACGTTCATGGTTCTCAGAACATCGCACTCAAACTCGGTAAAAGGAAGAGATACATGCAGCTTATCAAATAATGTTTTGTACATGTATGTAAAGGGGGGCTCGGAAGGACGAGCCCTGAGGAAGACACACTCGGTACCCGAGCATGGGGAGCAAATGAACTCGGACTCGTCCCCTGACGCCGAGATATTAATTTGGGACTGAAGTTGATCAATTGATTCTGGGGTTTGGAAGTCAGAGAAAAAGGTCCCAACCTCACCTTTAACCCAGGTGTACCCAGGAAGAGTAATATCCGGAATATGGTCTTTTGGAACCCTCAGGCGTTGCTTACGAGCGGCGGGTTTGGACACCGGAGGAGAGGGAGAGCCGGACTTGGAGTCAGACCCGGAGGAATCAGACCCAGGGAAGACGACCTGGAGGAGGACGCTCCCCCTCTCCGACGTTCAACTCCGTGAAGGAATCGAAGAGGTGGAGGGAGAACCCCCATGGGGAAACCTCGCGCTCAATTAGAGGCGAGGTGTTTGACTCGAGAGGACATGGATGAACTCATCCGGTAGCGTAAATTAAACCGAGAAGTATGAGGGAAGAAGGAGACTCGGGCGTGCACTGAAAAATGACAAGCACAAGAGTGATGGCGAAAAACCCGGAAGACGAAGGTGAAAGGCCAAGGAGGATAAGCGGGGGTAGAAGGGAGTGGGAGTCCGAAGGGATATTTGTAGCTGCGGTTGACGGCCCACGCCCCATCGTGCCCAAAAGGGCGCGACTTTTGATTTTCCCCTCATTAAATGGGTGCGGAACTCTAGGGTTCCTTACCTAAAGCGTGCTTAAAAGTATTAGGGGAATGATTGCTTTCTCCGACAAAGAGGAAAGATTTGATTGAAATGACAGTGGGAATGCAGAAGTTTGTGTGACCGAAGAATAAGCTCGGTTTCATACTTATCAGCTCTTTCGCTTATTTAAGCTCGGAGCTCGGGGGGCTTGTATACCGGCCGAAGATATAAGGCCGAGGATTGTCAATACAACCGAGCTCATTCTCGTAAGTAGATATTCACCCGAACTCCCATAGAGCCGAAGACTTATTAACACGCTCGACACCCGAGGATAACTACTCGGGCCTACTCCACACCAGACCGCGAATGAAGATATCTCGGTCTTGAGCTATCCACCAGAATCGACCGGGGCCGAATATCTCGCCGGTCCAAATATCTCTCCGCATAATCCGGAGCCTGATATCTCTCTGCACAATCAGATCCTGATCCTAATATCTCTCCGTATAACTCGGAGCCTGATTCTAAACATCTCTATAAATGGGGGTCCAACCCCTCCATTGAGAACTACGTTTGCTTTGATTCCCATTTGGATACGTAGGAGAGCGAGAATCTCAATTCACAAGCACATTCCAAAACATCCCTTCTAACTATTTCCATCCGAGTATCTCTCATCCCGAGGTATTTGGACTGGAACGATGATATATCTTGTTGATACAGGTAATATCATCCAATCCATATAAGTCATCCTCAAATATATAGTCTCATACATATACAATCTAATGATCATTCTCATTCTGACGTGTAATGGGTTCATGTCGTGCTGGAAGGAGAAGAATGAAAGAATATAAAGTGAATCCAGATGAAATATGAAGTGGCGAGAAGGGTGTCGAGATCATCACCCTTCGCCACTGCCGCCACCATTCCACTGCCACCAACGAAGAACGAGGAGGTCGTGCTCACCTCTGCCGCCTTCGCCTCCGGATTGTGGCTGAGATATGAAACACTGAACATCTCCCACCTTGAGTTCTTGATCACCACCTCGTCTTTTGGTTGCTGTCCACTGCTTGTCGTCCATGATAAAGAACGAGGAGAAGAAAATGAAAGGGATGTCGTCGACTGAGGCAATGAAGGGAGGTCGTCGTCCATGACTTTATTCACCGTCCTCATTCCGCGAGGTGGTGAAGAAAGGATGTCGTCGTCCATGACAAAGAAGAAAGCCGACGATTGAGACTTGAGAGAGAGGGGGACAAGTTGGAGGCAAAGGAGGGGTTCAGATCTAAAAAAATGCTTATAAAAAAATTGAAAAATAATATTTTTGATAAAAAATTAGAACAGGTAATTAATCGGTAATAACAAGTGATTTTTTAAAATGGAAGATGGGTCCTTATTAATCGGTAATAACAAGTGATTCGGGGAGGATGTTAGAATTTGCCATTGCTTAGATATACAACGGTGATGGGAAATGACCGGAGAAAAAAAAATACCCGGCGATTGCTTTTTGTGTGAGTCCTATGTAAAAAGGAATGTTTATAACTTATGCAAACCAATTCAAATCATAAAAATCGAACAAATCGAAGATCGGAAAAACAGCTTAACTTTCATTGGATTAGACTTGATTTTGGATCCCATAGGGAAAATCAATCAAATCCAATTTAAACCGAACTATTATATACATATATTATTATTTTCAAAATTATAATATTACTCACACTTAAGTATGGTTTTTCATACTTTTATATACGAATTAACACCTTCATTCTCTTTAATATTTTTGTTAGAATGACATATATGAGAATGTTTAAAATAAATGTTAATGTCTTGAAGTTATATTTTACTAAAAGTTTTGATGTATATCATGTATATACTTAATTGAGTAAATATGAAAAATAGGAGATCAATTAAGAAAATTAGAAAAATAATTAGGTACAATTTATTTATAGCTAATTCAAAGAAAAAATAGGATAAGTGACAATAGATTCAAGGAATTGACGTAAAAGAATATTTAACAAAAAAGACCATGATAAAAAATATCAATAATCATTTTTCTCAAACTCCCAAAATTGGTCAAGAATTTCATCACTCGTCATCAAATCAAATAACCATAATAAGAACAAATAGTTGTTGCGCTTTCATAAATGTTTTACTGTTCTAGTATAGAGAGGGGTTAAAATAGGTGTTGGCCACTCTAAACTAGCCCCCTTAAATGAATATTATCTTTTGTCCACTATTAAATCAGTAGAAAGGAAGATGGTCAGCCAGGTTCCCGGTAGAGATTAGTCATTGGCGAAACCCGTGGATACTTCGCATCTATGTCATGGTAACAAAAAAAAAATCAATAGAAAGGACACTTGACATAAGAAAAAAATAAAGTAGGATAAAAATCGAATTATCCAATCCAATCCAAATCGCGTTTGATTGGATTGGATCGAATCGGATTTTCTGAAGGAAACGATCCAATCCAATCCAAATCGTATATTGTTTTCATTATTGGACCAAATGATTTTTAACTCAAAATCGTTCTAATCTAATCCCGAAACAACCCAAATCCTATCTGTTTTACATGGACTATTTAAAAGAGACCAACTTGATGCACGTGTCACATTAGTAAATAGTGCATTCGCTTAAGCAGATGAGTTAAAGTACCCCATTGTAAAACTTTTATAATTAAGAGACCTAATTACAAATTAAACTATTTGAATTTTTGGATTACATATTATATAAGTTCCCAAGAATAATTAATCCTTTAATTAATAGATACACTCATCGCGAGTCCGAAGTGCACAAATTGGAAGCATGTTGGTTAGTGTCGGAGAGGAGAGGAGAGGAGGAGGAGCCAGCGGTAGATGGTGAACTACCTGGTTAGCGGTTGATGAGAGATGATTACGGATGCAAAAATAAAAACTGATAAGGCGGAAATAAGTCGTCAATAAACAAAAAATAAAAAGCACAGGCAGGTTCAGCCAAGCAAGGAGAGAGACAGAGGATAAAGACGAAGATGAAGAGCGCGACTGTGGCTGGCGCAGGAGGTGGTTTGGGCGTGGTTCCTTCCTACGCTGTCCCAGCAAAAAGACGATGGAAAGGGCTCGTAATTGCGGTACTGGGCCTCGTCATTCTCTCCATGCTCGTTCCTCTCGTCTTTTTGCTTGGTCTCCACAACGGATTTCACTCTCCTGGTACCCTACTCTTGTGATCTCTTAACTCGCTTCTGTTGATCTCATCAAATCTGAGATCTGTTAGTTACTCAATGTTTCTGCTCAGATTTGATACTTCCTTTTGATTGCAATGCTCTTCTATTTTGCGACATTTTCTATTCCCGCGAGATCGAGATGAATAACGGTGCTTATGACATTTGATTTCTCTAATCTGATGCTAGCCGCCATTGAGAAAGGCAATATAGTCTAGATCCACCGTTTTCTTATATTTGTCTTTTTGGTAGAAGAAAAAAAAAATACTAGTAAGGATTGGTTAATCCAAACTTGCCTGGGTCTCAGAACGACAAGGAGAGGCCTATCTAGAGTCTAGAGGAAAAACCTCAACGGTTTTCTCCGCCAAATTTAAAACCTGCCAGTCCAGTAAATTACGTCTTCTGCTTTGGATATATTCATGCATTTATTTATTATCTGTAATTATAAAAGTACCATTTGAGCTAAATTTCCTTCACTCACAATAGATCATTCCTCTCCTTGATTTTCTCTCTTTCTGACTCCAGTTATTGTTGCATTTTTGCAGGATATATATATGAACAGACAAGTTCTCCTTCGGTAAGCATACAAATGAATCTGTGAATCTATTTCATATTGTTCAGCTCAATTTATTATGTTGATGACGCTGTGTTTTCCCCTTCCGTACTTTTCCAAATCAGAATCACAAGGGTCTTGAAAGATATGATAGATATGATGCTGGCCATAACCATAATCGATCCGAGGTATAGTGTTTTCCCCCAAGCTATTTTAAGCTGTGCATTCTTTCTTTCTACCAATTTTCTGTGGCATATAGTAGGTCATACCACAGTAACCTCACTGCTTTAGTTGTGGTCAAGAAGTTACTGCCATCCCTCATTACAGAAGGGGGAAATCTGTTAGATTAATGGGTCTTTATTAGGCCTTGTTAGTAATATAGCAGTTAGTAGCAGTTAAATAATAGAGCAGTTAGTAGCAGTTAGAGTTAGTTACTTAGTTTACCTATAAATAAGAGGAGAGATTGATAGAGAGAGTATCTTGTGAATTGAATAGGAATTGGGGCCTTAGGGCATTTGGGGAGGTGCAGACCCTCGAAGTTCTGCTACATTGTATTGTAATCAAGGAATTATCCCTATTTTCTTAGTAATATCTTGTAATCAAATACCGGTTCTATCAACTGGTATCAAAGTACTCGGTTCTGGGAGTGTTTCAGGGTTCATAGGCGAAGAATGGAAGCAAGAATCGAGTCTCTTGAGCGTTGGTTCGAGAATCAGAGAACTCTTCAAGAGGAATATCTGGAAGAAAATCGAAGACACTTAAAAAAGATACCAAAAATTATGAATCGTAATACACAAAATAGTGGTCATCACAATCATCATAATGGTGGAAGCAATACCAATGACGACTGAGCGACACGGTGGTTGGAGAGAGAGACGAGTCGCAGAGGAGACAAATGGAGGAAACCCGAAATTCCATTGTTTTCGGGTGAAGAGGCATGCGGGTGGGTTAGTCGAGTCGAGAAGCGCTCGATTTGAAGGGAATCACTGACCAAGAAAAGATTCAAACCGCCACGACAGCCATGGAAGGAGAGGCGTTATGGTGGTTCAAATGGTGGGAGATGTGTGCTTTGAATCCAACATGGGAGGATTTCCGATCCGCCATGATACGGAGGTTTTTGCCTTCACAACAGAGCCAAGAAGAAACGACACAAGCATTGGGGTCAAATAATGAAGAGAAGGAAGATGGTGATGTATCCAACATCCCTAAATTCCAGAACCCAGATTTGGTTGCAATAACTAGGAAGGAGGAGGATCTCCGGGAAGAGTTCGATATAGAGAGAAGGCAAGGGAAACCACCGCCGTCCCATCGAAATTTTGATGACGAAGAGAAGATGGAGGTCGAGAACAAGAGGGGAGCGACCACGGATGGTACACTTCTTGTCACGCTGCCGACGGAACCGCCGCCACTGCCGGAACCACCGGACCGAGTTCGTTCGATGGTGGATGAGGAGATCGAGGCGACGGTACTTAGGACAGAGTTGGCGTTGTCATAGCAACCCCAAGCCCGCAGAGGAATGAATGATGGTGGGACACCTTCAGTAGGGCCAGTGCCATCGCCGGAACAGCCCTTGCCGAACGACGGAGACATGTAAAATGTCGAAGGAAACACACCGTTTCTGTGTGCCATGGTCGTGAAGGAGGAGGGGGGAAAGACCAGGGCAAAAGTGGAGAATTGCCACGATAGACCACCTTTGGATCTAATGGGCCAGGCCCAATTCATTGAAATGAGGCTGGGTGTTAACATAAGAAAGGGTGTGGGTGCATTGGTTGATAAGTATTCATTCATTGTTTGGCCAATTTATCATAGTCTTTTCAAGATTGGGCTTAACTCACAATAGTGAAAAGGAATGAATTGGTCTGTACAAATTACTTTAATGATTTTGGTTATTTGCTTACACCAATCCCTCCTATTTTAGAGATTATGATTCAAAGAAAAATTAGAAAAGTTGATAATAACTTGGGAGAGGACGAATCAATGATTGGAAGGTGGTTCCTTATTCATTTAGCACCTCTTTGTATTCCCCGTGGTGAGACCATGCAAAGAGTTCCCCGAGCGTGCATTATGCTACATTGAATTAGCAAGCTTTGGGCATATGGCTTGTGAATTTCATGACCCGATATATGTTAAACAATTTTGTTGCACTCTTGAGATTGTCAAGGACAACCTGGAGATAGTGACGGTGTGAAAGGAAAGGAAGAAGTGTTAAAGTGGGGGCAATGTAGTGTTGTGGACCCAGTTATCAGAGTTCTTTTTATAAAGACCCCCAACTCAACATTGTGAGGAATGAATTAGTCCACAAAGAAGAGACGCAGGAGATGCCGGTTTTTTCTGTGGGTATTGAAGAAGGGCAACAATGGGATCCTAGTGGACAGCCTTCATACGACAACAACAAAGAGGATCGTCGTGCTTCAAGCAAAGAGGGACCCCTCAAGGTGAATGTTTAGGGGGGGGGGGGGAGTATTGTTAGATTAATGGGTCTTTATTAGGCCTTGTTAGTAATATAGCAGCTAGTAGCAGTTAAATAATAGAGCAGTTAGAGTTAGTTACTTAGTTTACCTATAAATTAGAGGAGAGATTGATAGAGAGAGTATCTTGTGAATTGAATAGGAATTGGGGCCTTAGGGCATTTGGGGAGGTGCGGACCCTCGATGTTCTCTACATTGTATTGTAACCAATGAATTATCCCTATTTTCTTAGTAATATCCTGTAATCAAATACCGGTTTCTACCAAAATCCTAGTATGTCTTGTCAATTTTTAAAGAGTAAATTACCATTTCTGTGGTTGAAAGATAGGGTTAACATCAGTTTGGTTCTTGAAAGATAGTTGACATCAATTTAGTCCCTTGATAGTAAAAAAGTGACCTCAATTTTGACTTATTTCTCAATTATACAAAATTGGCATCATTTTAGGCCATCAATAAAAGGAAACCACATCATTTTAGCCTTTCAATCTCGCGATTTATGAACTGAAGGATGATTTCAATGTCACTTTCTATGATTAAGGGACTAAATTGATGTCAAATATCAATGAGACCAAACTGATGTCAATTCTATCTTGGACCAGAAGAGTAGTTTTCTCATTTTTAAATAGTCAAATGGGTGAGTACGTAGCAAATTTTCAATTGGTTTGCACAAGTATGGATGGGATATTTCTCAAAGTGTATAAAATCGGGCAAACAAATAATCGTTCTATTAGGGTATCAATAATAAGTCCAAAAGGAACGCATAGCTGGTGCACGAACCTCATAGAACTTTCAATACAAACAACCAAAAATTTATATCTAATCCCACAAAGCATCTAATTGATGTTATCTTCTTTAAATTTACTTTGCAGGGAGAACAATCAAACCATGTGCAAGATCTGATAACAAAGTTCGAACCAACTCTTCCAAAGGTTCTCTGCATAATACTCTGGTGGTTAATTTTTATACTTTATCACAAATGTTTTTGTAAAATCTTTTAATTTATAAATTACGGATTCTCTCATTTTTTATTAATTAACGAAAATGTATTTGTTTATTCTTACCTACTGTAAATGGAATGAAAACTTAAAAGTAAATCGTGTTGCGGTATCTGTCTTCATTGTAAGGTTTTTGTCTCGATGTCAACCTTAATATCTCATCCAGTCACCCGTTAAGGGTTTTAATTTTTATTGTAGCAAAAGAATATTATTAGAAAGAAATGAGGGAAAGTACAGCCGTACAGGTTAAAGGAGGATAAGAAATCCTCCAAAGCAGAAGATGAAAAATACATGAGAACTAGAGAATATAAAAATGCATGGAAAGCTGCTCAATCCCTTAGCAAGTCTGAAATGGCAGTTCCAACTTCCATTTAAACAGCTGCTACCCAACACCATGTATGCAATCCTTTTTGAACCAAACGCACCAGAGGGTTGCATAAATTGCAATTGCCACAAAATTTTTGCCTCCTTTTCGCTAAAGACAACCTAACCATTAGAAATTGTCACAAAGTAGGACATGCAACAGTCGGAAAAATCCGCAGACAAATTGTTCCATAAAAAAGTGGCCGCCTTACAATACAAGAGCTGGTGCCCAAATCTAAATTGTTTCAGAACTAGAACTACATATAACACATATGAAGAGAAAGAGCAATGTGAAGTCCACAAACTTGAAATGATTCATTTGTATTAACCTTATGAAGTACCACTGTCTAGACAAGAGAATTGGCATTGGAGAGTTAATTGTTTTAGTTTTAAAATGTCATCCAAGACGATGGAATCCTTTTTAAGGTTTATGTTACTAATTTTTCTTAGCTGGGTGGATTAATAACTCCAGAAGCAGGTAAACGTTAGCAGCATCTAAAGACAAGTAAATATATGTTTTCTTGACATGATTTAACGTGATGTGGCCCTTTTTCCTTTTCCTCTTTATGTTCACTTCTATGGGAATATTTTGGGGATTTCATCTCTTGTTTATTGCGTGGCATTTTGATACTACTGCATTTTATATTTGCAGTACCTTGCCTCATTTAGATACTACTACGGATTATATTCGATGCACTTCGTCTCATTTTTACCTTTGTTATTATCACTTTGTCTAAAACCTATTATTATTTTTGAACGTGATCAAGTGATAAAAGAGTAATGAGAAGTATCCATGAGTGGAGAGAAAGAAGAGTAAAAATTCAGAGAATTCAGCGTATTCTGATTCTCATTTCATTGATTGATTCTGTATACACTTTGGCTATATATACTAGCCATGAATACATTGAGTAGAGTAACTGAATAACTAATTCAGTTAGGACTAACAGCAGAGAGTAACTAACCTAATAGCTAGCAGCAGAGAGTAACTAACCTGAGAGCTGCACTAACTAATGTACAGTTATATAAGATACATTTCATAGCCTTACTCTATTATTCCCCCCTCAAGCTCATGGGGGTTTTGGACAAGAAACAACATTGAGCTTGGATCTTAACTCTACAAATCTAGAGGAGGAAACTGGCTTTGTTAAAGAGTCTCAAGTGGTCCGCACTTTCTAACGTGCACAATGTTGAGAGCTTTGGAGAGAACCTTTTCTCTAACAAAGTGGATATCAAGCTCTATATGTTTGGTCCTCGCATGAAGAATAGGATTGTAGGCCAAGTTTATCAGATTTAAGTTGTCACAAAAGAGTTGTGGCATGGCAAAGGGAATGTGCGATTCAGTTAGGAGTGATCAATCCATAGAGTCTCACCGTAGCATTGGCCATGTCTTGCGGTACTTCGGGCTCTGTGGCTGGGATCTAGCAACAAGAGGCTGCTTCTTTGAGCTCCAGGAAACCAGATTTGGGCCAAAGAAGATGCAGGAGGCAGAGGTTGAACGCCTGTCATCGGGGTCACTGGCCCAATCTGCATCACAGTAGGTGTGCAGAGAATACGGTGCAGAGGGAACAGCTGTAGGTCTGAGTAGAAGACCATAGTCCAAGGAGCCTTTGAGGTATCTTAAAATCCTCTTAACAGCCTGACAGTGAGAGTCAAGAGGGTTGGACATGAATTGGCAAACCTTGTTCACACTATAGGCAATGTCGGGCCGAGTGAGGGTGGCATACTGAAGTGCACCCATAATGGATCTATAGGAATGAGGATCCGTCAGTGTTTCAATGCCAAACTTTGACAATTTGCAATTACTAATCATAGGAGAGGAAATCCTTTTAGCTTCTGACATGTGGGCCTTAGCCAATAAGTCTCTGACATACTTGGTTTGAGTGAGGAGAAGTGCACCACTGCTCAGGTGCTTAACTTCAATGCCAAGAAAATAATCCAGATTCCCAAGTTCTCTTAGAGCAAACTGTGCATCAAGCTTTTGAATTAGATTTTGAACAAGGGCAGTGGAAGATCTGGTGACAATGATGTCATCAACATAAACCAAGACATATAGGCAAGTAGATCCCTTAGAGTAGATGAACAGGGAAGAATCACACTTGCTGGTCATGAATCCAAATTGCAGAAGAGTGGAGGCAAGCGTCTCATACCAAGCCCGAGGGGCTTGCTTTAGACCATAGAGAGCTTTGTGAAGCTTACAAACAAGAGATTTGTCACTGTGCTCAAACCCGGGTGGCTGCACCATATAGACTTCCTCACTGAGGACACCATTCAAGAAAGCATTGTTTACATCAATCTGCTTAATTGCCCATCTGTTTGTGAGAGCTAAGGTGAGTATAATCCGAATAGTTACAGGTTTGACTACCGGAGAGAAGGTTTCAAAGAAATCAAAACCATACTGTTGGTGAAAGCCTTTGGCAACCGGCCTAGCCTTAAATTTGTTTACCGTCCCATCAGGATTTTCCTTCACTCGAAAAACCCACTTACAGCCAATAGCAGTCCTGTTTGGAGGCAGTGTGACTAGGGACCAAGTGTTATTTTTAATTAGAGCATTATGCACATCTTGCATGGCTTGAAGCCATTGTGGACTAGCCAAGGCCTCCTTGACAGAATGAGGCTCAACATGACTCAAGAATATTCTAGGAGGCAAATGTCCAGTTTTGGATCTTGTCATCATAGGATGGAGATTGATAGGTGCAGCTGGAGATAGAGAGTCAGAGGAAGTGGTGGGTGAGGGAGCAGCACTGGAGGGTGCAGGAGACATAGGTTCAGATTGTGCAGGAAATTGGATAGAAGAGGAAGAGGAGATAGGGGATGATGCAGGACTGGCTGCCACAGTATCACTGGCAGTGACAGAAACACTAGGTGAAAGAGGCAAGGGAGAGGATGCAGCACTGGAGGGTGCAGGAGACATTGGTTCAGATTGAGCAGTACTGGTTGCCACAATATCATTGGCAGTGACAGAAACACTAGGTGAAAGAGGCAAGGGAGAAGGGGGATGCTGAGTTATAGGAGTGGCATGCAGAGGAGGATATGTGGGAATAGGTATAGTAGCAGGGTAAGTTTCAGGGTTAGAAACAGGTGAGACAGAATGTTGTTGGAAGAGTTTAGGATAAGGGAACATGGATTCATTGAACAAAACATCCTTTGAAATGTATATACGTCCATTAGAATCAAAGCACTTGCGGCCTTTATGTTGAGGAGAGAGGCCTAAGTAGACACACTCAGAGGACCGGAAATCAAACTTGTGTTGATTGTATGGTCTAAGAAAAGGAAAACAGGCACATCCAAAGACCCGAAAGGTAGAGTAATCAGGGATGGTGCCAAACAAGGCATGAAAGGGAGAGGAGTGAGAGGTTAATGTTGCAGTGGGCAGTCTGTTGATCGTATGAACAGCTTGTGTAAAGCTGTGGTCCCAAAATTTTAAAGGTAGAGAAGCATGGGAGAGAAGAGTCAGTTCCATTTCAACTATATGTCGGTGCTTTCTCTCAACAGTCCCATTTTGATGGGAGGTGTGAGGACAAGTTAGGCGATGCAAAATGCCTAGCTCAGTTAAGTACTTGGAAAAGGGTCGAAATTCCCCTCCCCAGTCTGACTGCAAAGCTTTAATTTTGGCAGAAAATTGAGTTTCAATGAGAGTCAAAAATTGTTTAAACGCGGTCAAAGCATCTGATTTTTGCTTTTAAGAAATAGATCCATGTGAATCTTGTATGAGCATCAACAAATGTAATATAGTAAGAGTAGCCTCCATAAGAGGTGAATGGTGCGGGTCCCCACAAATCACTATGGATTAGCTCAAAGGGAGTAGGATGAATGGTGGAGGAAGGTGGAGCATGTAGTCTATGTGCTTTACCAATGCAACAGGCATTACAAAATTCATAGGATGTTTTATTCAATGATTGAATATTGCAAAGTTGAAGAATGGTTTTTACAGCATTATTGTTTGCATGTCCAAGTCTATAATGCCAAGTGGCAAAGGAACTAGATACAGCAGAGGACCTAGGTGAATTGGTTACAACAGAGGACTGAGCTCCAGATTCGTTAGAAGCCGCAGTTGAAACAGTATGTTGAAAGCAAGAGGTGGAGGGTTCCTTTAGAATGTTGATGTTTTCAAAGCTATAGAGACCATCACCTCCTAGGGAACCGTGAAGAAGAATCTTACTAGAGCCCTGTGATTTCACATAGCAAGAGAATGGGTGAAACTCGAAATAAACATTGTTATCACGGGGAAACTTGGAAACAGAAACTAGATTCTTGGTTATATTAGGAACAAGAAGGAGATTATTAAGTTTAAAAATGGTTTGAGGACTAGTAGGGGAGAAATTTTTTGAAGAGCCTATAGAGTTAATTGAGAGACCTTGACCGTTACCCATTAACACTTGATCCTGGCCTCCAAAGGGACTACTTTGAGTGATATTGTTGGAATCAGCAGTAATGTGGTGGGATGCACCAGAATCTGGGAACCACGCTTGGGGATCAAACTGTCTTTGCAGAGGTTCTTGAGTATTTGGAACAAATTGCGGTTGCTGCATTACTAGATTGGCACTGGGTTGTTGCTGTGAGGGTGGGAATCTGGGAGCAGTGCTTTGAGTACCTTGATTATATTCTTGAGAGTTGTAGTTCTGAGTATAGCCTGACTGAGCTTGATTAGAATCTTGAGGAGGCGGTCTTTGAACCTGAACAAACGTATCATCAAACCGATACCTGCAATTAAAGGCTTCATGGCCATACTTATGGCAAAGTTGACACGTGGGTTTAGGACCACTGCGTCCACGACCTCGATCACCTCTGCCTCGGCCTCGACTACCACTACGAAAACCACCCTGATTCTGCCGATAATCACTTGAAGCGGACAAATTTCCCATATTTGGTGCCTGAGCCACATTAACAGTGACTGAAGGGGACGGTAATTCTTGTCAGAACCTCGCAAGTTGAGCATCTTGCATCAGTAGCAGAGATTCAGTCTCATCAATTGATGGTGATTCCGCCCTGGTAAAGATCGTCATCACGAAGGAGCTATACTCCTCAGGGAGTCCTTCGAGGACCGTATCTATGTGATCCTGCTCTGTGACAGGATCGCCGATGGCTTGGAGAGATTCGATTAGGGCACGAATACGCATTAGGTATTCCGAGATCGTACGTGTGCCTTTCTTGGTGTTTTTCAATTCAGAACGAAATTGACGCACCTTGACCTTCAAGTGTGCATGAAAATGCTTGTGAATTTTGTCCCAAACTTGCCAGGACTGTTTGCAACCAATGAATCGAGGAAGAATTGATGGAGATAACGAGTTCAGGAGCCATGTGAACAACATTTGGTCCTGAACGATCCAGAGTTGATACTCATCGGACTCAATCCCTAGCGTACGATTTGCCTCTGTAGTGAATTGTGGTGGAATTGAAGGATTTACTACAAATCGATGGAGTTTATGCGAGATTATGACAGCTTCTACTTGCTGCTTCCACAACAGAAAGTTGTGATCATCGAGTTTGATGGACATTGAAGACTGTAAGGTTGACGGTGTCGGAGCAGTTACCGAAGCTCCAGAACCAGGAATATCGAACGGATTGCGAACGGTTGCAGCCATGGGAGAACGCGACGAGAACGAAGGAGAAAGAACGGGCCCAGAAAATTAGCTCATGATACCATAATGAGAATTATCCATGAGTGGAGAGAAAGAAGAGTAAAAATTCAGAGAATTCAGTGTATTCTGATTCTCATTTCATTGATTGATTCTGTATACACTTTGGCTATATATACTAGCCATGAATACATTGAGTAGAGTAACTGAATAACTAATTCAGTTAGGACTAACAGCAGAGAGTAACTAACCTGAGAGCTGCACTAACTAATGTATAGTTATACAAGATACATTTCATAGCCTTACTCTATTAAAGAGTGGAAGATGACATGGTAACCAGATTAGGGAAGAAGAAATTTTGAAAGAACTTATTCCTTGGATAGATAACCGACTTATTACAATCATCCCCTCCTATATATTTCCCCACTAACTATATCTAACCAGCAGTCCTTATACCAGCTACTGTAAGCTGGCCCCTAACAGTTTTCCAGTGATTTGTTTCCATCAGTAGCATTTAGTTTGAGCAGCAGAAAAACCCACCTTTTTTGAGCCACTTGACTATGGGGGGATTGGAGAAGAAAGCAAAACAAATAGGAATAAAAAATAATAATAGAAACCAATCATGTTTTCAAAGATATGAAAAATTGAAAAACAAATCATTTTCAGGAAATGTAAATAGAGAATGAAAATATGAGATGTTTCCTAAAATTGAACGCACCCCAATGCTTTGTTTGGATGCAGAATGAAGTAGGGAGGAAAGAAATATGATAGAAAGAAATAGGAGAGAATAGAAAGTGAGTAGGAAATGAAGAGATTTTTTGATTGTTTGGATTGAAAGAAAAAAGAAAAGTAGAAGTCTAGAAGATAAAGAAGTAGGGAGTTCTCTCTTCGCTTGTTTGGTTAGAGAGAAAAGTGAGAAGAAAGGAAATGTGTATAATATATAATGACATTTTTACCTTTGAATAAAATTTTTATGAAAACTTTGTATTGAGAGATTGGGGTAGCATTGGGAGGATGAATAAACATTGGGGGCGTGAAATCTCTCCATTAAGAAAGATATTTTATTTTTGTGGGCCCCATGACTAAGCCTTTCTCTCCTCCCTATTTCCCTTAAACAAACACATAAAAAGTTATTTTTCTCCCCCATTTCCATTCTCCCTACTTTTCTCTTCCTATTTCTCTCGAACCAGACGATTTCTCTCGAACCAGACGATGGGAAAAGCTTAGGGTCAAATCTTTTGTCTGAACTACTATTCTTAACAGGATTGACACTAATGACATGTTACAGAAATGCAGACCTCTCACTGTTTTCACTCTCAACATGTGTATGATGTGCAACTAATTTTCTTTGAAATAAGCTGTTTGGGATATGTGGAGAGTAGAGATTTTCTCTGCAGATTTGCATCAGTTTCTGTTAAATAATTTCAGAGTTTTGGCTTGCGGAAGGAGCTAAGATTCTATGGCAATGTTCAGTGTTTGTGGTTTGATGGTGTTTATGGCTGGAGAGGAATGCTAGAATTTTTGGGGGGCACTTGTTTGACTCTAGTCTTCATTTGGAATAGGATTATTTTTTTTAGCCTTTAGCCACCCTTTAGTTCTGCTCATGGTCTTTGTAGAAGTGTTTTTTTGTCATACATGCAGAGAGAGATATTGTCCTGCTTTGTTGCATCATTCAATCTCCTAGGTTCTAGTTTTGCTCTTTATATATATATATTGTTGTTGTTGAGAGGATGCCTTATTCTCTTCCTCCTCTTCCTTACTAATTTTTTCCCCTTTTAAATAAAAAGAACTTAAGCTTTCGGGAGAGTTGGTAATTGACATGGTATCAAAGCCTTTGACCAATTGGTCTAGGTTTCGATGCTTACCACCTCCATCCTTCTAATAAAGTTATATTTCAAAACAAGGTAGGTCGTTCTATGCATTCTCCATACTTCAAGCCCAAAGGGTTCTTGTATGAGGGTTTAAGATATATAAAACCATTCATCTATCTTCACCTGATAACTTTAGCTTCAGGAAGAGTCGGTGATTGACAAATATAATACTAATACTAGTAGAATGAACAGTTGAGAATACTGAATACATCATAATTATGGTGGACTTATTTTTAGGTTTTCTTACGTTTATGAGTCAGTTTAATAGGGATTTAAATTTTATTTTGGTGTCTTTACTGTTTGGGATTTAGTTTGTGATTTTCTTTTCTAATTTCTAATGGACATAGAAGAATAGCCAGATGATGAGGTGTTGCAATTTTGGATTTTCATAAAGTAATTAATATTGAATTTAGTGATATTAGGCTCAACCTTCCATTTCCTTCCTTCCTTCCTCAAGCCTCCTCCAATCTTTTAAACTCTCATTAGAGAGTGTAAAGATCAAAGAGGATAATAATCCTTCGTACATGTGGAACTGAAGGGTAGGGGGTGGACATTGCATCATTAGCATCTAGAATTTCTATGGCAAGATTATTAATTATCATTAATAATTGCATGTCAGGATGTTCTCAATAATTATCCTCGAGAAGATAAGAATGACACCATCAGTAGAGGCTCCGATGATGATAAACAAAGAGGTGGTTTGCAGATTCAATTTCTTGGATTGAGTGCTCACATGATACTTCTTGCATCTCACTTCCTTCTTTCTTTTGTTTTTAATTTTTAATAATTTTCAGGTTTCAAGGTGCCACCTAACGGTGTCCAGCAATCACTTCCTTCAAATGTACGCATACATTACTGTCATTGGTTGAAATGTTTATTGAACACAGAAATTAAATATTTGCTTAGAATACTTAAATTCATAACATTGAGTCACTTAGACCCCTTCTTATGCTAATGTCTAAGCAAGCACAAGTGCAGCATAATTAGTACAATCCTAACCCAATAACACTCATAGCATACTAAGTACTAACATAATGATCTCTAATATCTTCCCCCTCAAGCAGCAATCCCATAAACAAATAAAAAAAAATCAACATGTAAAACAACTCAATCCATCTCAACTAAAGAACCTATGCAACTAGTACTCCTTCTAACTAACAATACATTTTTGGTGACGTCCTTGCCAGAAGCTCCTAAAGGTTTTAGAAATTTCTGCTGAGTGGCCCCCTCAACCTCCAACCTGGTCCTCATTGCACTAGATTGTATACAACCAAGTAATGCATGCAAAGCCCTTTACTAAAGCCTAAGTCTTCAATCCCTAATTCCCAAGTTAGCAAGAAAAATCCAAACTCCCTCGGGCTAGATCACAGCTCCAATGGTCTATTTCATTGTCTTAAAAACTGGTTGGACCATCAACCAGACATGTTCCTGCCTATCAAAACTCAGCCAGAAAACCGCATAAGCGGTTATACCAGTAAAAACAGGCTAAAACTGGTGAAAACCAGAAAACCAGCACTTTATAAAACTGAAAACAGATTTGCCCCACCTGTCTGGCTGTGATTTGTTTCCAATATTAATAGTAAATAGTGAAAGCAAGAAATCATGGGAGAGGGAGAGTGTGTGGTGTTACTTTAAAGAAAACCAAAACTGATCGGAAACGGAAAAAAAAAAAGAACAAAGGGGGAAACAGGGGAAGAAAAGGGAGAGCCAGAGAGAGAAAATGTGGCCAGGGGTAGAGGGAGAAAAAAATGACATCAATGCTTTTTAGATAAAGAACATAGGGGAGTGGGAAAGGGCAAGAGGCTGAGAAAAGTAAAAAAATGTGCCAGCTACTCAAATCTCAATATGTTTCATTTGAATTTATTGTCTTTTATTATATTACGTCGTTGATCCATGTCATAGAGATTCGACTAAGTTTTACGTTGGCTGTCGATGGCCTAACACAACCCTCTCCTTTTATCCGGGATTGGGACCGGCTATGTTTAGCTTTGTCGCAAAACACACCATAGGCCGATCCCACCCAGTGGGATAAGGCTTGGTTGTTGTTGTTATTATCCAGTCCAACCACTGGCTAAACTAGTTAAACCTTGAACTTGAAACCATTCTTTCTAGTTCTTCGGTCAAAGCAGTTTTTAAATCATTTCTATACTAATCTAGTCCTATGTAGTTAATAGCGCACTATAGCAGCATGGTGGAGCGGATCAGCCCTTGGCTCTTCGAATAACATAGCGGTTTTTTGATAGCGGCAATAGTGGCCACTATAGCGGCCTGAATAGCGGGAAATAGCGTCAATAGCGGCCGCTACAGCAAAGTGTGTTAAGACCCATTTTTACCCATTCTCAAATGGGCATCTAACGGTCATATTTGGGGGTATTGTCAGTTTAACGGTCATATTTTGGGGTATTGTCAGTTTAACGGTCATATTTTGGGGTATTGTCAGTTTAACGGTCATATTTTGGGGTATTGTCTGTTTTTCGGACAAAGGTTAAATAATTTTCACCTCTACCTCCTTCATATTTGATAGTTTTTGACTTTTGTTGTTAATGACATGAAGATTATAACTTGTGATTATTAATTATGAGTATGTATTTGCAATTTTGGGTAGTCTTTTATGTTTTAGTATTTACATGTGTATATTTAAATTTTTTTTTTAGCTTGCATGTATATAAATTGCAATAGCGGCCATCCCGCTCTTGCTATCCTGCTATATCTGTTTCGGGGATCGGCTGCAATGCCCCGCTACCCTGGATTGATAACTATATTCTAGTCTGCACCTCCGTTAGCTGCACCTACAATTTGAGGTTCTGATCCCCCGTGTCACTCAGTCTTCCTTCCTCTGTCCCTCACAAGTCACAACTAATTAAATCACTCCATCAACCATGAACCGTAGCTGAGTCAAAACCCTGAACAATCTTGGCTTATTTTCTCTTCAAACCATCTCAACTATAAACCCGAACACAAAACCAATATACTAAACTGCCACAACCATCTAATAAGAGAAACGAGTAAACACCCCTAAAGATACATGCGACATTGTTTAGGTTCTCCAAAGAAAGTTGATGTCAATTTAGTTACTCAATTATAGAAAATGACATCAAAATATTCCTTCCATGTACCGATCCTAAGAATACCATTAATGGGGCTTATGATTTGGGGAATAAATTGATGTAACTTTCTATGATTTAGGGACTACATTGATGTCAACTTTCATTGGAGTACCAAATTGATTTCAATTTTCTGTGAGGGACTGAATTGATGTCAATTTTCTCTAAGGGACCAAAATGATGTCACTTGTGTCTTTGGGGAATTAAAATGGGTGTTTAATCTACAAAATCCACACATCCACCCCAAATCTGTTGAAAGACCAATGAACCAACTAGGTCCAGATCATAGCTTGCTGAACCAATTAAGTAATAGCTCTTTGGCTTCAAAAGAACATCAATCCAGTTCAAAATCTGTGTTTAACTGCAGCACCACAGACCGACACCAAACAGCCCATGCACACCAAATCCATGTTAATCAGAGCCAAATCACCTTTGCAACCTGCAATTCCCCAAGTTGCCCTTGTTTGGGCCACGGCTCCCTGATGACGAATAGTCAGCATCCAATTTGACCCTTGGTCACACATCAAAACCCGAGAGAGCCTAAAAGCCCATCTGCAGGTCCGGGAGAATTCATAATCCCAAAGGGGACATAGATACTGTCCAGTATTTATACTTGAACTAATGAGTGCTTAGAATAGTTCAACCCCCGCCTCTCTCAAATAATATAGGTCAAGTACAACTGTAGTACAAGCCCAGCCCAATAATACCCACAGGCTCACGGTGTAATAACACAATGCAAGTTATATAACTCAGCACAATAATACTCTCCGGCATGGTTGTCAAACTCGCGAGTTGACTCGTTGAATCATCTGGAGTCTACGTTTCTAGGTAGGCAAAACTGGTTAACTTGCATTGGGAATCGGTTTCTGAGCAAACTCGGTTTGAGTCGGTTATAAATTTTTTTGTCAATCCTAATTATGAACTTATAATTTATGTTGTGTTATACTATTTTATATTATGTATATATATCATTTATAGGTTTTTTTTTATATTAGGTAGAGTGTAGACTCTTACGAGTCTATGAGTCGAGTCTACGTGTCGAGTTTACATACCTTCCACAAGTCTACCTTGACTCAGGAGTCAGACAACCGTGCTCTCCAGCAAACTTCTTCACATGCTGCTACATATTTACACTCATGTAGCTACTTTAACTAATTTAAATTCTGCAACAGAATCCTAGAGGTGGTCACATTGATCGAGGCACCCGCATTAAAACAAACTCCACTGATGAAAGTGGAAAGTCGTGCGAGCTCACTTATGGTAGTTATTGCCTTTGGCAACAGGAACATAGAGAAGATATGAAAGATGTTATGATTAGGAAATTGAAAGACCAACTATTTGTGGCTAGAGCTTACTATCCTAGCATTGCAAAACTCCCAGCACAAGACAAATTGTCCCGCCAACTCAAACAGAATATACAAGAGCTGGAGCACGTGCTTAGTGAATCTGCTACAGATGCTGATCTTCCACCACTGTAAGCCAATGTTCTTATATGATCTTTCCTTTTTCCCCCTTAGCTTAATTTGAGTTGCAATCTGCTTGAGAAATCATTGGAATCTGCACTTGGATATAATATCACCTTCAACCAAATAGTCTTACTAAAAATGTTTTTTTGCAGTTTTATATCTGCTTTCAGATCAGGCATTACCAAAGTGATTTTTATGTTTTCAGACTTCAAAGTCCTTGAAGTTGTACCGTTAGTTTCTTTCTTAAAACAACTGAAGTGACTTATATTCATTCCTATAAGCTTCTAGTTTTCCCTACTTAAGTTACACTCATTTTTGGCACCATTTTTGGTTTCCACTTGCCGGAATAATTGTTGGGTTAATAGGTTATTCTGCAAAAACAGCCTTTCTTTTTTCTCTTGATTTTGTTCTATCTTTGAATTTAAGATGTCGTTCTTTTGTTTTCACCTTTAACCTTCTGTGGATCTTGCCTTTCATGATTTACTACACCTGTTTTTTCTCTTTCCTTATCATTTGAAATGCTACAAGATTACAAGAAATTTTACGTGGTAGTCAAAACTATGTTATTAGGATTGAGAAGAAGTCACAGAAGATGGAAGTTGCAATAGCCAGAGCTAAATCAGTCCCTGTGGATTGCAATAATGTTGACAAGAAATTGAGACAAATATTGGATTTGACTGAGGATGAAGCCGACTTCCACATGAAACAGAGTGCATTCCTGTATAAACTTAATGTTCAGACCATGCCAAAGAGTCTTCACTGCCTGTCACTGAAACTAACTGTAGAATATTTCAAATCTTCACATTATGAAGAGAAGGCTGCTGCAGAAAAGTTCATGGATTCTTCGTTGCACCATTATGTTATTTTCTCTAATAATGTGCTTGCAGCATCAGTAGTTATCAACTCCACTGTAATGCATGCAAAGGTAAGTTATGCCTCATCTCATCCACCAGTAAGTTGTAGAGGTTAAATGGTAGCAATTATACTAATCTTTTCACTTGTTGCTGCGCAATATTTCAGGAAAGTTGGAATCAGGTTTTTCATGTGTTGACTGATGGGGAAAATTATTATGCTATGAAACTCTGGTTCTTGAGGAACAATTATAAGGAAGCTGCCATTCAAGTGTTGAATGTTGAGCATCTTGACCTGGACAGCCAAAGGGTGATCCACTGCATCTGTCCTTGCCTGAAGAGTTCCGTGTTTCATTTCACAATGTTGATAATCCATCCATGAGCCAGATTAGAACAGAATACATTTCAATTTTTTCTCATTCACACTATTTACTTCCTGATATATTCAGCAATTTGAACAAAGTTGTGGTTCTGGATGAAGATGTTGTTATCCAGCAAGACTTGTCAGCCCTGTGGAACCTACAAATGGGAGAAAAAGTTAACGGTGCAGTGCAATTCTGCTCAGTAAAACTGGGTCGGCTGAAAAGTTATCTGGGCAAGAAAGGTTTCAGTCCAGATTCCTGTGTTTGGATGTCGGGGCTGAACATAATTGACCTGGTGAGGTGGAGAGAGCTTGGTCTTACTCAAACTTACCAAAGGTTGATAAAAGAGGTGAGTGGCTAAGTTGATTAGAAATGCAATGCAATATTTTCTGAAAATACTACTTATTTTCTGAAAATGGTAGTTGGCCAATTCTCTTTTTTCCCGTGTTATTTGTTGGGAGTTTTATGGAAAGGATTAGAACAAGTCCATTACATAACGATGGGTCATATTATGCTTGGTCAAATAGCAAATATAAAATTACCTAAGATTCCGTTAATTTGTATGCTGTTTATGGTTTTTATTGATTTCTACGTTCTTGTTTATCATTGGATCCATTGATGTAGGTTGTTGTATATTCTGAGCTATTTACATTTTCTGATTTTGTTCATTTCCTTGCACAGTTGAGCATACAAGAAGGATCCATTAAAGCTATTGCATGGCGTGCAAGCTTGCTCACCTTTGATAATAAAATATATCCACTCAACGAATCGTGGGTTCTGTCTGGACTAGGTCATGATTATATAATTGATACTCAAGCCATTAAGACAGCTCCAATGCTGCACTATAATGGGAAAATGAAACCTTGGCTTGATCTGGGAATTCCAAAGTATAAGAGCTATTGGAAGAAGTTTCTGAACAAAGAAGATCAGCTCTTAAGTGAGTGCAATGTATACTCATAATAAGCTGTGGTCCCTGTATAAGCTTGCATGTTTTGGAAATTGTAGGGGTGAGCTCTTAAGACCGAGTGGATGCCTGTGCTCTGGGTGCTCAAATATTTCCGATCTAGCTTTTCAAGGGATTTTGTGGAAGGAGTGATAGTGTTGATGAGATTAACGTACCAGTTATAAAATTAAACAGTCAATAAGGAACCTGGAAACTTAAATGCATTTCTGGCAAAAGGATTAAGAAGTCTGAGTACCCTCACAGTTTTCAAGATATCTATTGATGTTGAGGTTTATCTGATCCACTGTGCTGGTGGGCATTATGAAGAGTTATACAAGAGCAAGGCAGTGGTCCATGAAAAATAACTCAAATATAAAGACGGTGCAATATTTGTTTCAAGATTTTATTCTCCTACTGAATGTAAATTATTCTTAGCTGGGAAACGAGTAAAACTTTTCCTCTTAGTTCTTTGGATTAATAATTTACTCAAAGATGGTTCTTATCTGATTACATGAATGTTGTCTAGCAGCTTTCAAAAACGAAAAATTTACCATTTTGACCTCTGCCTTAACAGGAATTAATCTTCTTTGCAATTCACTATTGTTTATTGTATCACTATTGTTTATCAAAAAAGAAAAAAAAACTATTGTTTATTGTATCAGTGAAAGTTGCTATCCTTTAGGAGTGGAAAACATGGCGGGGGCCTAGTAATTTCATTTCTAGATGTATCTGCCTAGGCTACGCAGTCTCTGATAACCGATTAGTTTAAACTTAGAAATAATGTTTTAAAAATCAGACCGGATATCGAACCGGTGTGACCTTCGAATTATGGTTCACTTGATTCAATCGGTTGAACCATTGTTTGAATCGGTTGACTAATAAATAAAAAATAATAATTATAAATATATATAAATTAAGTAATATGTAGTTTTCAATGTTTCACCATTATTTTTGTAAAAAAAAAAAAAATGTTTCACCATTACCAATACTCAAACTTAAATACATAAATGTAGTTTCCAATACCAATAGTTGCAAACTTGAAAATAGGCACAAACAATAATTAAAAAAAAATAAAAATTATTGACACAAACGTAGTTTCCAATAAACCCTTAAGCGAGTTCTAGAGTGAACTAGTTGATCATATCTCTCATCGTGAGAGACATGTTTTAACCGTTGGATCTTGTACTTAAAAAAATGAATGTTGGTGATGGGTCTTGGGCAACCGGTTGAGTGTGTTATTTAAATATTGCTAATCAGTCCTTATCCTGTTACTCCCACCTGCTCCCTTGGTCATTTGAACATCTCCATGGCAACCGAAAAGTCCAAAACTCTGGCAACAAAAAAGTTGCTTTCTTTTTTTATGTGAATCTCAGTTCTCACTTGTCAGGTACCATTTTTCCCAATCGAGAGGAAGAGTGGTGTTGAGGGGGCGGCAACAACGACGGCACGGTGGTTGCCAAAAAACGCACGGTGGTGGCCGGGTCTTGATGGATCTGCGACGGTGGATGGGTGAATATCTGGTTTATGGTTCATGATCGACTTGCTATGGCGGTGGCTGGGCTGGGTTGCGGTGGTGGGGCACACGGCGATCGGGCGGCATCGGCGCCGGGGTGGCTTGCATGGTGGAGTGGTGCCACTTCGTTGATCAAGGAGGGGGCGACGGCTCCTCTGTGCTTGGGGGAAGTGACTCAGTGGAGGAGATGATCTGGGGCGGAGTGCGGAGCGGCGCTCGTGGTGGTGCATGGCGGAGAAGAAACGAGACAGAGGGTTGGGACTCGAGCTTTCAAGCGTCTTTGAAGCGGAGGACATCCGGACTCTCGGCGGAGGAAGGGCGGCGACGACCGGCACTGGTGGAGCTCCCGGTTCACGTAAAGTTGTCAGAGAGATGGAGAGCATTTGATGGTTGAGGAGGGAGATCATGGGATGAGAGATAGAAAGAAAGAATAAAAAATAAAGAAAAAGAATAAACAGTTAACAGAGAAAAATAATTATTAAACGGTGTTAAGTTAAAGTCACTAGAAATGCCACATGTCCATTTATAATAGGAAAACAGTACCAATATAGAAGGAACTGCACCTAAGTTTTCTATTTGCATAAATGGGCTATGTCCGTACAACGGGGCTTATTTTCCAAATATTACATAATCAGTCCTACCGACAAATTAGCGAGGAACCTGCTGCACCCGGTCTCGTCATCCTATCTCACGGTGAGCAATATCTCTTCCTTGCTCACCTTAGAACCCGCCTAAAAGCTTAATGTCAAATCAATTAAAACTCCAATCTTCCAAGTCCAATCATCAGAACAGAACACGTTATCTCTATCTCTTTAAACTTTTCAACCCTTTCACCTTCTTCTCCATTGCATCTGCCATCTATCCCCTCACCTTTTCAACTTTCGTGAGCAAAGAGTAGCCAGATACTAGAACACCTCGCCGGAAGACCAGTATGGAACAAACTCGTCGGAATATCAGTCCCCTCGTCGTCATTGTCCGGCCTCACTGCACACAAGACCGTGCACCGATCCAACCATCTCGACACAGGTCAGCCATGCGACTACTGCAGCTCCACCCCACCACACCGCGATGGTGAATAGAATGTGGAGTTCGTGACTCCTACAACCGGAAAATACGGGTGTCCCGACGCTGCCGACCCACCATTAAACCACTTCTATCAACCTTTTAGTAACCGGCCGGTTTTTGAAAACGGCTTCGGTTCCCGGTTATTCCGGTTCTGGCGGTTCAAAACGATTTTTTCCGATTTTTGAGGCCGAAGCGATTTTCTAGAGTGAACTGAATCACATGAACCACGGTAGACTCCAGGTTCAACCGGTCGGTCTGATTTTTAAAATATTGCTTAGAAGGCGCAATGCACGTTTGGTAGTCACAAATTAAATGCTATTCAAAAGGTTTTTCATTATAGTTTTCAAAAAGATTTAATTGCTACACCGACAGTATCAAGATTTTTATATTGTGAAATCAATAATAAATTAACATATAATTTAAAATGTTTAACTTTTATCATAATTATTATAAAAGTCACACGTAACTTGGTTTCTACTTGGTTGACAATATGAAAAGTTTCACACTGATAGTATATATTAATTAGGTATGGCAATTTTACTCGTATCCGTGAATATTTGTGGATAAAATCCGTAATAGATACAGGGCGGGTTGCTTAACGAGTACCAGCGAGTAAAATAAATGAATATTTTCTATATCAACTTATTAATGGGGTGGGTGCGGGTATTGAGGCATTCATACCACAGATACTTGTATCCGATAGTAAACTTACTAAAATACTCCTTAACTTATATAATAAATGTCTTGAACCCTAACTTTTCAATCCAATCTTCCGCCCCCTCCTTCCTTTTCAACTCAACGTTCAGCGCTCTCATTGCTATTCAATCTCCTTCAATTTTTTTTAATCTTAGTCTCACTCTCTATTTGTAAGCAACCTCGAGCCAACACAGATCCAGACTTTGTAACCATACCATGATTTCCTCTACATTCACATCACTTCAAACTCAATTATTATCAAATTAATTTTATAAAAACAATTTTATTCAAAATCACATTGATACACTCCTTTTCGAGCAATGAGTAGAGCTCCAAAAGTTTAGAAGGGAAAGGATAAAAATAAACATTGGATCAATTTGTTCTACCTCTTACATTCCATCATGGTGATATTTATAGTGATTCCTAAATGCCTATTACTGCGGATCAATGGCCAAGTGGCTCAGGATCCCTACATGCCTAACCGAATGAGAGTTTTGTAACTGAAAGGAAATATGTAAAACAGAAGCATAATGAAATTGGAATGCAAAGGATCCTAAGATGTCAAGCTGGCAGGATTGTAATGTCACTTGTAGTGTTCCATCCAATTTTAGAGGCTTCCTCATCTGTTGGGGCCTAGCTGAATTGGGCTTATTTGGATCCAAAGGCCCATTTGCCACAACTGCATCAGAGCACAACCCCAATCATCGTATCATCACGTTTGTCAAACGTACATCCAAACACACACAAACTATTATTAATATCATGGTTAAAATTTTACATTTAGTTCTCAAAGTCATGAGAATTTTTAAGAGATTCATAACTAAACTGAGAAGTCTTTGAAGTCTTTAGATGGTTGGTGTCAAATTGAAGGATTCATGAGAAAATGATACTGTAATTAATTTATTATCTTGTTGATTTTTCCTTTATTACAGTTGCCGCTAAAATACATGAGCACCAACAATACTCAATAGTATCACATCCTTTGCACCTTGTTTTAACTTCAGCTGAGCAATAAAACACGTTGGCACCAACAATACTCAATAGTATCACATCCTTTGAATATTTACTGCTGCCACTTCATCCTTTGGTTTACAGGTAAACTAAATAATTGTAGCAACTTTAACCTCAACAGCTTCTATCTGAAAAGCAGGAACATGTTCTTCAGCATCCAAGTATACCTCTGTAGTTTGCAATTTTTGCTTCCAAACCATTTCTTCTTTGATTTATAATATTTCTGCAAAAGGAGTTGCTAGCACTATAAGAAACATCCCATTTGGTAGAGACAAGTCAAATATAAATTTTATCCAAACCTGGTCTTTGCTCCCCTTTGACTCTCAGCTGAGAGCTTTCTTCACAGTAGAAAACCAATTTCCCTTCCTTCCCATTTTCTTGGCACTCCTCAACTTGACTCTTCATGCAGAAATTTTTTATATTTTAATACCTCAAACCTCACAAACTAAAACAGTTTAGCTTTGAATAGGAAATTCAATGGCATCTTCTTATATCAGATGCCGTTAGGACTGTGAAATTTGATACTGAAAGGGAAAAATCTCATTAATTATGTAACCACTTTTTCCGTAGAAAAAGAAAAGAGCATCAACCTTCCACTACAGGAATTCATGTCAGTTATGTGTGTTTGGATTAGCTTATTTTGAATTAAAAAAATAATACTCATGGCTCTTTTGAAAATAATTAAAAATTAATCAAAACCAAACTAATTAGAGAGAAAAGTTAATCAAATTTATGAGCAATTGAAAATCATAACCCCTAACAACCTATCAATCACGTAGTAATAAAGGAATCTAAATAACATCTAAAAATCAAACAATTGTCTAATCCTCATTGTCCAAACTCCAAATAGTACTAAATCCAACCATATAAACAAGTAAAGTATCTTCCTTTTCGCATTTTCACTGCAAAATAGCACAAAATGTAGATTTATCTAGTTAAATTAGCTACTCACCAATGAACCATGATGGTGAGATTGAGAAATTTCACCAAACACAAAAAAGGAAAGAAATTTCGAGTTAAGCGAAAATTGCATAAAAAAGGAAATGAGGAGTGTTGAATAACAAAAAAAAAAAGAATTTAAATTTGTGATTGTCGCGACCGTTCCGTCCGGGAGCCACAAAGAGAGTGTAAAAATATTGGGAAAAACATTGGAAAAACCATTCATTTTAAGGAAACTGGTCTTAAAAAAACAGAGAGAGTTTTGAGTTCGGGAGTCGGTTACGAGTAGGGAATGTGTTAGCATCCTATATCGTCCGTTTTAAAAAAACGGTACCTCAAGTTAATTGCGTAAATTTTAATAATGTTTAAATATTTGTTTTACCCCAAAAATTATTTACAAGAAAGAATTATTTTTATTTTTGATATTTTGTATTTTTATTGATTTTTGCATTTTTAAAATTGATGTTCATAAAACCTAAATGAGGTTGAACATGACACATAAGTCCACAGGGCAACCTCAAATCTAAGGGATTGAACATGACACCGTGTATATAGAGCGTCCCTAAATAAAATTTTTAATTAGCTATTCAAAAATAAAAAGAGATCTAAATAAAAGGAAAATTTAGTTTTGGCTTGACAGAATGATTGATACTGCTCCTACGTGTTCTCGGGTGTGATGGAAAACTCAAAGCCACGTAGTTCTTTTGAAAAGCTGGATTGATTGGTTGATTTTAATTTTTGTGAAAAAGTTTTTTTTTATTTAAAAAGGTTTTTTTTTGCCTTTTTAATCTAATATTTAAATATTGAAGATTCCTAAGCGAGATAGAACATGGCACATATGTCCATAAAGCGATCTCGAATCTAAAGAATTGAGTGTGATACATTTCACAAAGCAATCCCGAAATTATTTATAAGTTATCATTCTAAAATATTTATTTATTTTTCAAAATGATTATTTGAACCCAGTTATCTAAGCCCACATCTAAAGCCCAAATCCAAAGAGAGTCAAAAGTAAACTATATCTTAGACAAAACAAAACAAAAGGAGTGTTATTAGACATTAGATTAGGTAATTAATAATTAAATAAAAAACACAACAGGGATGAAACAAGGGAAATGAGCTGACCCAACACGTGGGGGGGGGGGGGGGGGGGTTTGCAGAGCAGGGAGGGGACCACCACGGTGGTTGAACGACACAGTGATGGTGGCCGGTCATGGTGGTGACGCGATAAATGGCGAAGCGAGGTGAGGTTGTGGTACGTTTTCTAGGCAAGTATACCTAGTCGTACAAATAATACGATGGTGAGACCGAATATCATCCTCGGGGATCAGTGCCAATTACCAATTCACAAGTTAAGCAACTATCTAGACTAAACTATGGCATGAAGATAGATCAAAACATAAAACAACAAAAACAATAACATATTTTTGGTCTTTTGGGAATTTTATCAAACACTTGGACTGCACAAAGGAATGTGGTTAACAAATGGATAAAATTGTCAGGGTTTGACTACACTGATCTTCCCTTGATTGCAATGAAATGGTTAATAACACAAGTCCTAATTCATTTATGACAATCAAATCTTCTGAAATACTCAAACCCTAACGTCTTAGGTGGAATGAGCCTAAAACCCCAAATTAAACCCTAATGTCTTAGGTGGATTAACATGAGATTTTACATAAAGAGTCAAGATTTATAATATTGCAAGCACCCCAAGACCTATGTCTAGATTCATGAACTACTTGGCATTTGATTCATGAGCATGCCTTAACATCAATCTTTCAATTGTCTATCAAAGCAACAAATCATTCCAAGGATGATCAAGCCAAGAAAATCATTAAGCATGGAATCAAATACTCATAAAGAATTAGAAACTTGAATTAAAACCAAATCAAGAGACAACCAAGTTCAGAAAAGTAAACATCTAAACCCCAACAAGAAGGGGATTTAGCAACTCATAGTAACAGAAATTGCAAAAGAGAAAGCCAAAACCAAAACAATAGAGATAAAGGAGAAGAAAGACTCCATGGAAGGTTTCCACAGCCGTCACCCCAGCCCCTTGTTCAGAGAACGTCCCTTTAGGGTTAGCCGTCGCCCCCCTAGGGTTCCAAGTCTGCTCCAAGTCTCCTTTCTGTTCTGCCCTGGTGTGTATTTATAGATTAGGTATGCGTCACGGCCGTGATGGCCATCACGGCTAGGCCGTGACGCGTTCTGCCCTGGGCGCACTTACAAATTTTAGTTTGTCACGGCCGTGATGGGCATCACGACTAGGCTGTGATCAATTCTGGTCCATAGGTGCTGATCTGTCACGGCCGTGACCTCCATCACAGCTAGGCCGTGATGCTCTCTGATCTTCAGGGCCCTCTCATCACGCCCGTGATGGGTATCACGGCTGGGCCGTGGTCCTTTCTGATCTTCATGGCTGGTTCATCACGGCCGTGACCAGTGTCACGGCCTGGACGTAATGGTTTCTGATTGTGTTTGGCATTGCATTTTTGCTCTTCCTTAACTTGAAAATATAAAATAACATTAAATGCTTTATTTGAATCAAAATTAACTAAAATATCCTAAAAATTACTTAAGAGACTCAAAGTGTTGCTTGAGGACAATTAAATCCAAATTTGGGCGAAAATGAGAATAAAATAGGATAATTAGCACAAAAACCATGGTCTTACTAGTTATAAAACTAGATAGGTCAGAGGCTTATCAGGTTGCGGCGGAGCGTTTGGGTGCGGTGTTGTGGTCTGAGATCTGTGTGACGAAGGGAAGGACGACGGCGGCGGCTTGTGATGACAGCGGAGAGGAGGAGAACGCCGGTTTTGGTTATGTGGTGTACGGCGGCCTGATACGACGGCGGTGGCTGGTGTGGGTCACGGTCAAGGAGCTTGGCAAGTGGTGTGGTCCTGTTATGACTGGACGGTGGAGGAGAAAGGTGGATCTGGGGCTGAGCGAAGCGGTGGCGATCGTGGTGGAGCACGGCGGGATGAGGTTTTGTTCTGTTTTTTTTATTTATTTCTTGGTTTTTATTGTGGTAATGGCTCATGGTAGGTAGAAGAGAATGAGATGGTATTTGAGATAGAAGATGAAGATGGAGATGATGGATATGGATGAGTGGAATATGTACTGTTATTGATGGAAGTTAGGGAGAGGTTTAGTAAATATTATTCTGATGCTCCTCTTCTTTTTTCACGCCCCCATGCCCCACCACCCCACCCCACCCCCCCACCCCACCCCTCAGCTCTGTTCTGTGCTTGGATGCACGGGACTAGACTCATCGGATACCAATTTTGTAAAAGAGGAAATAAATGCCAAAAGACCAAAAGAAAGCACAATGAGTTCATACTTGAAAAGGGTGGAAAGGGACAAAATGTTAGTGACCAGGAGACAAAACAAAAGTTCAATTCTTTTTTATATGTTTTTATTAAAAATCATAAATTTGTTCCTTTTTTTTATTTTTATGTGTAACTTTATTTCTTTTTTTTTACTTGGGCTTGGATCTTTAGGCTCAACAAAAACTTATAACCAAAAATAAAATTGGGTTAAGTGTGAACATGTAATGGGTCAAGAGAAATGACCAAAACAATATATTTTTTATTTTTTTATATTTATTATCTCTCTTTTTTTGTAATTTTTGAATTTTTTTTATTTTCAAAATATTAATTAAAAAAAGAAAACACCCGGACAAAATTAGGTGTTCACAGCTGCCCCTCTTTACTTATTTCTTATTAGATAATAGGTGTAATCGTAGTTAACCAATTATCGTTATAAGGAACTAGTAAAGACAAGAACTCCGATTTTGTCCGGGGTACACCGACAAGCAAAATGACATGTGACTCCAAAGGGATCACCTGTAAAGAATCAACGGGTTGGATTACCCACTGAGGTTTACACATAAAGCTTGCATGGTGGATTGCCTGCTGAGCTTAAAAAACAAAGATAAATAGCTTATAGGGTGGATTGCCCGTCAGAAGCTCGAACAAAAAGCTAAAAGAGCCTACGGGGTGGATTTCCTGTCAGAAGCTCGAACAAAAGATACGGGGTGGATTTCCCGTCAGAAGCTCGAACAAAAGATAAAACAGCTTACGGGATGGATTGCCCGTCAGATGCTCAAACAGAAAGATAAAAGAGCTTACGGGGTGGATTGTCCGTCAGAAGCTCGAACAGAAGATAAATGAGCTTACAGGGTGGATTGTCCGTGAGAAGCTCGAAAAGAAAGCTAATTGAGCCTACGGGGTGGATTGCCCGTCTGAAGCTCGAATGGAAAGACAAATAAGCTTACAGGGTGGATTGCACATCAGAAGCTCGAACAGAAAGCTAAATGAGCTTACGGGGTGGATTTCCCGTCAGAAGCTCGAACGGAAAGACAAAAAAGCTTACGTGGTTGATTGCCCGTCAGAAGCTCAAACAGAAAGATAAAAAGAGCTTACGAGGTGGATTTCCCGTCAGAATCTCGAACAGAAAGATAAAGAGCTTGTGGGGTGGATTACCCGTCAGAAGCTCGAAAAAAGAGAGCTTTCAAGGTTTGGTACCTGCCGAAGCTTGAAAACAAAAAGAGCTTACAGGATCTGGTACCCGTCGAAGCTTGAAAACAAAGATAAAAAAGCTTGCGAGGCCCTATGCCTGCAGAAGCTAACCAAAGACAACAGCTTATGGGCATTGTGCCTGTTAAAGCTAAACGAAAACACAAAAGAAGCTTATGAGGCCCTATGCTTGCTAAAGCTAATAAAGACGCAGCTTATGGGCCCTATGCCCATCAAAGTTGACCAAAACATAACGAAGCTTACAAGGTCTTGTGCTTGCTAAAGCTAGCAAAGACATGACTTTTGGGGCCCTGTGCCTGCTAAAGCCAAACTACAATAAAACAAAGCTTAAGAGGCCCTATGCCTGCAAAAGCTAATGGGACATAACTTTTGGGGCCCTGTGCCCGCAAAACCCGAACAAATACACTGCAAAGATGTTGACTTTATTAATGCATGAAATGATGAGACAATGCATGATATGAGAGATGTTCTTTTATGACTGATGAAAACTGTGATAATTTTTTTTAATGTATGATGCATGAGATGCTTTTTGTGATTGATGAAAACTGTGATTGATTTTTTTATTTTTTATTTACAAGATTATTGTTTGATCCTTGACTCCTCAAAGTGTTGATCGCTGTCAAGCTTAAGGATGCGGTAGAGTAAGACTGCTTGTTTGCTCAAATGATATTTTGCTTCTTGGCTGAGATATGCTTCTTTGTAATGATTACCCAATGGATGAAATTTTGTGATCAACCTTCAAGGATGTGACTTGCCCCAGTCCTCATGTATTGGGAGCCTTTCATGACTTGTCCTCTTAGACTGCCCCAGTTTGATGAGACTTCTTGTATTTCGCTTGTATTTAACCCTAATTTTTGTGTAGGTCGCTTTTTATGAGTTTTCATCCATGACTGCCTACAACCCTCGTGGAAGAAGGCCAATTGGAGAAGAAGACACATTGAGGAAGAAAAGATAAAATTTTGATTTTGTCCCTTATCTTATTTTTTAGATTCATTTTGGTCCACTATCTTATTTTTTAGATTCATTTTGGTCCCTTATCTTATTTTTTGGATTTGATTTGGTCCCTCCCACGTGGCAAACGTGCCATGTCAGCTGCCCACTTCATCACTTAACTGCCACGTAGGAGAGAGGGTAACCATGATTTGACGGAAGGGACCAATTTGGGTAACATTTCAAACTTAAGGGACCAAAATGAATCTTTTTAAACATAAGGGACCAAAATGAATCTAAAAAATAAGATAAGTGACCAAAATGATAATTTAGCCTTTTTTTTTTACTTGGACTTGGATCCTTGAGCTCAACAAAAACTTATAACCAAAAATAAAATTGGGTTAAGGGTGAACATGTAATGGGTCAAAAGAAATGACCAAAACAATATATTTTTTGTTTTTTGATTTATTATCTCTCTTTTTTTACAATTTTTTTTACTTTCAAAATATTAATTAAAAAAAAACCCAGACAAAATTAGGTGTTCACAGCGATCATAAGCAAAAATAGGAGTCTTATGCAAGCCTCTCCCTCAACTTGAAATTTTATGCATTATAAATCAACTTCTAAATTTCGTGATAAAGAATAAATACTACTCAGTTGATCCATTCACCAAGAATACAATTTTAATAAAGCAAACATTTATGCTATTAGAGGTTGGAATAACAAATTACAATGCCCACATAATGTGGTACCGCACCAAAGAGTATACAAATATGATATTTGAGATTTAATTACCTACAAATAAAGTAGAACCTCTCATATTGTATTTGTCATTAACCGCATGCATATGACATAGACCTATGGTTATGCTGTTTGTTCCTGCCGAGTTCCGGTTTACCGGAGCCTCGTCGTGAACGTCAAACCAGGGATGAATAATTGGGGTTGTTTTAGGCTATGGCTTGACAGAATTCAATATTCCGGTCCTACGTATCCCGATGGGAATCAAAGCCAGATGTAGTTCTCGGTTCAACCCTTGGACGTGGTGATCTCGATCTCTTAATTTTGTATCGGATGAATACTAGGGAGCAAGGACTCTCTGATGGTCTCTTGGTCAATGCTAGTTTCTCTAATACGCTTAAAAGAGAGTCACCGAAGTTCAGTGAAAAGTGAGTCTTCTATCGTGGGTACTCCTCCTTTTATAATAGGATTCCCCAATCTTTTAGAGATCTGATTTATCTCTTAAATATCTTTTAGAGATCTGATTCCTTAATTTAAGGGATATTATCTCTTTTAACCAGATAAGGTTATTTCAGATAATATCAGGATTTAATATTAATATCTTATCCCTTAATTAAATGATCTTTAACTTATTATCTTTAACTTCCGGACTGGGCCGAGTATTCTAGCTCGGTGGCCGGGTTTATTCTTCGGTCAGTACACAAGCCCCCCAAGCTTTGAGCTGATTAGGCGCCAAAGCTTTCATGATGTCAGCCGAGCTCAGGAACTCGGTTTCATCTTTATGTCTTTAGGCCAGGCGAGGTGATTGGCCGAGCTTCATGTTCCAAATATACATCCTCCAACTCGGTGGCCAGCTCGGGTGACCGAGCTTGATGCTTTCTGGGTGCCGGACTATATACCTCGGCTCATACACAAGTCCCCCAAGCTTTGAGCCAACGGCGTGGAAGCTTTTTCGTGGGAGCCGAGACCAATCGAGGTGGAGGTGATTACTTGTTATGTGCTGACGCCATACTTTCTCGGGCCTTGAGATGGAAAAGAAACGTCATCCTGTGTGACGCGTGGCCTTCGTGGCATTGTTCCAGAGATTTGCGGATTGTGGCGTGCTCCTAGTTTCCCGTGATGACGGTTTATGTTTTGACATCTTTGCCCCGTGTGGCTTCTCCATTAGCTGGTGAATTCGGTCAGACTCGAGGGGACGTTTCCCTGCTCTCACCCAACAACCGTCATTAATGCGAGGAGAGGACGTTATACTTTCTCCTATAAATTTGGGCGAGCCTTTGGCGTGGGACTTCATCCTTCTTTAAGCCCTAGACTTGATAAGCCGTTGGCTCATCCAGTTTTATAGCTAGTATGACAGTGGTTTTGTGCTAATTTTATATCATTTTTGCCCAAATTAGACTTGATTGTCTTTAAGCAGCATTTTGAGTCTATAAAGTATTTTTAAGTTAATTTAGTTGATTTAGAGTCAAATAAAGTACTTATGCTATTTTCTGTTTTCAGGTTAATAAAAAGAAATAAATCTGGAGCTTTCGCCCCGCGAGAAGGCATTCGCCTCGCCAACCTGAAGTGTGACTGTTCCAAAATTTGCAAAGCTCTCTGTCTCGCCCCGCGAATACATTACTCGCCTCGCGAGAGTGAAGACCAGAAGCCATGACCTTTCCATTCCTCGCCACGCGATCCGTGCTTCGCCTCTTGAGAATACCAAATGTTGCAAACTGTTCGCATTATTCGCCTCGCGAGACAGTGTTCGCCTCGCGAGTCCGCAGAATCCAGAAGTTGTATATAAGCCTGTTTAGGCAGAACTGAGAGGAGTTAGCTAGCTTTTAGTTAGTAGCTTTAGTAGTAGTAGTAGTAGTAGTTTATCTTCTTTTCTTAGATATGTTTTGTTTTCCTTTTGTAATGGAGAGCTAGCCTCCTTAGATTAATCTACTGTAATTGGTTTCAATTACACTTGAGGTTCTGTAATTCCTGTTTTCATTTGCTTTTCTCTTTTCAATGCCATGCTATATATTTCTGTTTGTTATTTCAGGAGTGTATAGTGTTGTGTTGATTCATTTCGGTGATGTTATGTTCCTATATTGAATCGCGTTTGTTTAATTCGCGTGTGTTCGTTCATGTTCGTTTAGTTCATGAGGGCTTAACCCCGTTTGTTTAATTCGGGAATAGGAACATATATCTGTAGTAGTGATTTCGTTTGTTAATTGTTGCTACAACCGAAAGGGGATTAGAATCTGCTTAGGGCTTGGAATTATGTAAACCAATGATAGTGGGAAACCGAGAACAGTAGGTTAATCGCTTTAGTTTATTCGATAATCTCTTTAACTGCTTTGTCTTTATTGCTCTGCTTTTGTTTGTTTTCTTTATTTTATTTCACTCCAACCCCCCAAAACTGATTTTCTGTTAATAACAACAACCTAAGAGTCCTTGTGAGACGATATCCGAGTTGTCGCTTCCCTATCTACATTATTTTGTAAACGCTCGTTCTTTTTGGTGCATGGCGACAGCGCGATAAAAAATTGGCACCATTGCCGGGGCCTCTTGTTGTTATTAACAATTTAAAAAAAAACTTTTGCTTTGCTGAGTTAGTTTTGTCTGTTTTGTCTGGTTATGAATTTTAGTACTGCCATGGATGATTACATGTATGGGTACATGCCTAATGTTAATTATGAACCACCATGCATATATTATCCTGATTTTGCTGGTTTAATGTGCTGGTTGCCAAGGTTTAGTGGTCTTGCAGGTGAAAATCCGCAGGAGCATCTGAAGGAATTCCAGGCTGTTTGTTCTATAATGCTGAGACCTGAAGGAATAACAGAAGATCACATCCATATGGGAGCTTTCCATCTCTCACTTGAAGGCGCTGCAAGGGATTGGTTGTATAATCTTGAGGCGAATTCCATCTTCAGCTGGTTTGATTTGAAGAGAGTTTTCCTATTGAGCTGGGGAACCCATCTAAACCCTTGGTATGAGGACCAACAACTAATGTCACCACTGGCACCATATACTCCCCAAGTGACCACTTCTGCACCTTCCGGACCTTCACTCGAGGACCTGTTCAAGCAAATGACTGCACAGATAACTACACAAATGGAAGGAATGATACAACAAATGGCCAAGCAAAATCAATGGATGATAGAGGAAAATCAACGGATGGAGGAACAAAGTCTTGAATCCCATCAGAGGAGTGAAGCTGAGTCTCAGAAGTTGGCCATTCAAATTGATCAAATTGTCGCCAACTCGGCTGCACTGCTAACTCAACGTCCACTTGAAGAACATACAGATTCACAGATGGTTATTCTTGAAGATACTTCTGCTGATGATTTTGATAATGTTTCTGTTAATGAACTGTGTGTTGAATCCCCTGATTCTATCTATTATAATTCATGTGCTGATTGTACTGACACTGCTTTATGTATAACATGTTTTGAAAGGTATAAGGATTCTGTGCATATAGAAAATGAGGATCAGGAGGACATCTGCTTTCCCGTGCTTGAGGATGATGAAGAACCTTTGGAAGTAGATGATTCAATTAACTCATATGCATGTGTTGAGAGTGATGGGATGGATGAACTAATTGCTGAATTTCCAGACATTCAGGCTTTTACTGATTCAGTTCATTGTGCTATATGTATTGACTCTACTAACACTAACCTTTGTGTGGTGTGTGCTGAGATTTCTGCAGGTTTAGCAGGTGATGAATTTGTTAGTGCTGTGAATGAAGATCGTACAGAAAAGGAAGCAGCACCAGTAACACTATCTACTTGTTTACCACCTCCCACTGTGGAACAACCAGTGATGGAGTTCAAGCCACTGGATCTTGCACCATGGCCAGTCCAAGGGGTTGAACCCCAATTTTATTGGGAGGATTTTGTTGAGAAAGCGGTCATCTTTGACCCAAGAGGGAGTGAGAAGTCCGCCGCACTGGAAGGAGTCACCGTAACTGTCAAGCACTCACTCCCATATCAAGGCTGCAAGTTATGGAAGCATGGAATGAACTCCCACCCTTTGGCTATCACTTGGGCCTTATGTTACAAGCAATGAGATCCTGGTGGACCACTTCAATGAGTTTTTCTGAACCTTGCTCTTTTTAATTTTCTTTTCCTTGCTTTATTTCTGTTTTGTTTTCAATAAAGCTCCTGAATAATTTGAGAAGCCCAGGAGTTGTGTTGAGTCTTTTGTCGGCAATCTTGATTGATTTTAATTGAATTTGCATAGATTGATTGCATGTTATGTGTTGACTGTTTCCCCCTAGGATTTGAAATTTTTTTGAAAAATGATCCCCATGTGAAAAATCGAAAACTGAACTTTGAGATATTTTGTTATGATTGCATGATTTATGATAAGTTTGGGGTGATAGGAAACACACACTAGGGATAGAATCTCTGTCAAACAATTTGCATGAATGTCCAGGTGAGGTTTTGAGCCTCCAACATGTTTTTGACTGTGAGAATCACTTTCAAGTTGCACTTTCCTGAATTTGCTTGAATCTCTTTATGGTTTGCATGTTTATGTGTTTGCTTCAAATGATTTAGGCATTTTCTTTGTAAATAGCTACTTAGCCTAAAATAACCAATTCCTAATGCATGTTCCTTAGTTAGCCCCATTGAGCCTAATTAGCCTGTTAATTCTTGATAACCTAATGTTATAAGCTAAAATCTGGAAAACCATGTTAACCCGATCTTAGGATTAGGAGAGCATGGAATCTTAGAAAGAGAATGGTTACAAGAAACTAAGTTTGGGGTGGCTACGAGGTGATGTGTTGTTGGGATTGAGAAAAAGAAAAAAAATATAATAAAAAGGTTGGAGCCAAAGACCAAAAGAAAAGAAAAAAAAAAGTAAAGTGTAAAAATGAAAATAATAATAATAATAAAAGTATTAGAAGAAATGGCTGTAGTCACCCAAGGCAAAAAGGAAAAAAATGGAAAAGGAACTTGAGTGGAATTTCAATGTTTTGAAGTGTTTCATGCTCTCTTAGTTCCTAGGGTCTTCAGCCTAGTTCCTTTGTAAATCCTACCCTTAGCCAGGCCCCATTACAACCCATAATAGACCTTTTGATGTTGCATGCATGTTTTCTGTGGGAATCATTTGGAGATGAAAATCAAATTTATGGGAAGTGCTCTTAAAAGTGAAATTGAGGGAAATGTTGATAACCTGACAAAAACTGAGCGATTGAGTGAACACTAAATGCCCTTGTGAGGAAGGCAGTTGTTTGAATTTGGTGATCTCTCTCTTGTGTGTAACTTGGATTCCCTGCTTAGATTAATGATTGTTTGAATGATGAAATTCTCAAATGTTCAGAATAATTGAATGTAGGGATTGCTTTGCTTGAAGGGGGGAACATTGAAGGAAAAATTATTTTGATGAATTGCTTGAAACCTGTGCGAAAGTTGATTAAATCTTTTAAGCTTGCCACGTTTTGCCATGTCTTGAGTCTTTTTAAGTTTTTGAGTTGTAGTTTGCTTGGGGATAAGCAAAGTTTAAGTTTGGGGTATTTTGATAAGCCGTTGGCTCATCTAGTTTTATAGCTAGTATGACCGTGGTTTTGTGCTAATTTTATATCATTTTCGCCCAAATTAGACTTGATTGTCTTTAAGCAGCATTTTGAGTCTATAAAGTATTTTTAAGTTAATTTAGTTGATTTAGAGTCAAATAAAGTACTTATGCTATTTTTTGTTTTCAGGTTAATAAAAAGAAATAAATCTTGGGCTTTCGCCCCGCGAGAAGGCATTCGCCTCGCGAACCTGAAGCATGACTGTTCTAGAATTTGCAAAGCTCTCTGTCTCGCCCCGCGAATACATTACTCACCTCACGAGAGTGAAGACCAAAAGCCATGACCTTTCCATTCCTCGCCACGCGATCCGTGCTTCGCCTCGGGAGAATACCAAACGTTGCAAACTGTTCGCATTATTCGCCTCGCGAGACAGTGTTCGCCTCGCGAGTCCGCAGAATCCAGAAGTTGTATATAAGCCTGTTTAGGCAAAACTGAGAGGAGTTAGCTAGCTTTTAGTTAGTAGCTTTAGTAGTAGTAGTAGTAGTAGTTTATCTTCTTTTCTTAGATATGTTTTGTTTTCCTTTTGTAATGGAGAGCTAGTCTCCTTAGATTAATCTACTGTAATTGGTTTCAATTACACTTGAGGTTCTGTAATTCCTGTTTTCATTTGCTTTTCTCTTTTCAATGCCATGCTATATATTTCTGTTTGTTATTTCAGGAGTGTATAGTGTTGTGTTGATTCATTTCGGTGATGTTATGTTCCTATATTGAATCGCGTTTGTTTAATTCGCGTGTGTTCGTTCATGTTCGTTTAGTTCATGAGGGCTTAACCCCGTTTGTTTAATTCGGGAATAGGAACATATATCTGTAGTAGTGATTTCGTTTGTTAATTGTTGCTACAACCGAAAGGGGATTAGAATCTGCTTAGGGCTTGGAATTATGTAAACCAATGATAGTGGGAAACCGAGAACAGTAGGTTAATCGCTTTAGTTTATTCGATAATCTCTTTAACTGCTTTGTCTTTATTGCTCTGCTTTTGTTTGTTTTCTTTATTTTATTTCACTCCAACCCCCCAAAACTGATTTTCTGTTAATAACAACAACCTAAGAGTCCTTGTGAGACGATATCCGAGTTGTCGCTTCCCTATCTACATTATTTTGTAAACGCTCGTTCTTTTTGGCGCGTGGCGACAACGCGATCAAGACTCTTCTTATCCTCAAGATCCTTTCTGGTCCAAGCATTCATACGTCCTTCAAGGTACGTCCTGTTCTTAGAAACTCCCTTAGGTTTTGCTTTCTGATTGTGAATCCATGGAGACTTCATTTGAAGTATCTCAGAATGCTTCTTCCGGGGTGCAGGTTGTGGAGCCCGAACTTAACATGATTGGGGGCTCCCCCCATTCTTCTCCCTCTTCTTCTTGCGGCGGTGGTGGTGGCAATGGTGCCTCTTCCTCCACTGATGGGAATAGCTCAGCTATTCTCGATGCCGTACCCATTTCCAGGCATCGTAAGCATACCACTAGGATGCCCAGAGTTCCTTACCCTGACCTTACTATACCTGGGTATTTCTGGGTGAGGCCAGATGTGGGAGCTTTTCATTCCAACTTTAGGAATTTTGAATCCCTTTGCTCCGTAAAAAACAAAGTTTCCTTCTTTGGGGGCAATGTGGAGTGTCTGCCGTGTTCTGGGGATGAACATGTCTTTCTGCATTCAGCTCCAGGTCAATCCTCCTTCACATATGTATATAAAACCCTATTTGAACACATTGGAGTCAATATGCCTTTTACCCAGTTTGAGTGCGATGTGCTAAAAATCATGAATGTTGCCCCAACCCAGCTCCATCCGAACAGCTGGGCTTTTTTAAAGGCCTTCCAGATCCTGTGTGAACTGATAGGCGTGGTGGCCACCGCTCCTATCTTCCTTCATTTTTATAACGTCAAGTTTGGGGACCGGGTTGGTTGGATTTCCCTTAGTGGGGCTGAGTCCGGGGGCATTATTGGGCTCTACAAGAGCTCATATAAATTCTTCAAGTCGGACTTTTTCAAAGTCCGACCCACTGCAGGGAACAAGTCTTTATTTTATGACTCGGATGGAGTCTCCAGATTTCCCTTCTACTGGCAACCCCACCCCACTAAGTTCCACAACTATGACGTCGGCTGCATGACAACCCAAGAAAAAATCGACGTCGAGCTCTTAAAACTCTATCCTCGGTCATTGCCCTGTGGTAGACTTTTATTGATCCCCAAGTCATCAACTCGGCAAGTCGATTTTGATTGTAAGTAGTTTCCTAATGGGTGTTTTCCCTACCAAGCCACGTTCTTGTATCTAACTGATTTTCTTCTTTTTGCAGTGATAATGGGAAAATTCAACTACAAGGCCTTGATGAAGAAGTCGGCTGCTGGCGGATCAGCTGTTGCTTCAAATGTTAAGGGGAAGAAGAAGAAGTTTACTGAAGCCTCTAACTTGAATGTTCGTCCTCCGAAGAGGACCCGGGCAGATCTGGAGCCAGAGGTGCTGATTGGAAGCTCTCCTCCCTTGCTGATGATTGGAGAGACTCCTCCTTCCTTCAGTCGACCGAGCAATGCTCCCATGGTGACCGATCTCACCTCGGACACCAAATGGTATAATGGTAACTGTAATCCAAGGATCAACTCGCTCTGGGGAAATGAGTTCGACCCTGCAGGCCTGATCGATGGCCAAGTGCTGAAACCGTCCGATGCCCAGCTGTTGTTGGAGAAGGACCCTGAGGAAAGTATGGAGGCGGCCGCCGCCTATGCTCTCCGCATTGCCTCAATCACCCGCTTCTGGAGCCAGCATCTAATTGATAACGTGAAGAAGATGGAGGTGATGAGGGCGGATGCGGACCGAGCCTTGAGGGTGAGAGACGAGCTTTCTCAGGCCCTGGCCAAGTATGAGGAGCAAGGTCGTGTCATCGGTCAGCTGAAGGCTCAGAAGATGCAGCTGGAAGAAGGCCATGTCACCCTCACGGCCGAGCTGGAAACGGAAAGAGCCGACCGGCTCAACCTTCAGAGCGTTGTGAAAGGGCTACAAGCCGAGAAGGAAGCCAGTCAGGAGCTGCAGAAGTTGCTGGAGACCGAGAAGGAGGAGAACCTGAGGCTCCGTGCTGATCTAGCTGAAGCAGAGGCTTCAATCATGAAGGAGCATGTTAACGGTTTCTCCCGAGCCGTGAAACAACTTCAGCACTTCAACCCGATTGCTGACTTCTCTAGTGCCGATGTGGACAAGGATTTCAACCGAGATGGAATCCTTGTTCCATTGGCCGAGATGGAGGACGAGGATGAGGACGCCGTAACTCACGGGGAGGAAGACGAGGGTCAAGGGGCCGAGGAGGGACCTGAAGGTGAAGTGGGCCAACCGGGTCAATCTGCTATCATCCCTCCCAATGCCGAGGAGGTTCTTGATCCCTGAAATTGTATAAGTAGTTTAGGAAACACGTTGTTTTTGTGCAGTCCTCTTTTTTGAACCTTCATGTATTCGGGGCCTTGCCCCTTTATTTTAATGAAATTTCTTATTTACTTGTGAATCTATTTGAACTTGTAAAATTTTTCGATGTTTTTATAGGCTCGGCACGTTGACCCTGATTGGTCAATTTTAACTTGGTCAGCCTCTTTATGTTTTATACACCTTTATAGGCTCGGCGCTTCGACTTTGATCGGTCGATTTTGGCTCGGTCAGCCTCTTTAGGATTTAAGCACCTTTGTAGGCTCGGGATGGCCTCTTTAGGATTTAAGCACCTTTATAGGCTCGGACGGCCTCTTTAGGATTTTGCAGTTTTAACGCCGTATTTTTTGCATAATAGCTCAACTGAAGAAAATTTTATTTATTTATTTTTCCTAGTGTGCCTCGTTAAAACCTTCTCGGCCAAAACCTCACGGGAAAAATACCGAGATAGGAAAAAGAGTGCATCACTTCTAACCTTAGCTAAAATAAAACTTAAGGTGGGAAGTGTTCCATGTTCTTAGAACCGACTTTCCTGATAATTCTTCTAGCCTGTAGGCACCATTTCCTAGATTTTCTGCTATCCTGAATGGGCCTGACCAGTTTGCCGCGAGCTTACCCTCTTTGGAGTCTTTTCTCGCGCCGCTTTGCAGTCTCAACACTAAGTCACCCTGCACAAATTCCCTTGGGCGCAGCCTTGAGTTGTACTTCCGAGTTGCTTTTTGCTTGCACAGCTCGTCCTTGATTTTTGCTGTATCTCGGACTTCCTCGACCACTACAAAAAAAAGGTTATTTAGCAACCAAAAATAGCGACCGAATTTGTCGGTTGCTGTTTGCGACCGAAATGGCGACCGATATTAGGATCTAAATCAAACATTGATTAGAGTTGATATTGCGACCGAAATAGCGACCGAAATAGAGCGTAGCAGAGTTATCGGTCTCTATTTCGGTCGCAAAATAAAGGAAAGTAAAAGTCATAAATTTATGACTTTTTAGCGACCGAAATGGCGACCGAATTAAATGCAATGTTAAAAATTAAGTTATCTTTTGAAACCGATATTAAATCGGTCGCTAAACGGCACGTAAAAAAAATGAAATAGAGCGTTTTAGCGACCGATTTAGCGACCGAATTATTCGGTTGCTAAAATTATGAATTCAAATTTCAAATTAACCATTTTAGCGACCGATTTAGCGACTGAATAATTCGGTCGCTAAAACTAAAATCCCTAAATCGCGATTTCCTTCCTCTATTCCCCCATTTCTCTCTTTTCCTCTCTTCCTCTCTTCACACGCAGCGCCGTAGAAGCCCCTCGCCGACCACCACCTTCTCTCTGCCCACCACCTCCTCCACACGGTAAGCATACATATCTCTCTCCCTTTCCTTCTCTCTCTCACTCGCGTCTCTCTCTCCCTTTCCTTCTCTCACTCGCGTCTCTCTCCCCCTCTCGTTCTCTCCTTCTCTCTGCCACTCGCATCTCTCTCCCCCTCTTCTTCTCTCCTTCTCTCTTTCTCTCTGTCACTCGTGTCTCTCTCTCCCTCTCCTTCTCTCCTTCTCTGTCTCACTCGTGTCTCTCTCTCCCTCTCCTTCTCTCCTTCTCTGTCTCACTCGTGTCTCTCTCTCCCTCTGTCTCTCTCTCACCCACCGCTCTCGTGCCCTCCCATCTGCCACCGCTAAGTAACATGCCCAGTTCGTGCTCATGACGTTGCGTTCGTCCCCATCGTCCTACAACTATCATCCCACTCTCTGTTGGTTCTTTCTTTCTTCTTTTTTTGGTTTTATTGTCCTATGAATTCTAGTTCTATGTGAATCAACTTGTTAGATTGAACATAATCTGTTTGAGAAAATGCATGAATCAATTGCTCAATGTGTTATTGAATTTTATTTGTTGTATGAGATGTAAATTGGTTTTGAACTCCAGCATGTTGATTTTAGATTTTTGTATAATAAAAATGGTTGAACTCTTGTCAATGGGTATAAGCATGCAAGTATCTTTGAACTTTTGGTTATATGTGGTTTCAAGATATGTCACAATTGAATAATATTGGTTGAGTTTGAGTTTGCATTGAAATATCATATAGTGTGATTGCTGTGTGTGAAATGCAGAAATTAAAATGAATTGGATTCAGTTGGGTATCTAATGGTGTTGTTGTTTCTCCAGCTTTTGAAGCGTATGATCAAGGTTTGTTATGTTTGTCAAGATAATATTTGTACTTTAGGGAACATCATTTTTTGGAATTAGATCATGTATATGATTTTCTTATTCGCAGGGTATGATGTATTTCTGGGTAATTTTTGTGGTTTGGTTTCTAGCGAACATGTCAACAAGAACATCTCTTCACGTGAGTAAGTCCACAAATCATATCTCTTAGACTTTGTGTGGAAACTTTTAGAAAGAATGAAATGTAAAGAAAAGGGAAGAAATGAATCCTACCCATTTATTTTAGACTTTGTATGATATGCTTTCTCTTTCTCTTATTGATAAGACAGCTTGATAGAAAAGGATTATAGCCTACAAGGTTGTTGAAGATTTTGAAGATTGTGAATTTGTGGATACATTTTATATCCAATTTTCCATTCAATCATCTGTGTTCCATTGAATTAATTGCTACAGATTAAAATATTATGGACTTGTTATGGTCTTTTTGGGCTTTTGATTTTCTATAGGGTGTAAAGGTTCAAAGGGCTTTTTCTCTTTTGCTGTTGTTATCCCTAATAAGCTTTTAGGCACTAAATTGCCAATAGCTGGGCGGTGGATTGGTTTTAGATATTAGGTGCTGAGGAATTCTTTTTGGTCGACGATTAGTTAGTATATCAACCATTATTGTCTTCTCCGACTTTGGTTGAATCTCAACCTTATCCCTCTTGTATTTGGTTCTTTTGTTTATGAGTTTAGAGTACCCATTATACTCTTTCAAAACACTTTAGATTATAAAAAAAAATTTATATTTAGTTTGTTATATGTTTTTTAAAGAAATCGGTCACTAAATTGGTCCCTAGAACAAGTTTTGGGGACACATTTAGTGACTGATTTTTTTTGAATTTGGTGGCCAATTTAGCGACCGAATTAGCGACCGAATTTTCGGTCGCTAAAATTGGTCACATAACTGGTTTTATGAGACCCATTTAGCGACCGATTTTTATAAATTAGCAACCGAATTATTCGGTCGCTAATAGCGACCGATTAAAAATTCGGTCGCTAAATGATTTAGTGACCAGGGTTTTAGCAACCGTCATTATTCGGTCTCTAATTCGGTCGTTAACCTATTTAGCGACCGAATTTTGATGAATAGCGACCGATTTATTCGATCGCTAAACACCCTTTTTTTTGTAGTGGACCATGTCAAGCTCAACTCGGAGTTCTTCTTCATTTTTACTTTGATTGTGATGCTGCCTTCGAAAGGAGAGCTCACCGAGCTCAACTGGAATCATCGCATCGGTTTCATAGGTTAGTTTGAATGGTGTTTCTCCCGTTGAGGATTGTGGTGAGCAATGGTAAGCCCACAGAATGCTTGGTAACTGCTCGACCCAAGCCCCTTTTGATTGTCCCAACCTTCTTTTGAGCTCGTTTAGAATAACTTTATTGGCTACCTCTGCTTGGCTATTTGTTTGTGGATGCTCAACCGAGGTCACTTTGTGTTTAATTCCGAGGTTGGAGTAAAACTCTCTGAGCTCCTTATCGGTGAATTGATTTCCGTTGTTTGTAACAACTGCATAAGGGAGGACATGCCTGCATATAATGTTTTTCCATACAAAATTATGGACCTTTTTGGCAGTTATCGTAGCCAATGGCTCTGCTTCAATCCACTTGGTGAAGTAGTCTACTCCTACCAGGAGGAACTTGACTTGACCCTTGGCCACTGGGAAAGGACCGACTATGTCTATCCCCCACATAGTAAAGGGCCATGGTGAGAACATGGAGTGGAGATCTTCTCCTGGGGCACGATCTATGTTGGCGAACTTCTGACAAGGGTCACACCTATTGGTCCAGGTAGAATAATCAAGCCTCATGGTTGACCAGTAAAACCCTACTCGTAGGATCCGAGCTGCCAGAGATCGGTCACCTGAATGCATTCCGCAGATTCCTCGATGCATTTCATCCATTACATACTCGGACTGCTCCTTTGTGAGGCACTTCAGTAACGGCCTGGAGAATCCCCTCTTGTACAACTCACCGTCTAAGATGGTGTAGTGACAGGATTTCAGACGGATTCACCTTGCCTCCTTTTGGTCATCAGGTAGTTTATCCGAGGTTAGATACTCCCAGATTGGAGTCATCCAGCCCCGGTCATAGTTCCCGGTCACTGTCACTTCGGCACTCTTTATGCTCGGCTCGAGGAGGTTTTCTTGAATGAAAGTTCTTAGTTGGCCAGCCCTCTTGGTGCTTGCCAATTTGGACAACAGATCTGCTCCGGAATTTTCTTCTCGAGGTATGTGCTCAATGGAGAAATGCTCAAATTCGGAAATGAGGCTATTAACCTTGCAGAGATATCTAGTTAGTTGGGGGTCTTTTGTCTGATAATTGCCCGAGACTTGTCCTGTTACGAGTTGTGAGTCACTTCTGCATTTTAGCTCCCGGACCCCGATTTCTTTAGCTAACAATAGCCCAGCAATAAGGGCTTCATATTCTGCTTGGTTGTTTGAAGCAGAGAACCCAAACTTCAAAGATTGCTCGAGGATTAGATCATCAGGTCCCTCAAGAATTATTCCATCCCCGCTTCCTTTCAAGTTAGATGATCCATCAACATATAGGAGCCAAATGAAGGATTCTGACCTCGGTTTGGAAGAAAGCTCGGTAATGAAATCAGAGAGGCATTGGGATTTGATTGGCCCCCTCGGTTCATATCGTAGACCGAACTCTGACAATTCCACTGACCAAGATATCATTCGTCCGTCTAGATCAGGTTTCCTGAGTACTTGCTTTATCGGATGATCAGTTTTGACGATGACCTGGTGAGATTGGAAATAGGGCCGTAACCTCCGAGCTGCCATAACTAAGGCGAGAGCCAGTTTTTCAATTACTTGGTATCGCGTTTCCGGGTCTTTCAGGATCCTACTGACATAGTACACCGGCATCTGTTGCTCCTCCTCTTCCTGGATGATCACTGCACTGATTGCATAATCATTGACGGAGAGGTACAGGTAAAGATCTTTCCCGAGCTGAGGCCGAGTGAGGATTGGGGGAGATGCTAAGAAGATTTTCAGATCTTTGAAGGCCTTCTCACATTCTTCAGTCCAAATGAAATCCTCTGGCTTTTTCAAGAGCTGGAAAAAAGGTCTTGCCTTCTCTGCAGACTTCGGGAGAAAACGGGATAGGGAGGCTAATCGACCGGCTAGCCTCTGAATTTCCTTCACATTCCGAGGACTTCGCATTTCCATGACGGCTTTGCATTTATTTGGATTAGCTTCGATTCCTCGGTGTGTTAGCATATATCCCAAGAATTTTCCTCCTTGTACACCAAAAGAGCACTTCTCTGGGTTTAGCCTCATGTTATACTTTCTGAGCTGGTCGAAGATTTCTTTGAGGTCGGCAGGGTGCTGGCTTGGATCTTCGGATTTTACTACCATGTCATCAACATATACTTCCAAGTTTTTTCCGATCTGACTGGTGAAGACTTTGTCCATAAGCCTTTGATATGTTGCCCCGGCATTTTTTAGGCCGAAGGGCATTACTCAGTAGCAGTAATTTGCCCCATCAGTCATAAATGCTGTTTTTTCCTCGTCGGGTGGATACATCCTGATCTGGTTGTAACCTGAATATGAGTCCAAAAAGGACAAAACCTTGTAACCTGAGGCCCCATCCACCAGTTTGTCGATGTTGGGCAAGGGATAGGAATCCGTTGGGCATGCCTTGTTGAGGTCGGTATAGTCGGTGCACATCTGCCATTTACCATAGGCCTTTCTGACTAATACCACGTTGGCCAGTCAAGTGGTGTATTTCACCTCTCGGATGAAATTTTCTTTGAGCAGTTTAGAAGTCTCCTCGGCCATTGCTCGACGCCTTTCTTCGCCAAGTTTCCTTTTTCTCTGAGTTACAGGTTTAGCTTCGGGACATATAGACAGCTTATGGCACATAAAGTTGGGGTCTATGCCCGGCATATCCGATGTCTTCCAGGCGAACAGGTCAGCGTTCTTTCTTAGGAGCGTGTGAAGCCTCTCTCTGAGTGAGGGGTCCAGTTGACTACCGACGTGGATGCACTGTTCGGGATGGGCTCCCAACTGGAACCTTTCTAAAGACTCTGTTGGTTCGGCCCTGGACTCGTACATCTCCGCCCTTTGGTCCAGCTTAAACATGCTGACCGAGCTTACCACCTCTGCTTTACCATCCTCGGTATTCTTTGGGTCGTCCTGGTGACGGGTAACCTTCAGGCTATCCACATAGCACTGCCTCGCTAGCTTTTGGTCAGCTCGGATTGCAATTATCTCCCCAGAGTCGACTGGGAATTTCATTGTCAGGTGTGGGGTAGAGACAATTGCCCCGAGCTCATTCAACGTCGGTCTTCCAATAAGGATATTGTACGACGTGCTGGCATCTACAATAACATACCTGACTGATACGGACTTGGAGAGCCTGCCTTCTCCAAACGTGGCTAAGAGATCTATATAACCTCGGGTCTTGACTTGTTCCCCAGCAAACCCTACCAGCTTGTCCTCCTGCTCTTTTATCAGCTTTTCTGGGATTCCGAGCTTCTTGAAGGTTGCCAGGTAGAGAATATCGGTCGAGCTCCCCTAGTCAATAAGTGTTTGTCTGACCGCGAAGTTGGCCAGCTCGACTGTTATTACCATTGGGTCATCTTGATTTGGATCCACCCCTTGGAAATCATCATCTGTGAATGTTATGGGGGGTCTTGCTCTTGGAGGCCTTCCAGACACCGTGTTAACGGATCGGAGGGCTTTCACATGACGCCTCTGAGCCGAGCTCGTTGTTCCTCCTCCTGCAAATCCCCCTGAGATTGTATTGATGACCCCCCTGATTCCTCCCTCTAATTCTTCGATATGGGTCCTTTGGTTATTCAGCTGATCTCCGCCCTGATGATTTCTTCGCAAGTTTGCCTCTCGGTCTCGGTTATCATGACCGTGTCTTTGTTGTCTTCGACCGGGTCGTCCGCCTCCATTGTCATCTCGGCGAATGAAACGATCAAGACGACCTGCTTGCACTAACTCCTCAATCTTTCTCTGGAGTGTTCTGCACTCTTCAGTGGAGTGTCCATAGTTTTGATGCCACATGCATTATTTGCTTCTGTCAGCATTGTCCGGTGTTTTGGATGGTTCAGGTAAAGTAAGCAACTCGGCGCTGCACACCTCCTGGATGATGGCTGCCCGAGATCGGTTCAACGGAGTATAAGATGGATACCTGGGATGCCTCTGCGGGAATTCTCTTTCATTGGTTTTTTGGATCCTTTGTGAGTCAGACCCCCTGTTTCTGTCTTTGTTCGAGGCTGAGCTCTTGTCCTCGAAACCTCTTTCTCTCCTTTTAAATTCCATCATCTCTTCCAAGTTCATGAACCCTGTAGCCTTTTCCTGCAGCTCTTCAAAATCTCTTGGTGGCTTCCGAGATAGGTACTCGAAGAATGGTCCTGGCTTAAGACCGGCCATGACGGTGTGGAGGCAGAGTTCCGAGCTCATGTTGGGAACCAGGATCTGCTTAGCATTGAAGCGGGCCATGTAATCTCTGAGTGATTCATTCCTTTCCTGTTTGAAATTTACCAGTGAGACTGAGTGCCTTCTGTGCCTTCGGCTTGCCGCGAATTGTGCAGTGAACTTGGTTATGAGCACATCAAAGGAATCAATCGACCGAGGTGGTAGATTTGTTAGCCAGGTCAGAGCTGGGCCTTGCAAAGTAGTTGGAAAAACTTTGCACATGACGGCCTCCGAATCAGTCACCAGGTAAATAGAGGAAATAAAGGACTCCACATGCTCGGTTGGGTCAGTGGTGCCATTGAATTTGTTGATGTTAAGGGGCTTAAAATGGGTTGGCACGATTACCTCATTAATGTCATCAGTGAAGGGCAACCTCGGAAGCCGGTCCGATGTCCTTCCTTTCTGGCTAGTCCTTTCTGCGTGAGATTTGACTTCTGAATCCCCCAGGGGAGGTTTAGTTTTGGACGCTCGGTTAGTGCCCGAGGAGAGTGCGCCGGAGGATCCTTCTGGCTAGGATCGGGTGAGGATTGCTCTCCGTCTGAAGGTGTCAGGGACCTTTCTCTTTTCCGAGCTTTCAAAAGCTTCTGATTTTGTGCGCATATCTCCTTGTTCTCCTTCCGAAGCTGCTTGAGTTGTTCCATAATTTCTTCCAACCGAGTGTTGTCTTCATGGAGGGGGGAGGAAAGATGATGGCCGTGGTTCTGGGCGTTCGAAGCCTCATGGTCCTCATGATTCATGCTGCTCGCCCCTCCTCGCAGACCATTCTGTGTGGTCACCATTAAGCTTTTCTTGTGGAACCGGGGAAAGTTTCACCTCGGCCCCACGGTGGGCGCCAAATGTTCCTGCCGAGATCCGGTTTACCGGAGTCTCACCGTGAACGTCAAACCAGGGATGGATAATTGGGGTTGTTTTAGGCTATGGCTTGACAGAATTCAATATTCCGGTCCTACGTATCCCAATGGGAATCAAAGCCAGACGTAGTTCTCGGTTCAACCCTTGGTCGTGGTGATCTCGATCTCTTAATTTTGTATCGGATGAATACTAGGGAGCAAGGACTCTCTGATGGTCTCTTGGTCAACGCTAGTTTCTCTAATACGCTTAAGAGAGAGTCACCGGAGTTCAGTGAAAAGTGAGTCTTCTATCATGGGTACTCCTCCTTTTATAATAGGATTCCCCTATCTTTTAGAGATCTGATTTATCTCTTAAATATCTTTTAGAGATCTGATTCCTTAATTTAAGGGATATTATCTCTTTTAACCAGATAAGGTTTTTTCAGATAATATCAGGATTTAATATTAATATCTTATCCCTTAATTAAGTGATCTTTAACTTCCGGACTGGGCCGGGTATTCGAGCTCGGTGGCCGGGTTTATTCTTCGGTCAGTACACTGTTAATTGGTAATGGTGGCCGTGGCCCGTTCGACGCACAGAGGAGAACAATGCTCGACGACAATGTAAAAAATACATAAATTTTTAGTTGGCAAATCAAAAAAGAAGGCTCAATAATATAATTTTAAATATAAACATCATTTGTATAGAATCATATAATATAAAATAAATTTGAATACATTCAAATTAATTATAATATTCCTTCATATAACATGACAATCTATATAACAGTTAAACCAAATATGAATTCTGAAAAGAAAATAACACAATGATCACAATTATGAACAAATTCTTGAAAAAATTGTCAATGGATAGAATATCGTATGTGGAGAACAAAAAAACAAAGTCAACATATCTACATAACAAAAAAAGATTGTCGTGAGTAAGGGTGGCAAATGGATGGATCTGATAAATTTTTACTCGGATCTTAATGGATGGATTAAAAACAATCCATTAATCCATTATAATCCATTAAAAATTCATTAAAAAAATCTAATCCATCCATGATCCATTAAATAAAATCCATCCGATCCATCCTTAACAACTTTTCATGGATGGATATCCAATCCATCCACTAAAATTTATTTTAAGAAATTAAATAATTTTATATCTCTTTTATCCATCCATAAAATATATTTTTTTTAAAAAATAATTTGGAAACAAATTTAAAATATTATCTCTATCTCAGTGTAACACCCTAGTTTTTACACCTAGGATTAATTATTTTATTGGGATGTTTAAGTTTATTATGTTATGTGGTATGTTATGTGGTTTAGTCTGAGTAATTAAATTACTCTCTTCAAATTATTTTATTGGGTGCGTTAGCAAGACTTGACTTAGATGAATGAATGCGCTTTTGACAATAATTACGTTATTGTCACTATTAAACCAATACAGAAAAATATTTTAAATAATATGATTAAGAGAAAAATATTTTCATATTCCTATTCTATTTAATTTTAGAGTTTAGAATATTTTGGTTTGGTAATTTTCGGAGATTAAATATTGGACTGAGTATTTTCTTAGTGGATCAGTTCAATTATTAATCTTTACTCTAACTTGAATTTCGAAAATATATCCTTATCAATCTTTATTTTTAGATTCTAAAAAGTAAAAACATGTTTATTTTAGGACTAATATTTATCACTCATTTGATACCTATCACTAAATAATTAGCTTAAAAGCTATCTTTCCTCACTTTTCTCTCCCTTTCTCTCGACGCAATCTCTCTCTTTCTCCCTTATCTTCTCTGCTTCTCCTCTTTTCTTCCTTCTTTCCTTCTTTTTCTCTTTTCTTCTTCTTCCTCCCACCTCAACTCCATCTCCTTCTTCCTTGCGGACTGGTTCGCGCCACCACCTTGGGAGGACCTCCAACCGCCGCTCGTGCTTGGACCAGGGAAGAAACCGCGCGCGTTCTGACCTCTGCTCCGCCCAGCCGTGCGTCTCCGTCATGGGTGTGTCGTCCAGTCCCCGGTCCGCCGCGTTTGATGGAGAGAAGACGAGCAAGCACTGCAGATCGCCGCCTGTACGTGCGGATCTGTCTTGTTTCGAGTTTGGGTCGCGATCACCGCCGCGGTGACACCTCCTGCCGTCGTCCTCAGTCACTGCCGCCGTGCCGGACCTCCTAGTATCCACCACCTCTTCTTCCACTTCACTTTGGGTAAGAGTTTTACCTCTAACCTCTTCTCTTTTGTAAATCCCCAAATTGATTTTGAAACCCTAACCCTAACCTTTTGATTTCAGATTTTAACTTTGAAATTTAAGGTTGTTTTATGAGATTGGGACTGTGAATTTGTGTTTCCCTAAATCAATTTTATTATTCTGAGTTTTCCCTAAAATTTTAATAATGAGCCCTAAACCCCCAATTTAATTTTATTTAAATTTGGGTATGTTTTGTGAAATTAGTTATGATTTAGTGTAATTAGGACTCTTAATGGATAATTTCCAAAATTCTTTTTCAAGATCTTTTGATCAAAACAAAGTTTCCTTAAAAAGGGTATTGGGAGCGTGAAACTGGCACGATTTTCTTTAAAAATAACCTTGTTTGGTAATTAGATTAAGTGTTTAGATAAAGTTAGAATGTGTGTTTGATCATGGAGAATTGATTACTTGATTTCTGGTTGTTGCGCGTTGTTGGATTTACTTTCTAAGACGTTTGGACACAGTTATGCTTGCTTGATGGAGTAGATAGGAGCTAACGTGAGCATTAAGACGAGGATCCTTTACTTGTCTTCAAAGGTAAGGGGAGACTGCCTGAGGGATTTTCGGTAACTGCGTGTTATTTGTGTGTCGTATTTGAGTTTATTTGTTGTGATGTGTGGTGTCAAATTAAATTGTTATATGATTGTTATATGGTTTTTAATGTTTTGTGTGAAAGCATGATTATACTGTGATGTATGGATTATTTGTTGGTTGGTTGATTGATCGGAAGCCTTGACATTGGTCAGTGCTCAATTAAATTAAAGATAAAAGCGTTGAAAAAGCTTGATGAGAAATTCAAAGGACTTGATTTATGGAAGAAAAATATTGAAAGTATTTATATTTGATGATGTTTTGGAGAAAAGGGTGATTTCTAAATAAATAGTGAGGATGACATCTTGAAAATATTTCGATTCGTTGTCTTTTCCAAACAAATTCAAAAATAAGACGAAAAGTGATTCTAAGAAATGTAAATGTCAAGGATATTTTAACAATGATTATGAAGAACTTTTGTAAAAGAGAAAATCATTTGATTTACAAATGACTTTATTTCCAACGAAAAATACTTTAGAAAAGTATTTGACAATGAAAACTATGAGGGACAATTTTATTATTTCAAATAGAAATGAGTTAGAAATGATTTTACAAGGATTTGAAGTTATTATGGAAAAAGGAGTTTTCAAAAGAAAACGGATTTGAGAAAAATGAATTTCTCTATGATTTGATGGTTTTATAAATGAATTTCAAACGGAAAGGGATTTCTGTAAACGAGTTTTACACAATAGTGTTATTTCCATCAACTTGGATAAGTTGAGGAAACTTTGGTTTTGTTTTGTATTTCACAGAAAGAAAATGGTTTAAACGAACCTAGCAACCGAGACGTCGGATATAGTGTTCTATGATATGGGCCCGGGGTCCGAAAGGTGAAGTTATGGACTAGATGTCCAATAAGTGGTTTATTGGTTTTGTGCACTAAAATGTACGTATCTATGACTGGTGCATCGGTCTAGATTTCGTGATTTGCACACTTTTGACTTGGAGTCAATTATATTTGAAAGAGGTATTAAACTTGAAAGTTTAAAATGATGATTTGGTCGTCTTGCTTTTTAGCTTCAACATATAAAGATCGAACACAAAGAAAACAACGTGAACAAAATGTTTTACATGCATTACGAGGCGGACGTGTCTTTGCATAGGACTTGAATGCTTGATGGCAAGTATTCATGCGGTTTGCGTCACTGTGCCTTGATGGATATACGACCACGTAGACCATGTGCTATATGTAGTCACCACTTTGCCTTGAGTTGGGTCGTGGAATGGTCAATAGAACTTTGCCATATCGGGCATTGATTACGCCTTAATTGGCAACTAGAGCCTCGATCAGCTCATTTATTTGTTGGTTGGAGCTCCGGAGATTAGGTTTCAAAGTTAGTTGTGAAATATTGAAGTGTCATGGTTTTTAAAACGAGACGACATCTGTCGGGTATGAAACCCTTTGATAAATATATTGTTTATCTTTGAATATTCATGTTAAATGGTAATTGAGAGTCGTGCATGTGGTTATCGTATTTAAATCCATATATTGGAATCTCACCCTTCTGGACATATCGGGTTTTCTTCCGGTTCGCTATTGTACCTGGGTGCTTTAGTACGGATGGTGCGGAGGAGTCTTCCTAAGTCATTCGAAGCTTAGATCTGGTTATTTGATGAAGTACTTGATTGTGGAAGGATTACGTGAGTTTTCTCAGGAATAACTTTTAGAATGACCAGCTTAGGGTTAGAGACTTAGATTATTTTTGATAATATGTATGAGTATGGCTCAGAGAGCCTGTATTTACAAATGGAATGTTTATGGCTCGGAGAGCATATCTTTTGAATGAAAATGTAATTATTTTAGCAGGTGTTTATTTTACCTGGGATGTCCGAATTACAGAGGAGACTCTATCAAAATTTTCGTAAAAATATTAGCTTTTATTCAAGTATATTCTTTAAATGAAATAGGCTTGCCAGGCTATGATAGCAAGTCTGTGTGCCGATCAAGGCTTAGGTGTGGAGTCGTGAAAAAATTTTTATACCCAATTTCAGACACTTATGTACTTATATAAATTATTTTCCGAAAGCACCAGCAAATTATCTTTTAATTTTAAATTCCGCACGTGTTACTTAAGTAATGCCCTCAAGGGGGGGCGTTACACTCACCCTCTCTCTCATCTTTCTTCCTCTCTCTACCCTTTCTCTCTCTCCTTTTTTTCCTACTCTCTCTCTATCTTTACTCTCTCTCCACTCTATCTCACGACCATTTTGTATCACGGTCATTTTTCTATTATTATATGGGAGTTATTGATTATGTGCATCTACAGAGGTTGTTTTGCCACAACGTTCCATGACATTGTTTTACAAAACTTGTTACGACTTTCAGTGCTTTCAATTAGTTAATACTTTTTTTTAAGTTTCTCAGCAAAAAAAAGGCAACGAAAAAAGAAAACGTACGTGATAACGTGAGCTACTACTGGTGTTTGAGAACAATTAATTATTTAATACTTAATATAAAAAAAAAGAAGAAACAGATAAATAAAATAAAAAATAGTGAAGAAAAAGTAATAGGGAACGGAAGAGAAAATTAGATGGAGTGTTTTTTTTTTGTTACAAATGGAGGTTTTTTTTTATTTGGTGAAAAATAATATGAAAAAAATAAATTGTTTTTGGAATGGATAAAAGTTGATCAATTATATTTTTTATTGTTGGTCCAATGGATTTTAAAAAATATTGGATGGATCATAAACCATCCAATAAAAAAATAATCCAATCCATCCAATCCATTTATATTATTTTTTTATAAATGGATGGATTGGATGAATTTTCTCATGGATGAACTGGATGGATGGTGGACAAATGGATCATTTTGCCACCCCTAGTCATAAGCAAACAACATGTGTCGGTATTGTATTTTATTTTATTTTTTTTGGTAGAAGTCTGTGTTGTACTTTAAGATGTACTTATCGTTCTTCACAGAGAATGAAGGCAATTGCCCCCATAAAAAGTTGAAACATAAATAAAAAACATGCACAAAAAACAAATCTATAGTCTTCAGATACATTGTTACAAAGAATAGATTATTGAATAAAAAACAACGGTGAAAAAGCTCATCTCTCCCACTTCAAGATCCGAACTCGCGACCTAACACACTTATTTAAAAGTGCCAAACCACCGCAACACCCTACGAAGTGATGCTAACAATTAACTGAATTTGACTCTTAAAAAGAAAGCATTGTTTGGGTACATTCCCTACAACAGCCGCCCGGTTCAACCAAACCCGTTTTGCATGCATCCGGATTCACACGACTAGTTTATGACCAGCAGGCATTTTTTGCCATTTTCACAACTTGTCAACCCAAAGTTAAACATATTTTGTGGTCTCTATGTATTGGATTCATGTTTAAACATGTTCTATAATAAATCCAAATAATTATCATAATATAAAGCAAACAAAACAATGATTCAATCAATTTTCGGTTTTCTACAGTATTCCTCTATGAACATCCATGTCCATTTTGAATATTTAGAACAATTCAAAAAACACATCTGTAATACCCAACAATTTTTAATATTTTAAAACTGTAAGTTCAGTTGAAATTATGATCAATAACTCAAAATTATTCTTTGTATGAGGCTCTACATGGTAATTTTTTTTAGTATTGAATATGTTTATAAATAATAAATTATGATATAGTTAAAAAATACTTTTGGACAATCTGTAGAAATTAATTTATGATTTTAGGACCTAGATATCTTAGTACATATTTAACTCACCCTTAGAATTCAAATTAGTTTAATTTATGCTGACATTAGTGCTTTAACGAGTTTATGGGCTCCACCCACCCTTAGGCCTAATGATAAGTTATAAGAGGGTGTTACCCATTTTCCCCTTCATTCATCTTCTTGTTGAAACCCTAGAGAGATAATTTAAATTGAGAAAGTGAGAGAGCTTGGACAAGGAGAAGCCACTGGAGAGGTAGAAACTTGGTGATCTCATCTTTTCTCATTTTCGTTTTGCTTCAAGACAACAAGTTCATCCTTGCTTTAAGGTGGGGGATGTTTATTTGGTGTGAAATGTTTGTTAGATTGTTGATTTTGGGGATTTAGAGATCTTCCCATGGGATTTTTAGATTTGGGTACTTGGAGATGAAATTGGTCTTAAACCTTGTGCTTTATAATGTTTATATGTTGGTGTTCTCTACGTTGTTCAATATTATGGGTAAGATGCATGTTTAGATATGAGTTTATGGAGGTGGATAAACATTAGATAAGTGATATTTGAGTTATCCAAGCTTGCATGTGGATTTGAAAGACTTAGAATATCTTAAAGGTGAAAGCTTGTAAATTTCTGGATTTTTATGTAAAGAACATGTTTCTGTCCGAATTTATTGGGAATTTTTTAGACATGATATTGATGTGGTACCACTTGGAGACTGTTTATATATGTGTTAGGTTCTTGTATATTAAATTTGGACAATTTTCGTTGAGTTTTGACCCTCCTATGACACTATATATGACAAACAGTGCTTGCTGGAAATTTCTTGGCAAAATCCGAATCTTACTTGAATTTTATGTATTAATTGGTGATTGTTTTTGACAAAATAAAAATATTGAAATGAACATATGTATGTCAAGGGTCTACATAATAATTTTATGGTAAACCGAGTTTGTTTGACAGGGTATAAAAATCGTTACTTTTAATAGCTCAACAATTGACAGATTTTGAACTTTCTGTGCATGTTTCGGTTTTGAATTTTTTGAGATTTGGATAAGTTGTTTCTGAGTTAGAAAATTTATTTTTAGAGTACTAACATGTTATATGATGACCTAGAAATTATTTAGAATTTTTTTAACCTTGGAGATATTTTTTAAAATTTCATGGAAGTTACTGCTGTATGTGCTTTTTCATGTTGTTGCTCATGTTGTTTTTGGTAGATGTTCATGTAAGAAGTGTGTGATCTTTGATGTGCAAAAATTACTTTAAAAAAATGGAGTTGTAGATACTGGAATAACCAGTTTACAGTGGATTTTATGGTAATTGTTACACTTGTTTTGTTTTGATAAGTTGAAGGATGTGAATATGTGTGTATGTTCATTTTATGTTAATGAACACATCTTGGAAAGTATTGATAAAGTTACTATATAGATTAGAATAGTTGTGAATATGTTCTTTGTGTATTGATGATATGGTACTTTGTGGAATGAATTGACATGGTATGAATCCTTGGGTAGGCTGACTAGGGAGGCGGAAGACTCCGAGATATAAATATCATCGCTGGGGACGAGGGGACCTCGTTATATACCCCGGGCGTTGAGGAGAGATGTTGATATTTGACTGAAGGGAGTGTTATCTCCGCAGTAGAAATCAAAACCTTCGAGGCAGGAGGTCCTCAGAGAACCCACCTCCTAGGATACCCAAATATTTGAATTATGATATTATGCTCAGATTATCATTTATATGGGACTTATGCTAACTTATGAGTTTGCAAGTCATTCCACAAGTGACCATTAAGAGGATAAAAGGGTCTTATGTATGTTATGTAAATGTTTAATCAGTTGATAGGCTTATGAGATGATATGACGTTTTCAATTATGTATGAATGAATGTGTGATTCTTAGTTCGCACTCAATTAAGTATGACTGCATGTGTTTGGGAGAAAATCCCTCACCGAGTCGATGGACTCACCCTACGTATAACATTTCAGATGCAGATATATGCGAAGCCACCGGAAGCCTTGGATGCCATGTTGACAGTTTTTAATGGGTATCGATACCCATAGTTAAGTAAGTGTATCTAGTTTTTATTTAGACTTTGTAATTTGTGTTGTTTAGTTACTCTAATGTATTCTATTCATTATATTGTAATTAATGAATGTAATCGTTTTCTTTGGATGAAACGAATTTTTGTATGCTTATGAGGCTATGAAGAGGAAAGAGAGACTTTCCTTTTCGGTCGGTCATGGGTACGAAATTCGGGTCATGACAACATCCAAAACATCTCTAATATCTACACAAGCAAGAAACAATTCTCATCTTATATTCTCAAAATCATGAAAGATTGTAAACTCTAAAAACAATTAATTCTTGCATGGAACAACTCTATTAATGCATGCACTTGATATAATCTTACATATAAAAGACATTCTTATCAAAATAGAGCAACATACATGTATGCATCATCAACCAAATATATTCATGTTGACAATTTACTCCAAACACAAGAAAGGGGATGAATTGTGTGTGTTTATGAGTTTTTAAAATTCTTTCGAAATAGGCGAATTTAAGAACATACATTTTGAAATAGAAATGCTAGCGGAAAACTTGCGTATAAGAAAACGTAGGAAATAAAGAACAATTGCGAAAAATAAAAGGAGATAGGGAAGAGAGATGAACACAACAATATATCCTGATTCGGCCACAATCTACCCACGTGGCCTACATCCAATCCCCAAGGCAAAACACCAAGGGTTTTCACTCAACACTAGCTTTTAATAGGATCAACTAGAAACATTTACAACATAGAGCACCTTCCACAAAAACAGCGGGATACAACCTTCCCTTTGTGCAAGAGTCTCAAAAACAATTGTGGATCACACCCACGATAAATAAGATCAAAAGTGCAGATGATAAGCACAAGTTGAAGTGCAAGTACAATGACACATATATGGTGTATAAAGCTCTCAAGATAAAGTGATCAAAGTATAAACGCAAGATAAGAGAGAGTTTTGATGTATCAGAGTAAAAACACAGTTCAGAGTATGATAGTTTCGTACATGTGTTTTTGCCTAAGTTTCCTTTATATTGAACCGAAAGAAATTAGGCCAAGCTCATTTCAAAACTCATTTTTATTACACAGTAATCGACTATTTTAATGGTATAATTGATTATTTTAATCCAATTAAAAGGAGTTTCTAAGACAGTCGCAATGTAATCAATTATAGTAATCATTATATGTTATCTGTTTAAAATCCTGCGAACATAAAAAGGTATATAATCAATTACCTAATCGATTAGTGGCTCCCTGTTTTGAATTCCAGGTTAACCAGAAGAAGCATAATCAATTTTTCAAAGGGTATAATCAATTATTCAAATTCAAACTTAACGGCTAGATAAAAGTTAATGCTCATCAAACACTTTAAAGACATTTAAGTTGATTTAAAAATGTGTTCAACATATTATAATCGAGGGTTGGGCTAAGGTGCACCACCCATATTTTGCACCACCCACATATTTTGACCAACCTATGTGGCAATTTGATTGACCCAAAATTTACCACATGGGTGGTATAATGGGTGGTGCACCATAGCCCAACCCTTATAAGAAGCACCCAACCCATAAATATTACAAAATAGACATTACACTCAATAATATTCTCAATTTATAATCATTTTTCTTGTTTTCTTATGTATGTTACCCCTATACTTGATTCTTCAACATAGACATTTACACACACCTTAGTTCATATCTGCAAAGTGTTATCATTTTATTATAGTTAGTCTCTCTTGTTTTTTCAGAGATGTACACTTTGATTTTATTATGTTGGTATTGAATATGAGAATCTTCCATATTTCTATCCTCATTGCCAGGTTATTGGTTATTCACTCTCGAATTGTAGAAAGAATTCAGGTATCGCCACTTCGAAGCTTCATAAAGATCACGTCTTCAAGAAAGATAAGGTAATATCTGCCTCTACATATATCCCTAAAGTTGTTCGTGTTGATGAAGTGAGAAAGGGTGACTCATCTTTCGATTTTAAATCAATGGATCATCTCATTCTAGGTAATAATTCTGATGAGATAAAGAATACCTTGATTGAGCAACATGATGATGTTGATCTTTGAGATTGATATATGCAGATGTTAATTCGGTAATTAAAATTGTCCATGAAACTTATTTTGAGTCCTTTTGCCTTGATTCATCAGTCCAAATGGATAATGTCGTGCCTCATTCTACTACAGTCATTACTGCCAGTGGTAATGGGATGCACGATTCTAGCTCTAACCCTTGGTTGGGGTTTGTGAAGGCGAATAAGGAAAACATAGGTGATAATAGGTTGAATGTTGGTGGCATTAATATGACTGATAAGGGTGTCAACAGTCCTTTTTTGGATAAGGATAATAATTTGATTGACAAGGCTGATGACAATGAATCGATTGAGACCACCTCTGATCGTGTCTCAAACTCCTTTCCTCAAATTCAATGCTTGTTGCTTTTGCCTTTGATTTAATAGTGAGTGGTAAGAATTTTGAGACTCACATGATTAATTCAGCCCCCATGCATCCTAATGTTATTCATGATATAAAAGTTCTTGCCAAGTTTTTGGGAGATGGGGATGAGAACCCTGCTAATCAAGGAGCGCCCTGCTAATCAACCATAGTATAATATGCCAACTGCATCCCAAGTCGCAGCAATTGTCGTTGGTGGAGACGCGGCATCAATCTCAATTGAACGGGATATCATCATGATGAGTCATGTTGGGAATCTCATAAATGTTTAAGAAACTATGGGATATTATGATCCATTACAATATCCTCTATTATTCCCTTACGGAACGTTTGGATGGGACCGCGAAACCACAAATGATGAAGGACAACCTATAACATGTCTAGAATATTACAGTTACATGCTTCAGGTACATAATGTAGTTTCTACAATATTTTCATTTATAAATTATAATACTTGACACAAAATAAATTTTCATTGGTCATTAATTGTTTCATGGATTGTAGATTCGTTCCAATGATTATTCCATATTGCTAAAATCGGGACGACTACTACAACAATATGTTGTAGACAACTATGTCAAGATCGAAGCAGCAAGGTTAAGGTGGGTCCAAAGTCACCAAAGTAAAATTCGCTCTGAATTGTATCAAGGCTTGCAAGATGTTTTGCATGTGGGAGAAACTGCTACAGGTACTCTTCATAACATATATCAAAATTATTTATACAAATATATATGTCGAATACATCAAACACCATCAACACTTACTATTACTCTTTGTAGAAAATATCGGACGGAGAACCATATTGCCTTCATCATTTATTGGTAGCCGTCGAGACATGACACAACAGTATGAGGATGGTATGGCTATTGTGCTTCACGACGGCAAACCTGATATTTTTCTTACAATGACATGCAATCCATCATGGATTGAAATATCATCTGAGCTTGGCCCATTTCAAACTCCACAAGATCGTCCAGACTTGCTGACAAGAATCTTCCGTTCAAAGTTCGAGCAATTGAAGCATGACATAATTAAAAAAAAGGCGTCTTAGGAAAGGACAAAAGTTATATGTATGTAACTGAATTCCAAAAACGAGGATTGCATCACGTGCATATGCTACTGATCATGGAACCTATTGACAGATTACGTAACCCAGAAGAATATGATAGCGTTGTTAGAGCCGAAATACCAAAATTTGAAGAAGAACCACAATTACATGCCGCAGTGCTAAAACACATGATTCATGGACCGTGCGGTAGACTGAATCCAAGATCACCATGTATGAAGGATGGCCAATGTAAGAAGGGGTTCCCAAAAGATTTCATCCAAGAGACACAACAAGGTATTGACTCATATCCACAGTATAGAAGACGGAATGATGGTCCAGCAACTTTGAATAGACATATATCTATAGATAATAGATGGGTGGTCCCTTATAACCCATGGTTGCTGTTAAAGTATGACTGTCATATAAATGTTGAAGTGTGCAGGAGAATCAAGAGTATCAAGTACCCATATAAATATGTCTATAAAGGTCCTGATCGAGTTGCCATGGAGGTTCATATGGATGAGGTCAAGCAGTATATTGATGCAAGATGGATTTGTGATCCAGAGGCGTTATGGAGAATATTTTCATTCACCATGTACCGAATGTATCCAAGTGTTGAAAGATTACAAATCCACCTACCAAATTACCATCAAGTGTGATACCGTACAAATCAAAGAATCGATGATGTACTAAATGATGCGCGTAACTCCATAACAATGCTCACACAATTCTTTGCCCTGAACCGGAGAGATCCACAATCAAGGTGTTATCTGTACAGGGAGATTCCATAACACTATTTATGGAAAAAAGGAATTAAAGAATGGGTCAGACGAAGAATACAAAGGAAAGTTATTGGATGAATCTATACAGTGTCACCTTCAGACAGGGAGAAATTCTATTTGCGTGTATTATTATCTCATATAAGACGACCAACCAGTTAGGATTACTTGCTCACAGTAAACAACACATACTACACCACATTCCAAAAAGCAGCCGAGCAATGGGGCTTTTTAGAATAAGACAACAGTATTCGCGAATGCTTACTTGAAGCATCAGGTCTACGAATGCCATATGCTTTACGGAGATTGTTTGCTACTATATTAGTCTTTTGTGAACCAATTGATGTAAGAAGCCTGTGGGATGAGTTTGACACCCACATGGTAGAGGACTATCCTTCAACATCCATTGTGAATGGGCCATCATTGACTAACATGCTATTAAGGGATTTGAATGACCTATTACTTCAACATGGAAAACAAATCATAGATTATGCTTTGCCTGAATTATCATTGGAACCCGCTGAAGGTAATCATGTTCCAAGAGTTATACAGGAAGAGCTATCGGTCCAAGTTCCTATTGAAAATTTGAGTTTCATTGAGAAGTTTAATGATGACCAGTTGTTTGCTTACAATACCATTATGGATGTTATCCAACGTAAGCAGAGTCGGGTTTTCTTTGTGGATGGGCTAGGAGGAACGGGTAAGACATTCATTTATCACACATTAATTGGAAAATTAAGACATTTGGGTCACATTGTCTTAGCGACAGCCACATCTAGTATAGCAGCTACATTATTACCCGGTGGTAGGACGGCACATTCTCGATTTAAGATACCTATCAATACAGAAGAAGGGTCCTTTTGCTCAATAAGTAAACAATCTGATCTCGCGAAGCTAATAAGATAAACAACAGCAATCATTTGGGATGAGGCACCCATGACAAGTAGATATGCTATAGAAGCATTAGACCGTACCTTGAAGGATATTCTTGACTGTGATGCTCCATTCGGGGGGAAAGTGATGATTATGGGAGGCGATTTCCGCCAAGTACTTCCTGTTGTTCCAAAAGGGACTAAGGCACAGACGATTTCTGCATGTGTCGTTAAATCTCATCTATGGGCTAATACAAAGGTATTGCATCTACGCCAAAACATGCGTGCATTACAAGATCGAGATTTTGCCGACTATCTTATACGGATAGGAGATGGTGTTGAACCTACAAAGGATAATGATATGGTGAGGGTACCCCAACAAATTGCAATTCCATGGGAAGGAGAAAGTTCAATACATATACTTATACAACAAACATTCCCCAAATTAGAAGATCATGGTTGGGATGCATCTTATATGGTGGAAAGAGCGATTCTAACACCAAAAAATGAGGATGTTCAGAAACTAAATGACATTATTATCGAACATTTCCCGGGTGAAGAGCAAAGTTTGTTGTCTTTTGATGAGGTCGAAGGGGACACAAGAAACTTATATCAACAGGAATACTTAAATTCCATTGCTCCCGGTGGTTTGCCACCGCATATTCTGAAGGTAAAAAAAGGAGCACCGCTGATGTTGTTACGAAAAATTGGCCCTAAATCTGGCCTCTGTAATGGTTCACGATTACTATGTCGGGGTGTATTTATGAATCTGTTGGATGTAGAAATCATAACAGGCAACCATGCTGGAAGGAGAGCTTTCTTGCCCAGGATTAAACTAAAGACAACTGAGAGCGCGGGACTTCCCTTTGTGCTTATTCGGAAGCAGTTTCCTGTTAAACTGAGTTTTGCAATAACTATAAATAAGGCACAGGGACAAACTATTCCCAATGTTGGGATTTATCTTCCACGACATGTGTTCATCCATGGTCAATTATATGTGGCATTATCAAGAGGCGTATCTCAAAATGACACAAAAATCCTGATAAAAGAAGGAAAAATTGAAGGGGAAGATGGGCACTTCACCAGAAATGTTGTCTTCAAGCATATTTTGTTATCTCAGACTCTGGTATTGTATTTTTAAATTTATTAAATCGTCTATACATATAATGCATTACAATAATATTACCCAGAACAACCAAAAATCATCTTATAAATTTAAAATGTACAATTGAACTAGAGTTCAAGTAGAGCTACCGTTTATTGCAAGAGATGATGACAAATATTTCGGGCATATGCTGTGACAAGCAGGTAGGTTCACGTGAACAACTTTTATTTAAACATTTTTCCATATCAATCTATTAACACTTCAACTAAAAAAATAATAGGATCACGACTTTCAAAAACTATGGAAAATATTGAATGCTTAGCGATCAATCGCATCTTTATGCCCAGTTGACAAAAAGGTGAATTATAAAATTATATTAGAATACTTCATATTATGTCGTTGTATAAAAAACTGATATTCTAACATTTTGATAATCAGGTACATCATCTAAAGATATACTCTTTTGGGTGGGGTTCCACAGTAACAGCAGATAAGACTCAGTTGTGGAACATGGTAAAAAGAGAATTGTGGGCTCAAAGGTTAGAAAGGTAATGTATTATGTATTGTATTCGATACGATAATATACATATTTACTATATATTAAGTTTTATTATTTCCACAATTTATTAACATACTATCTTTTGTTTTTTAAATTATTAGGAAACTTGAAGCTACATTACCAAGCAAAAGAAGTCGTGATAGCTCAATACATTTGAAACAAAAAATGGTCTTACTTGAGGATGTATTATGTTCTTTTAATAATACATTATATTCGTTATGAATGATATGATAATGAATGTTCCAAATTTTAGTCTTACATTTTTTGTTTCATTTGTAGTTTATTAAAAAAAATTTAAAGATGATAAAAAGTATGAAGATTTTTTGAGAATTGTGACAAGGGAAGTGACTATTAGAAGTAAATTATGTTTTTTTTTAAAAAATTTATATGCTTTGTTACTTTTTATCTAACAAAAAAACATTATAAATTTATTATGTTTGTAATGCAGGGAAATGCAAAAAGCTACTGAAAATCGATCCATACTTAATCTCCTTATAAATCTAAATGCTGAGATGTCGAGGTCAAATAATAGTCGCTTACTAAATTATATTTGGTACCTTGGATTTGTTTTTTTATTAGAATATGTATCTTAGTTATTTTTACATTATTTGTACCATGATGTTATTAATGCAGTGATGTATATAATGTGTGTTTACATTATTACGTCACATTATAAAGTAGGATAAATCCATACAATAAAGATGAGTAAAAGCTTTAGAAATGCGGCCAGACAGACACATGATTTTTTTGATATTGCCTAATTTGCCCCTGGAAACTTTAGAATATGCGGCAGTTCCATTTTTTTTAAACGCAGTGCGGCAGTTCCTTATCTTACCCAAACTGTCAAAGTGATAAAACTGACTCAATCCCAATATCAAAACTGCAATGGAGAATGGATGTAACACCCCGATTTTCGCTGCTTCGTAATATCGGTAATAAATATATAAATATATATTTTTATCCGAGACATAGAAAATGATTTTGGATAAGCCAAGGTCATTTCCTTGTTATACTTATTTTTATAAGGTTATGGGGAAGTTTTTGGTTGAAAATTCAGATGGCTCGGTCTACCGTTTTTCGTGTTTTTCACCGAAAGTAAAAGTTCTTGCTCAGAAGACCTAATTTTGAGTCGTGAACGAGATGAAAAATGTTTTTATCGTATTTACTACGATATTGGAAGTTTTGAAAATTTTGGTAAAAAAATTAAAATAATATATTTGTTGCGGGCGTATACGTCGAGATGTCTCTAGGAAAAGCTTGCGCCAGATGAATCGAGAAGTCGGCAACGTAGCAGAGATGTTGGATTGACCGACTTGACGAGCATTTATGACGAGTTTATCCGTAACATAATGGCCATAATGGCACATTTATGACAAAGTTAATTTTTCCTATGAAATGACCAAATTGCCCTTGTCTTTTTATGACAATTTCAAACAAATGCCATTGGAAAAAGTTGACCAACTCTTTCCCAAAACCCACGGCTCCAATGCCTTCTTCATTAAGTTTGGTTTCTTCTTCATTTAAATAGGTTGTCTTCTTCATTAAGCCATTTTTCCATTTTCATGTTCTTTTGCTCCAAAGAGTTCATAATTCGTCAGATTTTGATTGGCAATTCTGACCAGTTTATGTTTTGAATCTCGAAAAACTTTCAACATGCAAGTTGTTCAGCTTTCTCTCTTCTTTCCAACGACATAAAGATCATCCAAAACGGACATGTTGAGAATCCACCCAAAATACTAAAACTGTTCTAAAACCCTAACTATGTTCATCTTCTCCCTTAAGTTTCTTAAGAACACCATAAGAAAACCTTGAAAAACATCATCCAAACTTTGTTTTCTTGGATCATCAAGAGGTAATAACTTATTCTCTTGTCATTTAAATCATTTCTTTTCATCACTTTTGTAGATTCATGATTTAGATCAACATGTTCTTCATTTGTTCAAAGTTCATGGAACTAGATTCAAAAATTCATAACTAATTCTAGAAAAATCATTTTTACATGAAACCAATTGCTATGATCTTATAATCACCTCTATTTTCATCATCTAGAAGCACAAGATCATGAGAAATTTCTTTCCCTAAAATCTGGACTGGGCCGAACCTAGGTCAAAGTTGTGTTCTTAGGTTTTGTTTCAATTTCATGCCTTGATTCATGATTATAACTTGATAGTTCTTGTATTCAAGTATATAGAAGATCAAAAATCAAACTTTAACCTATTGATCTCATCAAAATCGAAATCCTAGGTATGAGCACTTGTTGGTTTTATGATTCAAAAGTTGTTTGTAACACTTGAATCTAACTCTAGGTTTTGTATGTTGATTAAATCCAAGAGTTTAGAAATTTTAGAGATTTCTAACTCCAAACTCAGCCCTTGGCCGAAACCCTAGTTCTTGGAACTAGATGAGTTTTAGTTCATGTTCTTGGTTCATAATCTTGGGTTAAGTGCTTAATCATGTTTAAGTTACTTATGGATCATAAATCCTTAAGTTAACAAAATTTTAACTTTCCTAACCTAGAAAATTGGGTGAAGCCGAACCCTACCCCCATTGATTTAAGTGTCTTGTTGTTTGATTTTGATTTATTTTGGTTGCAATTCGTTATGAAGGAATCGATCGGGTTGGTTTGACCTAAAGCCGACGGAGGAAACCGGATCAAATCGAGAGATTATTTGAAACCGTTAGTTCGAGTCTTCAACAGGTTAGGGGAGCTTACCTGAGGGATTTTTCTCTATAACTATTTGTGTGTGGTGTGATTTATATGAATTATATGTGGTTGTGGTTATTTGTTTATATGGCTTACTTTGTGTTGTTTATCTGTATATCGGTGATTTATCTGCTTTTAATTATCTGCAGTAGTATATTATGTTGCTATGATGCATGATCTGCCTGGTGATATAATTATGATGATGTTGTTGAATGATGAATGTTGAATGTTGTTTGAGAGGCCTGACAGTGGTCAGTGCACAACTGATTAATCAGATAAAATATTTAATAAGTTCTGAAAATTATATTCAACGTTTTATGGGAAATGTTGGAATATAATAATGGTGGAAAATATTATTTTGGAAAAATAATGAGTTTTTGAGAACTATTATTATTTTAATAATTTATCAGTGTAAAAGAAATTTATGAGTCACGGTGAGAGCGTAACCGTGAAATTTTTTTAGTACTGCTAATTTTTACGCAAGAAATTCCGAAATATTATAAAAAGTTATTTTGTGAAATTAATATTCAAAAATACTTTATAAAAAAATAAATAATAAAATAATAATATAAAATGAAAAGTCAAAGTTTGACTTTAAAAATATTTTCTTGGAAAATGATAAATGATGGCAAGTTTTGAAATTATTTACGGTGAAAGTTTAAAAATAGCAGTACTTGTTTTGAGAAGAGGTTTAATCGGAATTGATTTAATTTTTAAAGCTGAAGTTTCAGTAAAAGAGTTTTCAAGTAGAAATGATTTTCTGTAAATGAGTTTTACTAAACGACGATATAGAACTTAGTAACCGAGATGTCGGGGTGCTAGTGTTCTTATGACGTTGTCTTATTTTGGATTTGTTTTTCACAGATAAAAACGATGTAAAACGATGTCGGGGTATTGAGGTTCGTTGTGTTGTAGACTGGGTATCTACTTAAAGAAGTTAAAACGTTTTGAAATGTTTTCTATTACCACGAACCTAAGACTGATTGCAACGGTCAAAGGGCTTCGTGATTGAGCACTCGGACTTTGAGGTCCTGTGTTGTTAATAAAAGTTGTAAAGATGTTGAAAACGATGATGCTTTTGAGAGCATTTGATGTTGAAAACGATGATGCTTTTGAGAGCATTCGATGTTTAAAACGATGATAAGATGAAAGCTTTTGAGAGCTTTGATGTTTAAAAATGATGATGGGTCGAAAGCTTTTGAGAGCTTTGACATATAAAGATATAGCAGAAAGAAAAGTGTTGAGAACAAAAGGTTTTCTTGCATGCATTTGGCAGACGTGCCATGATCAAACGAGTGATTACCATGCGGCGTCATGGTAGATCATAAAGATGTTCTTATTATGCCTGGTGGACAATGGGGCCCTATCTACGTTGTGACACCTGTGCCACGATGTTGGACAGTGTGTGATAGGTTTTATACGAGTGATTACCTTGTGGCGTCATGGTAGATCATAAAGATGTTCTTATTGTGCTTGGTGGACAATAAGGCCCCATCTATGTTGTGACACCTGTGCCACGATGTTGGACAGTGTGTGATGGGTTTTGGCTGTGCTTTGTAACTATCGAGTCTGATCAACTCACCACGAGGTTGGAGATATCTCATGAGATTAGGTATGAATGTTAGATGATGTTTTGAAGTGCTCATGCATAGTTTTTCAACGTTGATGTTTGGGGTGTGAAACCCATTGATAAACGATGATATAATATGAATGAGTAGGCTGTTATAAATATTTATATGTGTATGTGCCTTCTTTTGTGTTACACATTTAGTTATGGTGATAAATCTGTATATTGGTGTCTCACCCTTACAACACATCTCAAAGACGTACGAGTGGTATGATCCCTACAAGAAGAGGAAGGCTATCTAGTTGGAAGTGTGTTGTGCTGCTCCTATTGGCTGTAGTGTCTGTTAGTTACGACCAGCTTAGGTCCTATTATATTATATTATGTTTTGAAGATAAAACTGATGTTGATTTAGGTATGAAAATATATGAGGCAGTATAGTTGTAAGATTTATATACTTTGTGTATCTAAATGTAATTTGATTACGTTGTTGTTGTTGTGGTTGTGAAGTTAAAAGAAAAAAAAAATTTATCACCATATTTTAAAAAAAAGATGAACGTTGAGAAAACATTATTTTCCGAAAGTAACCAGCAAATTAAGTTTTATTTCCGCAAACGGGTAACCATGTGATGACCGAGTTTAGGGTGTCACATTAGTGGTATCAGAGCTGGTCGAGTCTTTCGGGAATGTTGGGGAATAGGTCTGTTAGGTTTTTGTTGTGTGATCTCTGGTCAAAACTTGTTTGAATTGTTTCTTGATTGAAACAATGTGTGTTGACACACAAGTAAGTATCTTTGGTGGGTTCTGATTGGGTTGAGACCTTGTGAGAACTCATGTTTACTAAAGGGTACTTATGTTCATGTTGATACATTCGTTTATTCCTTAGGACGGTATCAGACATTTGAATAAGGTACCTGTCATTGAAAGTTTTTGGGGAAAATTTTCTGAGAATGTCCCAAGTTTGTACGGACGGACGGATGTTGAGTTTATGATTGATCTACTTTCTAGATTTTGCCAGATCTCAACCGCTTTGTGTAGCATATCGCCAACGAAGTTAGTTGGGTTAGACTTCAAGAAATGAAATTTTGGTCCATTTCTCGATAAGTTAGTCATCATCTTCATTGATGATGTTCACGTTTACTCTAAGAGTCACGAGGAGTATGAGAGATTTCTGTACCAAGTGTTACAGATCCCTCACAAGGACTTGTTCTATATTCAAGGATCGACTTGAGAACAAGTTACCACCAGATTGGAGTTAGGACTTATTAAAGATTTTGTACTGTAAACTCAGCATATGAGGAAAGATCAACTGTTCGTGTGTCTGAGTGATTGACCAAGTCATCAGGAATCGTGCCGATTCAGGATGACCATACTAAGTGCGTCATAAAAGACCATTGTGCTTGTGAGAAACCAAGGCGAATAGATTTAAATCTTCAACCTTAGATGAGGGTCTCGGGATTCAGAAAAATTGTTCCTTATGGACAAATTGCTTTTCAAACTCCTATGGTTGTATTAGACAATCATAGCGGTACATTTTGTACAGGCCAAATTCATTTTTTTACCTTGATTTAAAATCTATCCTAACTTTGGTTCTGACAGTCTGGATATTTTCGTACTTCTTTGGGAATGTATTATGAGTTTTTTTTTAGTTATGTGACATATATGAATTCTTGATGATAGAAGTTTCTTGATGAGACTTAGTCAATTCACTTTTACTTTTGGTGGAAGTGACCCAGTCTAAATTTTGTCGGACTGATGTTCTTTTAAATCGTTGTGTAGTAAAGTTCTTGTGAAGGAAGAAACTTTATTAGACTCATGTTTGTAAACTTGTATTAGCTATGCATTTTTACACTCACGAACCTATTAAAGAATCTTTTTACATATTGGACACTTGTATCTTTTAGATTGGTCAAATTATTCTTTGTGCTTTCTTGTGAAAGCAACATCAAGAAATTTCTTGTCTTGAAAATCTCTTTTTAGATTATTGTGAGTAGGTTGACGGAGTCGACATCTTTTCATTGCTTAGGTCCACGATGTAATGGAAAAACCAACAGAGGCGTGTATCAGAGGACTGATCCAACGTGATAAAGAATTTTCCAACATCATTCTGAGCAAGGCTTACTTCGAGTGTTGGGATAAAGTTACATTTAGTGTTAAGATCCAAGTTGAAGTTAATGTTCATCTTATCATCCTAAGTTAGATGGATAAAGAAGAAAGGAATTGATCCTTAGAAGGTTAGATGAGAGTAAGTGTAATACCTAAGCATGATAAGAGGTGAATGGATTTTATTGAGGTGTAGATGTGATTAGTAATCTGAGATTTTTCAGAAGTAAGATCAGTAAGTAAGATGATTTCGGCAAATTTTGTTATGATCGAGGTAGAGTTTTCTAAAGGAACTAGGATAATGATAAAATGATCATCGTCAAGATTTAATTGTATGATTGGAAGGAATTACGAAAGGTGTCTATGGTGGTTTTACCTAAGTTGAATGTGAACGGAAAGAGAAGTTCTTGAGTAAAATTAAGTTGATAGGAAAGTTAAGGATTAGATAATTCTATTCTCCAATCCCTTTTGGTTTAATTTCATTAAGATATGCAATGAAGTTATTTTGAGGATGAAATGTGTGAGGTGATATTAAATTGGAGTAAGTTGATAGGAAAGTTAAGGATTAGATAATTCTATTCTACAATCCCTTTTGGTTTAATTTCATTAAGATATGCAATGAAGTTATTTTGAGGATGAAATGTGTGAGGTGATATTAAATTGGAGTAGTGAATTATAATCAAGAGAAACTAAAATTATGATTAAATATTTGAGTAAGGAGTTGATGTGTAGTTATGTGAAGATATTGTTGGTATTAGTGATAATATTCAGAGTTAGATAATTTGAATAAAGGTTTCTGGTGGAATCATGTTGATAATAGAAGTGATTAAGTTTTGATTTTGTTTTTTTTTAGTGTGATAGACTCTGATGAAATTTTGAGGATAGTACGGATATATAGAAATGACATAAGAATGAATTGTGTTATAGAATATAGAATAAGAGGAAAGATGATGTGAAGGGCAATGTAGAATTTTATGGTTAAGATGGGATTAAAAAATTCTGTTTAAGTTTCGAGTGACGAAATTTCGAGGACGATTTTTTTTTTAAGTGGGGTAGTAATGTAACACCCCGATTTTCGCTACTTCGTAATATCGGTAATAAATATATGAATATATATTTTTATCCGAGACATAGAAAATGATTTTGGATAAACCAAGGTCATTTCCTTGTTATACTTATTTTTATAAGGTTACGGGGAAGTTTTTGGTTGAAAATTCAGACTGAAGCCGGTCTACCGTTTTGTGTTTTCACTGACAGTAAAAGTTTACTGCTCAGAAGACCTAATTTTGAGTCGTGAACGAGATGAAAAATGTTTTTATCATATTTACTACGATATTGGAAGTTTTGAAAATTTTGGTAAAAAAATTAAAATAATATATTTGTTGTGGGCGTATACGTCGAGATGTCTCTAGGAAAAGCTTGCGCCAGATGAATTGAGAAGTCGGCAACGTAGCAGAGATGTTGGATTGACCGACTTGACGAGCATTTATGACGAGTTTATCCGTATCATAATGGCCATAATGACACATTTATGACAAAGTTAATTTTTCCTATGAAATGACCAAATTGCCCTTGTCTTTTTATGACAATTTCAAACAAATGCCATTGGAAAAAGTTGACCAACTCTTGCCCAAAACCCACGGCTCCAATGCCTTCTTCATTAAGTTTGGTTTCTTCTTCATTTAAATAGGTTGTCTTCTTCATTAAGCCATTTTTCCATTTTCATGTTCTTTTGCTCCAAAGAGTTCATAATTCGTCAGATTTTGATTGGCAATTCTGACCAGTTTATGTTTTGAATCTCGAAAAACTTTCAACATGCAAGTTGTCCATCTTTCTCTCTTCTTTCCAACGACATAAAGATCATCCAAAACGGACAAGTATGTTGAGAGATCCACCCAAAATACTAAAACTGTTCTAAAACCCTAACTATGTTCATCTTTTCCCTTAAGTTTCTTAAGAACACCATAAGAAAACCTTGAAGAACATCATCCAAACTTTGTTTTCTTGGATCATCAAGAGGTAATAACTTATTCTCTTGTCATTTAAATCATTTCTTTTCATCACTTTTGTAGATTCATGATTTAGATCAACATGTTCTTCATTTGTTCAAAGTTCATGGAACTAGATTCAAAAATTCATAACTAATTCTAGAAAAATCCTTTTTACATGAAACCAATTGCTATGATCTTATAATCACCTCTATTTTCATCATCTAGAAGCACAAGATCATGAGAAATTTCTTTCCCTAAAATCTGGACTGGGCCGAACCTAGGTCAAAGTTGTGTTCTTAGGTTTTGTTTCAATTTCATACCTTGATTCATGATTATAACTTGATAGTTCTTGTATTCAAGTATATAGAAGATCAAAAATCAAACTTTAACCTATTGATCTCATCAAAATCGAAACCCTAGGTATGAGCACTTGTTGGTTTTATGATTCAAAAGTTGTTTGTAACACTTGAATCTAACTCTAGGTTTTGTATGTTGATTAAATCCAAGAGTTTAGAAATTTTAGAGATTTCTAACTCCAAACTCAGCCCTTGGCCGAAACCCTAGTTCTTGGAACTAGATGAGTTTTAGTTCATGTTCTTGGTTCATAATCTTGGGTTAAGTGCTTAATCATGTTTAAGTTACTTATGGATCATAAATCCTTAAGTTAACAAAATTTTAACTTTCCTAACCTAGAAAATTGGGTGAAGCCGAACCCTACCCCCATTGTTTAAGTGTGTTGTTGTTTGATTTTGATTTATTTTGGTTGCAATTCGTTATGAAGGAATCGATCGGGTTGGTTTGACCTAAAGTCGACGGAGGAAACCGGATCAAATCGAGAGATTATTTGAAACCGTTAGTTCGAGTCTTCAACAGGTAAGGTGAGCTTACCTGAGGGATTTTTCTCTATAACTATTTGTGTGTAGTGTGATTTATATGAATTATATGTGGTTGTGGTTATTTGTTTATGTGGCTTACTTTGTGTTGTTTATCTGTGTATCGGTGATTTATCTGCTTTTAATTATCTGCAGTAGTATATTATGTTGCTATGATGCATGATCTGCCTGGTGATATAATTATGATGATGTTGTTGAATGATGACTGTTGAATGTTGTTTGAGAGGCCTGACAGTGGTCAGTGCACAACTGATTAATCAGATAAAATATTTAATAAGTTGTGAAAATTATATTCAACGTTTTATGGGAAATGTTGGAATATAATAATGGTGGAAAATATTATTTTGGAAAAATAATGAGTTTTTGAGAACTATTATTATTTTAATAATTTATCAGTGTAAAAGAAATTTATGAGTCACGGTGAGAGCGTAACCGTGAAATTTTTTTAGTACTGCTAATTTTTACGCAAGAAATTCCAAAATATTATAAAAAGTTATTTTGTGAAATTAATATTCAAAAATACTTTATAAAAATAAAAATAATAAAATAATAATATAAAATGAAAAGTCAAAGTTTGACTTTAAAAATATTTTCTTGGAAAATGATAAATGATGGCAAGTTTTGAAATTATTTACGGTGAAAGTTTAAAAATAGCAGTACTTGTTTTGAGAAGAGGTTTAATCGGAATTGATTTAATTTTTAAAGCTGAAGTTTCAGTAAAAGAGTTTTCAAGTAGAAATGATTTTCTGTAAATGAGTTTTACTAAACGACGATATAGAACTTAGTAACCGAGATGTCGGGGTGCTAGTGTTCTTATGACGTTGTCTTATTTTGGATTTGTTTTTCACAGACAAAAACGATGTAAAACGATGATATGGAACTTAATAACCGAGACGTCGTGGTATTAAGGTTCGTTGTGTTGTAGACTGGGTATCTACTTAAAGAAGTTAAAACGTTTTGAAATGTTTTCTATTACCACGAACCTAAGACTGATTGCAACGGTCAAAGGGCTTCGTGATTGAGCACTCGGACTTTGAGGTCCTGTGTTGTTAATAAAAGTTGTAAAGATGTTGAAAACGATGATGCTTTTGAGAGCATTCGATGTTGAAAACGATGATGCTTTTGAGAGCATTCGATGTTTAAAATGATGATAAGATGAAAGCTTTTGAGAGATTTGATGTTTAAAAATGATGATGGGTCGAAAGCTTTTGAGAGCTTTGACATATAAAGATATAGCACAAAGAAAAGTGTTGAGAACAAAAGGTTTTCTTGCATGCATTTGGAAGACGTGCCATGATCAAACGAGTGATTACCATGCGGCATCATGGTAGATCATAAAGATGTTCTTATTGTGCCTGGTGGACAATGAGGCCCTATCTACGTTGTGACACCTGTGCCACGATGTTGGACAGTGTGTGATAGGTTTTATACGAGTGATTACCTTGCGGCGTCATGGTAGATCATAAAGATGTTCTTATTGTTCCTGGTGGACAATAAGGCCCCATCTACGTTGTGATACCTGTGCCACGATGTTGGACAGTGTGTGATGGGTTTTGGCTGTGCGCCTGTAACTATCGAGTCTGATCAACTCACCACGAGGTTGGAGATATCTCATGAGATTAGGTATGAATGTTAGATGATGTTTTGAAGTGCTCATGCATAGTTTTTCAACGTTGATGTTTGGGGTGTGAAACCCATTGATAAACGATGTGATATAATATGAATGAGTAGGTTGTTATAAATATTTATATATGTATGTGCCTTCTTTTGTGTTACGCATTTAGTTATGGTGATAAATCCGTATATTGGTGTCTCACCCTTACAACACATCTCAGAGACGTACGAGTGGTATGATCCCTACAAGAAGAGGAAGGCTGTCTAGTTGGAAGCGTGTTGTGCTGCTCCTATTGGTGTAGTGTGTCACATTGAGTTCTGACCAGCTTAGGTCCTATTATATTATATTATGTTTTGAAGATAAGACTGATGTTGATTTAGGTATGAAAATATATGAGACAGTATAGTTGTAAGATTTATATACTTTGTGTATCTAAATGTAATTTGATTACGTTGTTATTGTTGTGGTTGTGAAGTTAAAAGAAAAAAAATTTATCACCATATTTTAAAAAAAGCTGAACGTTGAGAAAACATTATTTTCCGAAAGTAACCAGCAAATTAAGTATTATTTCCGCAAACGGGTAACCATGTGATGACCGAGTTTAGGGTGTCACAATGGATAGGCAAAATAACATGGATTTGAGGGTCCGAAAATGGTTGTAAACACTTGAAAAAAAAAAAGAACAGAGGTTAAGAGCATAATCCAAAATTTGCCCTAATTTAATGGAAACAAAAAGGGAAGATTTTGCTTCGTCTACGCCATTTGTAGAACAGAGAGAGTTCTTGTGTGAGAGGAATATTTGAGGTTGGGTGCAAACGTAGCAACCGCTGGAGCGCGGACGGATGGAAGAACCGCCATTGTTCAGCGGCGGAGATGAAGTAGGATTTATCCAAGTGCATTGATACTGTTTAGTTTTCTGTCTCTTGACACTGTTCTATCAAAAAGATTTTATTCATTTTTTTAGATGAATTAATTAGCATTTTTTTGTGTTGTTTGTAAATACAGACTGTCAGAACCTTCTTCTTCTTATGATCTCTCTTTTTTTTAAGAAGATGGTTTCACTTCAACAACAATGGCGGACTGAGAGATTTAAAAGGTGTATCCATAGATAGAGTTTCTGGCATCGAAGAGAAAGAATGGGAACAAGTGGAAAACTTTCAAAGAGAACATAAGGCCATTGAAGAGGGGCCGCACCGAAATCCCTTCTCAGCCACTTATGTTGTCCACACTCTTGCACACCCTTTTCAAATCTTCATTACATTCTTTCTAATTTTTATTTTTTAAAATTCTAACTATTCTTTTCCTCCAATTCTTTCTCATGAAATGATTGAAGCAAATGTTGGAAATGGCAGGTGAACATCCCCTGTGTTGTGGTTTAAACACTGAAACACACACACAAGAACAAGATCACAGCAACAATGCAACAAGGCAACAGAAACAGCTATGACAGAAACAGAATCGCAGAACAGAAAAGTATATGGCAGAACAGAAATGAAAATTGTAAGGCAGAAAGAAAGGAAAGATCAACACCAAGAGATAACGTGGTTCAGCCGATGTGGCCTACATCCACGGGAAGAGAGCAAAGTCTTCACTATGATTGAAAGAGTTACAAGATCAAGCTTCAAACTTCACAAGAATCTACACTAGGCCCTTGCTTTTCCTGCTGAGACACGGCCACAAGCTTCCTAGTTCTACCACTCTTGTTCTCACCAAAACTCCTTGATCTAGGCCTAACTCTTTATGATTAGAGATAAAGGAAAGATTACACAGTTGATACAATCACACACCCTCCTAATCCTACCATACACATGTATATATATATATAGATAAGAAAAGAGACTTCAGCTGCCAAGTTTTTCTCCAATCCAAAACAGAATTCTGTTTGTGCACCAACAGAAAAAACTGCTTTTTGCCACCAAAAGGGAATTGCTTGTAACTGAATCTGTTTGTAACTGAATCTGTTTTTGAGACATTATCAACAAATCTCCACCTTGTCTCTAAAACCCTTCAATCATGGTTCCAGCTTTGCTCTCTTGCCTGACCTTATGTTTCTGAAAAACTGATCAAGTCCAAGCTATGCTTGAACTTGGTTAGAGGTAGGGATTTGGTTAAGGCATCAGCTGGATTTTCTTCTGTTGAAACCTTCTCAACAGCAATCTCCTTTGCCTCAATTGCATCCCTGATGAAATGTAATTTAATGTCAATGTGTTTGGATTTGTCATGGTAAACCTGATGTTTGGATAAGTGAATGGCACTTTGGCTGTCACTATAAATTGTGACACAGTTTTGTGGAACTCCAAGTTCACCAATAATCCCCTTGAGCCACATTGCTTCTTTGACTCCTTCAGTAAGGGCTATGAACTCTGCTTGTGTTGTTGATAAGGCTACCACTGACTGCAGAGCTGATTTCCAACATATAGCAGTTCCAAACATGGTAAAAACATAGTCAGATAGTGACTTTCGGGTGTCAACATTTCCAGCATAATCTGAATCCACATACCCTATGATGGCATCTTGAGTATGATGGTGTCTTTTAAACAGAAGACTAGATTTATGGGAGCCATTTAGGTATCTTAGTATCCACTTCATTGCTTGCCAATGAGGTAAACCATGATCAGCCATAAATCTGCTCATCACATTCACTGCATATGCTAAGTCTGGCCCGCAACACACCATTCCATACATGATACTTCCAACAGCATTCGCATATGGAATTAATGCCATTTTCTGCTTTTCTTCTTCTGAGGTTGGCCCTTGCTTTGCTGAGAGTTTGTCAAGTTGACCTAGAGGTGTTCCAACTGGTTTTGATTCATGCATTCTGAACCTTCTTACCACCTTCTGTATGTAGCCTTGCTGAGACAGAAACAGCTCTCCAGATTTCCTGTTTCTGCATATATCCATTCCAAGGATCCTCTTAGCTTCTCCAAGCTCCTTCATATCACATTCTGATTTCAGCTCAGCCTTGATCCTTTGAATTTCAGACTTCTTAGATCCTGTAAGAAGAATGTCATCAACATATAACAATAGATATATTATCACTTCTGCATTTTCCTTTAAGAAATATACACAACTGTCATAGTTGCGTCTTTGGAAACCAATCTGCATCATGAAACTGTCAAATCTTTTATTCCATTGCCTAGGACTTTGCTTAAGATCATATAAGGACTTCTTTAACAAGCAGACCTTATTTTTGTCTTTAACAAAGCCCTCGGGTTGATGCATATAGATGGTTTCTTCTAAATTTCCATGAAGGAAAGCAGTCTTGACATCTAGCTGTTCTAGTTCAAGATCAAATTGAGTGGTTAAAGCAAGAAGAATCCTTATTGAGCAATGTTTGACTACTGGTGAGAAGATCTCATTGTAGTCTATGCCCTCAACTTGAGAAAACCCCTTTGCCACAACCCTTGCTTTGAATCTAATACTGTTGTTGCTTTGAGCATCTTCCTTTCTCTTGAAGATCCACTTGCAACCTACAATCCTTTGTCCTTTAGGTGGATCAACTAGAGTCCAGGTGTTGTTTTGTTCAAGAGATTTCATTTCCTCTTCCATTGCTTTCATCCATTCCTTCTTGTATCTGTCTTTGACTGCTTCAGTGAAGTTGTTGGGCTCACAGTCTTGGCCTTCTTCTCCTATGCTCAAAGCATAGCATATGAGGTCTGCTTGTGCATATCTCTTTGGAGGGACTATATTTCTCCTTGCTCTGTGTCTCACAAGATTGTAGTCACTTGTAGCTGGTTGGGATTGTTGTTGATCCTCAGGTTCTATTTCATCTTGTGCTGCTTCATTCTGCTTTCTTGTTGGTGACAGCTCCACCTCAAATTGAGAGGTCTCTGGAGCATTTGTTGGAGTGTCTGGCTTTTCCTTTGACAGCATAGCCATTCTAGTCTCATCAAAGACTACATCTCTGCTGATTATACATGTTGGTTCTCCCGGATCTAGTCTCCACAGTTTGTAGCCTTTAACACCAGTGGGATAACCAATGAACACACATCTTGTTGCTCTGGCAGCAAGCCTGTCTTGTTTAACATGTGCAAAGGCCAAAGCACCAAATATCCTTAGCTTGGAGTAGTCTGCAGGTTTGCCTCTCCAAATTTCTATTGGAGTTTTGAACCCTATAGCAGATGATGGACATCTATTTATGAGATACACTGCTGTTACAGCAGCATCTCCCCAAAAACCTTTTGGAAGACTAGCACTCAATAACATGCATCTTACCCTTTCCAAAATTGTTCTATTCATTATTTCGGCCAAGCCATTCTGTTGTGGAGTACCTGCAACTGTTCTATGCCTTCTAATTCCTAACTTCCTGCAAAAGTTGTTAAACTGCTCTGAAAGATATTCCAAGCCATTGTCAGTCCTTAAACACTTAAGTTTGGTTCCAGTTTCAGTTTCTATTTCAGCATACCAGTCTTTGAATTTCTCAAAGGTTTCACTCTTGTTCTTAAGTATATAAATCCATACTCTCCTAGAATAATCATCAATGATAGTTAGGAAGTAATAACCACCTCCATGAGTCATGGTTCTAGCTGGCCCCCATAAATCTGAGTGAGCATATTCAAATATGGATTTAGTGGTGTGCTGTGCAGTATTGAAACTAACCCTATGAGCCTTGCCTAGAATGCAGTGATCACAGAAGTCTAAGTTACCTATTTCATCATGGTTTAGGAGGTTCTGTTTGCATAATTCTTTTAGACCTTTCTCACTAACATGGCCAAGCCTCATGTGCCATAATCTGGTTTTATCTAAAGGGATCTGACTAGCTACTGAGGCTTGGGCTATTACAGTAGATCCATCTAAGATATAGAGACCATTCCTCTTGATGCCTTTAATTATTACTTTGTTGTTCACAGAAACTTTAAGCATACCATGTTCAATGTTAGTTATGTGACCTAAGTTGTCAAACATGCTTATGGAAAGTAAATTTCTCTTCAATTCTGGTACATACCTGACCCCTGTGATTATGGTCTCTTGTCCATTATACATCTTCAATCTGATTGTGCCTACTCCCTGAACCTTGCAGGGCTTGTTGTTTCCTAGCAAGACAACTCCACCTTCTTGAAGATTTAAAGACTCGAAATAGTCTTTTCTTGGACACATATGATAGGTGCACCCAGAATCCAGCACCCAATCCTTTTCTGATGCTGAATTTGACAGCACTAAGGCTTCTGCAGATTCATACCCTGAGGACTTATAGCCCGATGAGACAATTGCTGCATCACGAGTTTGTTGGCCTGTCTTAAAACCTTTATTCTTCCTCTCAGGGCACTCCCTTTTGAAATGACCCTTCTTGTGGCAGTGGAAACATTTGTACTTGGACTTATCTTGATTCCTAGACTTTGATCTGTGCTTTCCTGGTTTTGCACTTCTCTTGTCATGTCTTCCTCTCATGACACTCAGGCCTTCTGCATTGCCTTCTGCTCTTGCTTCTCGTTTCTTTTGGAATTCTTTTGTCCTTATGGATGATTGTACCTCATCAAGAGTGATTGTTTGATCTCTTCCAAACAAAATCGCATCCTTGAAGTGTTCATAGGAACTTGGCAATGCACTCAGCAGGATCAGTGCCTTATCCTCATCATCCATCTGAACTTCAAGATTCTCAAGATCATCAAGAATCTTGTTGTAGTCTGCAATCTGCTCTGCAACTGACTTGTCTTCACTCATCTTGAATGAGAAGAGTTGTTGCTTCAAGAATAGCCTATTTGCCACGGATTTGGTCATATACAAAGATTCCAGTTTCATCCATAGAGCAGCTGCAGTAGGTTCTCTAGCAACTTCTCTTAAAGGTTTGTCTCCAAGGCACAGTATGATGATGCTTCTTGCCTTGTTTATGAGCTCCCTTTTCTCAGCAATTGTGAGAGTGTTTGATAGTGCTGCCTCACCCTTGAGAGTGTCCCCAAGACCTTGTTGAACAAGCACTTTGCTGCATCTTGACTCGCCATAATCCAAAGTCGTTTGTGCCGAGAACTTTTCGATGTCAAACTTTGTTGAACTCATGCTGAGATGCTTCTTCTTTCAGTTTTCATTTTCTTTCTTTCTTCCCACAGACGGCGCTACTTGTTGTGGTTTAAAAACTGAAACACACACACAAGAACAAGATCACAGCAACAATGCAACAAGGCAACAAAAACAGCTATGACAGAAACAGAATCGCAGAACAGAAAAGTATATGGCAGAACAGAAATGAAAATTGTAAGGCAGAAAGAAAGGAAAGATCAACACCAAGAGATAACGTGGTTCAGCCGATGTGGCCTACATCCACGGGAAGAGAGCAAAGTCTTCACTATGATTGAAAGAGTTACAAGATCAAGCTTCAAACTTCACAAGAATCTACACTAGGCCCTTGCTTTTCCTGCTGAGACACAGCCACAAGCTTCCTAGTTCTACCACTCTTGTTCTCACCAAAACTCCTTGATCTAGGCCTAACTCTTTATGATTAGAGATAAAGGAAAGATTACACAGTTGATACAATCACACACCCTCCTAATCCTACCATACACATGTATATATATAGATATATATATATATATATATATATATATATATATATATATATATATAAGAAAAGAGACTTAATGCTAAGTTTTTCTCCAATCCAAAACAGTGTTTCTTTGTGCACCAACAGAACAAAAAACTGCTTTTTGCCACCAAAAGGGAATTGCTTGTAACTGAATCTGTTTGTAACTGAATCTATTTTTGAGACATTATCAACACCCTGCTCATGTGGTTGCAGTAAGTATCATTGTTCCTTCCCATTATTGCATGCTTGCTTTTGGTTACATTTTCAGAGATTAAAATATATTTTTTAAGTCCTGTATTTTACACTTTTTTCCTTTATACTTGGTCTCTATTCTTAAAACTTTATTAGGTTCTCCAAGATTTAGACATTATCAATGCTATAAATTATTGTGAGTTAACTGATTCATACCCTTTAGTCATGGTATGAGTAATGTGGAATCTACGGTTGTAGGAGTTAGTTACATAACTGTATTTTTAAATAGTCTTTTGTTCGAAGCTTATTTTGCTTTTCAAATGGTGATCTTTTTAATATACAAGTGAAGTGATGGCATTTTAAGATTTGGTGCTGTAAACTATAGCACCCACTCTGCTAATTCGTATCTTCATGTTGGGACATCATTAAATCTTATTTTGGAAAATTTGTGTTTCACTGATCGATAATTTAAATGAACATTCATGCTTTGTATGGTTTCTTTTGAACTAGAAAAATAAAATAAATATAGTTTAGGTTTGAACTGGTGAAACCATCTTCTTTTGTTAGTATTTTATTTGTTTCTTTTCTTCTAATTGTCTACTAGCTTCCCAGTTCTGCATTCCCTTTATTTGAAATGACTTTTTTTCCCATAGAAGGAAAAATAGAAACCACATATAAATTGAATTGTGTTGAATCTATTTATCTCTAATCTTTTTATTTTCAGTATTATTGAATCTCAGTTGAATTGCATTGAATTTATGGATCTAACAGGTATAGCATCATTACATTGTGTCTCATTCTAAGGTTCTTTGTTGGAATTGACTTATGTGGGTGAGTGATAAACGATTGTGAAAATCTAAAAGTTTTGTTAGAAAAGTGTTGACAAAATGCATCGTGGATGATGTTATGTACTGGGATCTTTGGTTTGAACTATTTTGAAGGCCATATTTTGTAACATGATACAAATGTAATGAATAAAATGAGTTGGTATGTAGACATAGTTCAGTTTTATCAAATCACTGATGGATATGCAAATGACATAGCTTAGAATAGTATCACATAAATACTTTAATATGTCGGCTCTTTTTCTAGATTTGAGCAAAAGTCATTCATTTGGCATGATTTTAACACCAGCTATTTGTTTTGGCATGTTGTTGATCCATTCATTCTCTTACAAACTATCCATTTAAACTGTTGGTAAAATCAGAAGGAATTCATTACTTTAAGGATGCACCATCAAAATGTGTTCATTGCATGATTCAAATTACTTTATGAATGAACACCTTAAGGATCCATATTAGACTATTATTATATGCCTAACAATCAGCACCAAAACAAAAAAAACTTTCTTAGTAAAATAATAAATACCAAAATTGACTTAGAAGATAAAGTTTAGGGGGTTTCACTCAGTGTTGTATTCTTAAATTCATGTCTTAATGTTGCAGAGCTTATGATCCCGAGCTCTATGAGGATTTGATCACAACTGCTCAACAACTCTCAATTCACGATGATAAAAAGAGTGTGTGTGCTGAGAATGAAAGTGTCATCTCTATTCTTATTTATTCCTTGAAATCCGGAAGTGGTGCAACCATTCAAACAAGAAGCAATGTTGCTGCAGCTATTTTCTCATTATCAGCTCTAGATTCCAACAACTGCATCATTGGAAGATTTGGAGCTATAAGATAATAATTGATGGACCTTTTATAGGAGGGAAATCCAACACCATCAAAGATGATGCCACAGCCATATCAACCTATGTATTGTAGATGAAAATATATTGACTATACGAGAATGGAGCAATCCAACAAAATACCAAGATTTCTTTTACTATTAATATTTTTTAAATTTCCACATTTTCTTTATCTTCTATTTCAAATTTGGTGTTATTTAAAAACATTCTTTACGATTTTATTCATTTATTCAATTCATAATTTACCAATATACTTTAACTAATTAAATCAATTCATTCAAATTTACTGTTGTTAAAATAGAATAGAAAAATGTAGATATTCTATCATACAGTATGATAACTTTGTTAACATTCTTGAAGTTACAAAAATATTTAAAAAATAACAATCTTAAATTAACTATTTGGGATTGAGACCAAGATGGGTGTGTATTGTCACTGATCTTTGATTTTCTTTTCCTACCTTTTTTTTTTCTCTTTTATTGGTCCTAAATTGAGTAGAAATAACAAAAAACCAAAATAAAGTAAGGATCGAGAGTGCAAGTGTGAGTTGCTCCAGGTGTGTTAGATGCCACAAAAAAATAACATGTATCTCCATCATTTTAGGCACGTAATTTTTTTCTTAAATAATTTAAAACAAAAACACTAAGGATACCTGGTAGAAAAATCCATGATTTTTAACACCCAAGTTTAGACCGATTAGCGTTTATGAGAATCTTTCCTTTATTTATTTATCTACTATTTTTTCCCATTCTAGGATTTAATTTTATTATTTGATAGCAAATCTGATATTAAAATAACATTCTATTTAATTGTCCTGAGTCGCGACTGAGGCGGGGCGCGATAGGGAGTGGATCTGGTAAATTTCCAATGCTCTTTTCCCCATTTTTTCTTTATTTCATCCTACCCCTTCTCGTCGGCACTTGCCACAGAAAAACCGAACCAACAAAAAAAAGAAAAGAAAACTCACGCACAAACACTCTCAAACACACTCTCTTCCTTCTGTTTCTAGGATTCGGTTCGCGGAGATCGAAAGAGTTTGTGTTTGGCGCTTGCATATTGTGCACAGCGAGCAACAATGTCGAAGGGAGAGAAGACGTTTGAAGGAGGCGGTAAAACTGGAAGTTTTAGTGAAGCTTCAAACTCCACCAACGACAACCTTCAAGGGTTTCCTTCAAAACAGTAAATATTCCCAAATCATTCTCGGAAGATGCATTATTGAGAATTGAGATATTCATTATTGACGATGGTGGGAGTGAGAAGTTAGAGTTGGTTGAGTTTTATTCCCGTGAGAATGTTAGATTCTCACCCTTTAATATGAGAATAAAAAATAAACAAATCATATATAAATATTATTCATTGGAATAGAATATAATTAAAAATAATATTTAAAAACTTAAAACAAATATAAAAATGTACCATTCATTCCTTACTTCACTTTTCCGGAATATATTTTTATACCCAAAAACAAGCGCCCTGCAGGTAGGAATTAGTTTTACGTTACTACAATAGAACAATTTGACTTTCATACTTTCATTTTGACTCTCACGTATTGGCTCTTGAGTGAGGGATGATGATGGCTTTGGCTGTTTGGCTTCTAGATTTTGATTCACGGTTGTGAGTCATTCGTGGCCTTCAATTGACAACGGTGGCCCGTTGTTTGTGGATTTGTGGTCTTTAGTCGATGTCGATGGTGAGGATTTAACCACACTCAAATTTATTTGAATGTCCCACAAAGTATCGAATCCCACGGTACAATTTTTTTCAAGAACGATGCTTCAATGGTGGAGTTACATCTCATCGACATTTGGTTTTAAATGGTGTCAAATGTTGGTCTGCATTACTCTTTTTAAGTACCTTATGTCAGGGGTTGGGCTATGGTGACCCAAGTTTTATATCCCCATTATATCATTCATGTGATAAGTTTTGGGTCACTTAAATTGTCATATAAGTTGGTCAAAATTTTAAATTTTCTACTTGTATTATAGTGTAGTCAAATTATATGAATACAATATATTGTAGTATAATATATGTGTTTTTTGTATTTGCAAATTTAACTCATATTAAAATAATGTTTTTTATTAAAAAAACTGATTATATTGCAAAATATTATTGACAAGGAACATTATTTTAATTCATATTAAAATATTATTTTGTAATATAATCAGTTTTTTTAATCAAAAAATATTATTTTAATATGGGTTGCGAATACAAAGAGTACATATACTGTATTACAATATATTGTATTCATATACTTGACTATAGTAGAAATACATCTAAAATTTTTGAAATTTTGACCAAATCCATGTGGCAATTTGATTGATCCAAAATTTACCACATATTTATGGTGTAATGGATGATACAAAATATGAATGATGCACGTTAGAGATATGACCTAAGTAGTGCTTATAAGGATGTGAACCTCATTCCACTTATTCTTGTAAAAGATCGCTCGTAGACCATGGAGACCCGAGGCCTTGTAGCTACCCATACGCTTGAGAGTTTGGAAAACCTCTTCCATTGAAACATGTTTCTCTAGCAACCCTTTCTCATGTCATTTATGGCTGGAAAGGCTCCAAATAAGAAGTACTCAGGGGACGCCTCATCATCAGAGGAGATTTTTATAGAAACTTGTCACCAAGAGCTCTAGCTGCTTGACATCCCTAACCCATTCTCCATTATCATTTTGAAGTAAATCATACTTATTTTTACTTCTCCGGATAGCTGTTACACCATGGAAATACTTCGTATTCCTATTTCCATGTTGTATCCATCTAGTCCTGGATTTTTGGAACCATAAAATCTCCTCCTGCGCCAGGACCTTTTCATATTCTCTCCAAGTCCTTGTATACTCCTCACCTAGCATGGGATCATGAGATATTAGGCGCTGTTTATCCAGAAATTCTAGGTGGTAAATCAGCGTAAAAGTACAACCAAAGACCTCTTTATTCCACTTCCTAAGGTCCTGTTGAAGATTGGCGACTTTCTCCTCCTAAGAAAGCTAGCTCCACCCTCCTTCTTGTCCAGTGCTCTCTCGTAAAGATTGGAAACTTATCATGAGTGAGCCATGCTGCTTCAAACCGAAACGGCCTCCTACCCAAATTCCTTCTAGCAATTTTATTCTCACAAAGAAGAAGAGGAGCTCACACTCTTGCATAGTACGTCTGAACAAATTGACATCCCTACCTACGGTTATGCGCAGCTAGGGTGCAATTGAAGTCTCCCATAAGCGCCCATGCTGCTTGATTGAAAGAAGGCTTTCCCAGTAAAGGCAGTAGTTACCCTCCAAAAAAAGCATCGTGTTACAAGACATGCCTTAAATATTATTCCTCTGATAAAAATATATTTTATAGATCTCTTGAGAGAGAGAGAAAAGAAAAATATCCCGATTTAAAATGTAATTTGCATTTGTGCGATCACTCGATCGGAGGTTTTCTTTGTTAGTAATATCATTTGTATAGGAGATAGAGTGAATCGCGGTAAAGAGCTCTTCGCAAAAATTATCCTAAACAAGGGCGCACTGCAGCCTGCAGCCTGCAGCCTGCAGCCTGCAGCCGGTAATACGCTTGTATATATTGTAATGAGAATTGAGTAAACAATAATAACCTTAAGGACATATCAGTAGAGTAGAGGCATAAAAATTAGAATTAGAATATCATAATAACTAACACCCTCAATAAGATACTATGAACTAAAAAAATAAAGGTATGTGTGTAGTAATCATTTTTTTAGTTTACAGTATTCTAGAGAGGATTTTGGATTAGTGATGATGGGTAATGGTGTGGAAGGGAGGTCTCCAAGCTGAAGCTGTGAGCAAGCAAAGGTCTTTCCAACCAAGTTTGAGGATGCCGTTGTCCTCCACCAAGGTATAGCCCTCAGATGGGAACATGCCGAGGAGAAGGCTGGCCTGGGAAGCAGCGTTACCAGAAAGTGAGATACCTCTAAACCCGCACTGCTCAAGCTTTTCCCTCCAGTTCTGAAACTTGACCTCTCCGCTCCTTGATGGCCCCCCAACAGCCAGAACATTACGAATCTCCCTGGACAGTAGTTGCTGCTCCACCACATGTCTCTCCTCACTCTCCTCCCCATAGCTAGACCCAAGGGAATCAAATAGTGCCGAGTAGTAGTGTATGGCTTCCACAAACCTTCCTAAGAAAGAACCTGCGTTGCTTAGGTCCTGCTCTACCACCGTCACCACTTTAGGTGCCAGCCTGCATGCGCGCATAATATAATTATATATAGAGATATATAGAGAGAGACCCATTAATCCAAATTAATACTATATATGATCAGTACTATTAGCTACTTAGTAATCAACTATATATATATATATATATTAACTAGCTAGATCGTAATTCATAGAATGCATCTATATATATATATACCTCTGCAGAAGCCACAAGGTATTTGTGTCGGAGCCGGTGACATCGTAAAGGGAATGCTGCAACCAGTGGACAGCAACAGCTTCGGTTTTACTGACGTTGAGCCTCTGAGGGTCGAGGTTGCCAACCTTGTCGGCCACAGGAGAGAACTCAAAAGGAATACCAAGTTTATTGGCAAAGTCAGACAAACGCTTGCCAGTAGCCTCAAGGGCGTCGATGGAGGTGCCGAGGCCGGTGAGTCTGACGTAAGGGGGTCCGCCAGGTCTAGAAGCGAGGATGTGGAATAGTCCAGGCCACTGCAGCCCTTGCATTATATCTAGATCTATGATGTGCACCCTCTCCTCCCTCTCAAATGCTTCCTGTATAGCTTGGTTGGCTGTGAAATGCGAGAATTTTACGAATGGACTAATCCCGTTGAACACCTGGAAAGCTGATTCTACCTTTTGACTATGGAGCACGGTGGTCGGCAAGGTCGCATATATTCCCAAACACGAGCTCACTAGCCTTGCTGATATGGCTTCTGAGAAATAAGCTGCCACCCGCTGCGCTGATGTGCCGAATGGCGTTGATAGCTGCGATATCTCTAGCAGCATCTTGTTCGCGTCTTCCAAGTTCTCAGCTGAGACTGCCTCCGCACACTGAAGCAGCAAAGTCAGGAGGTGCAAACCCTCTTCGTCTTTCTTCTCTTGTTGCAACTCCTCTTTCTTCTTATGATTATCGATATTCTCATGATGAGTTGTTGAAGGTAAAGCTGCAACCACCGAAGAAGGGTTGCTGGTGATTGGAACCACACCCCAATTCGACAACATCTGATCCACAACTGCGGGAGAACCTGAATCTGAAAAATTATTATTATGTACATCGATGGCATCCATACGACTGAGCTTCACCGGTGGTGGTTGCTGAGTGAAAGGCCTCTGGTTCTGGTTCTGGTTCGAACCCACAGCAACCACTACTTCATTACTCCTTTTTCTCTCTACAGACGAGTCAATGGTGGAGGTGGAGGTGGAGGTGAGCAAACGCAGCCTGTATTCAAGAACCACGGCGAGGTTGGGGTTGCAAGGGTATATTATCTCCCTCACGTTGTTGATGAGCTGAGGAATGGAAACACTGTTGGAGCTATGGATAAGATCCTTCAATATACCGTCGATCCAAGCTGTGGCTGAGGTGTCTTCTTCCATGGAAGGAGAAGCAACGACGACGTCTACATTAACACTGCTATCTACTCGATTTCTTTGATGTGGAAACAGTGGCAAACCCGAGAATCCACAGACTCCAGGGGTCTCAACTCCTTGAGTATAGTTGGGAGCAGCAACAGTGATGGTTGTAGACCCACAGGAATTGAGATTGGTGGAAGAAGGTAGCAGCATAGTGGAGTAGTTGGTGGTGGGGTTGGGAATAGCAACGTTATTATCTCTTATTAAACTAGTAGTATTATAATGATGATGATGATGATGATAGTTACAACTAGTACCTGCATCAGTGGCCGCTTTTTCTACAGAGGAGGAGGAGATGTTGATGTTGGTGCTGCTTCGACGGGGAAACCTGGTGGTGGAGTTGGTATGAGTTTCCATCTCAGAGGCCATCCTCTTTCTCCCCATTTTCCTTTCACAATGTAGAGTGTGCTCCTCACTAGTCGTCAAAGGACTACGATTGCCATCTTCACCATTGAGCAAAGCAGCACAAGCATCCATTTTATTTATTTTGGGAGATAATAGATAGCTGATAAGTTCCAAGTTCATAGAGTAGTAGCTAGAAGAAATTTGAATACTTTTTCCTCCTCGATCTCTCTATATCGATCAAATAATTAAGTAACGGGCATGGCATGGTTAAACAAATCCAAGTACTACTACGCTTGTAGCTAGCTAGCTAGGGAGGAGCATATAACCAAACAGATAACGGTGTCAAGATTGGGACAGTGGCTACAGGAGGATTCCCATCTCTCCCCCTCAAATCTCTAACACGGTTCTCTATGCCTTTTGCCTTTTGGATGCTTCTGAATGAATATCTCCCATCCAACTCCAAGGGTGCAAAAGAAGAAGGATGTGTTGGGGAGAGAGACCACCCACACCGCTTGGCAATTTGCTGTTCGTCTTTGTGTATTTTGTTTGGTTTTATTTTTTTTACACTAAGCATTTTAACCTTTTTAAATCAAGGGAAGGGCTACTTAGGTGGTGTTTGGAAGAGTTTATTTAAACTCCTTTTGATTTATTTGATGACATAAGTTCTTATGTACTGTGTTTGACAGAGCTTATAAAAATAACTTATGTCATCCCATAAGGAGTTTTTGACTTATGTTCATAAGTCACTAGGAGAAGCTTATGGAATTATCATAAGAGCTTATGCACTAAACACTGTCTCCGTGTTTTTCACTATTCGAATCCTCTCATGTCCCTTTCTTTTTCTTTCTTTAAGCACTTATAGCATAAACTCTCATACGATAAGGTCTTATATGATAAGCTCTTAATTAAGTTGTTTATCCAAACACCCCTTATTGCCATATATGTACCATAAACAAAACTCACGCTGTTAATTCAATTTAACCAGGCACGAAGGGGAAAGCAATTGTAGTAGGTAGGGAGTTGCACTTTGTGGTCGGAAACTACACACAGTCACAGACTAATAACATTTTTCTAATGATTTACATTATTTTCAAAACAAATACTACCTTTTAAATAATACTATAAGTATAAAATAGATACAAAAAGAACGTGAAAAAAAATGAACATTGGAGTGATTTAAATTTAGTTGTAATTAAATAATAAAAATAATATAATTTAAAATAATGTGTGTATAAATGTGTATAAGAAATAATAAATATTGTTTTAAGTGAGGCTAATGACGCTGTGAACGAGGAGAAGGAGCTGTCAAACCTCAGTTCCCAAAAATCTGAATCGTAACGTTTGACATTTTGCTTTCAACTTTTTCCTCTTGACTTCATACGTTATTTTTTAATATTTATTTTGGTGGATTAACAAAGTTTGTCAAACCAAACAGTGCACCGGACACAAGAACAAAAAGCTGGCAGCAAAATCAATGACGGAAAAGAAGGTTATAACAGCACATTTTACCAGAAAAAAAAAGTAATAATTTTTTTTTTAAGGAGAATACTAATAAATACTCTTATGATATTGTTTAAGAAATTAAAAAAATTTATATAAAAAATAATATATTTAATATTTTAAAAAATATAATTAATTTTTAATTTTTTAATATGAATTTTTCTTTTATAAGCTTGTTAACCGATATTCTTAGGTGCTGTACCTTTTTCGAATGCAGAACTGTTTTAAGCGAGTTAAAAGCTAAACGTCTTTTGAGCAGTACGTCCTCCAAGCTTCATCTCATGTATGGATCTGCTCACCCACCCCAGTGACATGTTCAGTCAGAGAAAGTTGTAGCACGTGAGAGACAGACACCCAAAAGCGGCCAATTTCTTCAGAGCTTCTTATCAAGTCCTTGTCATATTTCTCTCGTCATTTTCTTTTTCAGCAGAATTACCAAATAGTCCAATGATACATCGCTGTGGCCTGTGGGAAAGTCTGATCGTGTCTTTCAATTATTTTATTCTGTGTTCACAAATTTCGTGAAAGTGTTATGTTTTTAGAATTATTGTTTTCAAAAATATATCAAGCCACCACAGTTTCACATGTTATAAATTTATCTCAGGAATTTTCTTAATCAAATATGTATTTTTAAAATTTTTTAAATTACTTTTTCAATAGAAGATAATATTATTAACACTTCCATTATATGAAAAGAGAAAATATGACAAACAGCTTGTCTTACTACTGAGTTTGATTGTTATATTATCGTGTTACAGTTTTTTATATTGTTAAGGAATTACAAATCACATTATCATTAACTTCTTTGCTATCAAATCTCTCTGTTACTGAGTTTTGATACAGTTCAGTTCAACTAATAATACATTCAAAATATAAATCAACTCAACTTAGATAAGAGCTAAATTAGCATTGAGATCCATCAAAATAAAGTAATATTTTGGTCCCTACATGTACTATAAATTTTTGATTTGGTCCCTATATATAAAAAAAATATTAAAATTGTCCTTATATATACAGAAAGTCTTCATTTGGTCCCTACCGTACAAAATTTTAGGGATCGATTTAATAACTTTTTGCTCGTATAGGGACCAAACGGGTAACGTATAAGGACCAAATAGAGATTTTCTGTATGTATATGGACCATTTTAATAATTTTTTATGTATAGGGACCAAATCAAGAATTCGTGTCAAGTGTAGGGACCAAAATATTAGTTTAACCTTTTTTTTTAAATGAGCAATGTTATTCATTACGAATAGCTTGCAACAAAGTCAGCTCGAAAAGTAAATTGGTGCATGTTTGGATTCATTTTTGTGAGAGGTAAAAATGATTTAAGAGATAAATAATTAATTTTGATGTTTGGGTATTTTTGATTAGAACTTATTTTGTTTCTGGAATCAATTCTAACTTGAAGCTGGAATTTGTAGCTTCTGTCCTCAAACGTGAATTTTAGTCTCAAATTATACTAAATTTCACATCAAACTTGTTTTCAAAATTAAAATATTCAAATATAAATCATTTCACTTCAAACTCAATTTTATTAAAATCAATTCCACCCAAAATCATGTTTGTCAAACGTTTATCCAAGCGCACACTCAATCACCAACGAAGGTTGATCCAATCGGTAAGGATACGACTCATAACCCACAAAGTCGTGAGTTTCAATCTCACTACCATTATGATGACCTCATTGATGGGTAATCTATAAGTATCTTTATAAGCATTCTTTGAACAATGAAACATATCCTGATCCTGGTTAGCCCCGAGACCCGACTCACCCAAATTTTTGTTAAAAAAAAATAAAATAAATCAATCAATAAAATAGCCCCCTTAATTAAAATCACGGTAAGTACAAAAGAGAATATATTGACCAATACTTTCAATATTGATGGTACTTATAGTTTAATCTGAATATTTCATTCGGACTCAGTTATAAATAAAATTAATCAATTTTATATTTATTAAATTAATTAATTAATTTAATTAAATTATTTTGATTTATTTAAAAAAATATGTTACAATTATTAGACTATCATTTAAATATTTTTTTATTTATAATTGAATTTAGTGGGAGTAATATTTTCCCTTTTAAAATTATCATAACAGTATAACTTTTGAATTAATGCAACTTCAATAAAGTCATTACTCTCCACCTACAATTATTTTTTAGCTATTCGCAAAATCGTAATTTCAAACTTTGACTTATTTTTTTAATATAAATTCATTTTTCACAATCACAGTTTATTGAAAAGTTTCTTCCTTATATTATATATAAGTCATAATTTTTTATAACCATGACATAGGAACAAATATCCATCATCATTAATAGTAATTAATCTTCGTTGGTGAATCTGGTTTTCTTCCCTACCAACCAGGTTTTATATATATATATATATATATATATATATATATATATATATATATATATATATATATATAAAAAGTCATAATTTACGTACACAATTTATTTATTTTAGAAAATTTAAATAAGTTGTCAACGACTTAGGTGGTGTTTGGAAGAGCTTATTTAAGCTTCTTTTGACTTATCTGATGACATAAGCACTTATGCAGTGTGTTTGACAGAACTTATAAAAATAACTTATGTCGTCCCATAAGGAGTTTTTGACTTATTTTCATAAGTCACTGGGAGAAGCTTATGGAATTATCATAAGAGTTTATGCACTAAACACCCTCTCCGTGTTTTTCACTATTCGAATCCTCTCATGCCCCTTTCTTTCTTTAAGCGCTTATGGCATAAGCTCTCATGCGATAAGGTCTTATGTGATAAGCTCTTAATTAAGTTGTTTACCCAAACGCACCCTTATTCTATTTTCTTAACTTCTTAAAGTTGTTATTTCAAACAATGATTTGACGTTTTTTATATTTTTTTAAAATAAGTGGTTAATCCAACTGACAACCTAAGGTTTTTTTTTTTCTCAAAAAAAAAAAGGTTATTAATTGGATCTGCCACTTAGGCCCATTACTTGATCAATTGATCCTAGTAAGTAGTAATGCATGCCTGCATGGTATGAAGAAAGTTCCGCCTTCTTTACCTTTGATTTTGAGAGAGGATGTGCTTGATTGTAGTATTTCTTGAGTTTTTTTTTTTTTTTGTTGAAGCGATTATTTCTTGAGTTGTTAGTTTATTTTAGTTTTTCCTTATCATAAAAAAAAATAAAAAATCAATAAGCTGCATACCAGTGATACCACCACTGCTGGTGTCGTTGATAGCCACACAAAAGTCCTGTAGGGGCTGGGATGGAAGACAAGGGCGAGATGCCAAAGCCATGAACGCACTAAATCAAGTAACCAGCCTCCGTGTTGTCTCTAATTAGTTATACGCTTTAGCAATAGCAACTCTCTTGGTGTATATTTGCTTGTGCATGCACATTAGCGGTGAGGTTTGCTTTAAAATTTGAATTTAATTTTTATGCATAGTAAGTTTTACATTGACATCTAATAATATTTTGATAAATCAATATTATTGATATTTTTATCTCTTAATTATTAAAATAAAAGAACATATATCCAAATGTTAGTAAATGATCATATAAACATTTTACACTAACAATATATATTATTTTAATCCTTTAAATTTTGTTAATGTATCGGAGCATCTCTCAACCAATAGTTAAAAGTTAATATTTTTAAAGTATAGAGATTATTTGAGTAAATTTTATTTTTTTCAATACAATCTTTTTTATATATACGATATGAATAGAATAAAAAAAAACATGTTTAAACTGGGAAAACCTAGACTTGGAAGATGGAATATCCAAGCAACTGAGAGCCAAATTCATAGAGTGAGCTAGTGTGATTCACTGGCCGGTAACGGGGCACCTGATTTTATGGATGGATAATTTTGAAATACATGTTTTGTCTACGCTTCCGCACGGAAACTTTAGGACGAAAGCTTTAGGCGCGTTTATTTTGTTTTCTGTTTTCTGTTTTCTGTTTTTATTTTTTATTTTTAGAAATAATTATAAAACCGTCGTTTTGTTTTTTATTTTTTAAAATTTGTATAGGAAATATTGAAAACAGAAAAAAAAAATATTTGTTTTCAATATTATCTATACAAACTTTTAAAAACATGAAATGAAAACTGAAAACCGAAAACAAATCAATCTTTAACTTAAGTTGCTGCCAGAAGCATTTTGGCCTTAGCTAGGAACCGCTTCCACTTTTCTACTAACTCTTCCGTCCTTTTCCTATCAATTGCAAATCATTCATATCATTCTTTTATCACTTCTTGTTCATTAATTATTTTTCACCCCGTAACTTGAATTCCTTTTCATGTGACTTTTTCTTTTGTGATTTATATGAATACCATTAGGGGTGGCAAATAGATGGATTTGATAAATTTTTATTCGGATTATAATTGATGGATTAGAAACAATCCATTATGATTCATTAAAAATTTATTAAAAAAATCCAATCTATTCATGATCCATTCAATAAAAACTATCAAATCCATCCATTAACAACTATTTTATGGATGGAATTCCGATCCATCCACGAAAATATTTTTGAAAATTAAACAGTTTTTATTAAAAATTAAATAATTTTATATTTTTTTAAAAATATTTTCTCTCCATTCCCTCTCCCTCTCCCTCTCTCCTCTATATTTTCTCTCTCTATCCTCTCTTTCCCTCTCTATTTCGTAACCTACCCAATAATCACGGATCATGATTCCCTGTAGTCCAAAAGTGACTGCAGAGAGACGCAATTATCATCTAACGGTGGAAAAATAAAAGTTTAAGATTTATGTTTTCATTTTTTATGTTAAAAAAATATTTTATGAGACTAGGATATCTGCAGTCAATATTTGGACTACAGTGAATCCACATCCCAGTAATCATCATTGGAATTGGAAGCATGAAAGTTCATCGTAGAGTGCAAATAGCGAAATACAATTTTGCTTTCATTTGGTCCTGATAATTCACATTGATAATTAGTTGAAAATATTTTAAATAACAGTTCAGAACTTCAAATATATCACCACCTCGTCGTTTTGCGGAGCATGTGATGTTTTTTTACCACTTATAATTAGTTAGTAAAAAAACAAAAAACAAATAAATAAAATTTAAAATAATCAAGAAAAAATAATAGAAACATGAGAAAATTACATGGAATTTTTTTTTTATGAAAATGATTTAAAAAAATTATTTGGAACGGATAAAAATTTATCCATTACTTTTTGGTTGTCGGTCCAATGGATTTAGAAAATAATCGGATGGATCATGAGCCATTCAGTATAAAAACAATCCAATCCATTTATATATTTTTTAGATAGATGGATGGATTGGATGGATTTTCTCATGGATGGACCAGATGGATAATGGATAATGGATAAATGGATAATTTTGCCAGCCTTAAGTACCATCGGGCACTTTTATTTTTATATTTTGTTGTCACTATTTTTTTTGGTTATTTTCCTGTTTGTTTTTAAAATTAAAACAAATGAAAACAATAAATTATTTGGAAATATGAAGAAAAATAAAAGAAAGAAAATTAAAAACAAAGAAAGCAAAAAAAAAAAAGGAAATAACAGGAAAAAAATTTGAAAGAAAAAATTTATTGGTTGAATATGCATTCAATGGATAATAAAAATGATTTATCTCTTTTTTAAAATTAAAAAATCAAAAGGGAAATACACCATTAAAATACAACATGGAAAAATACTTGCAAAACACTTTTTAATACACACTATTATTGATGAATTTTATATAGGACCCGTTAGATCACACAGGCCCCTATATTCTGTGGGGCCTATAAATCCATCTAATAAAGAATGTTTAGAAAGAAATACGAAGAAGAGTATATTGTTAACATTTTCATTAGAAGCAATCACTGTGGTTTAGGTACATTTTATTAATAAAAATCAAGTTTTTACATGTGCCTGTAAGCAGCGTTCTTCAAAAACCTTGGCAAATGGCAGGGCAACCATCTTACCCTAGCCTCCATTATTCACACCCAAGCCTCTTTGTCTCTTCCCTCAACAAACATCAGTCATATACCAAAACCAAACTATGACGAGGACATGTCATTTCACTTTGTTGTCACATCTCATGTCTCCACTAATATTATGTTATCACATACTTCACCTTTCAAACATTAGATGGATTTTTAACTGATGTATTGAGATAGTATTAGTAGGGAAATGATGTGTGACAACAAAGTGATGCAGTAGATTTTTATCCCATCAAGATACAACCTCGTTGCCTATTATTTTTTTTCCAAGTTAAACGGTCACCTTCCAATATCTACTGGTTATAACCGACACTTAATTTAAATTTAAAGGTAACATTGCAACATTTCATAAATATTTTGACTTAAAAATTTGAAAGTCGAACCCGGTTCCCAATAGTTCAAAAATAACGGTCATTAAGGAGAATGCTAACCAATAACCTTAAAACATTGATTAAGGAATCAATGAGAAGAAAGTTTTCATTGGAAAGTGGTGTATTCAAAATTTAGAGTAGTATTAATTTTAGTTTCCCCATAAAAACTTACTTTTAATGGAATCATTAACCAATATCCTTAGGACACTGACTAACAAATCCTTACACTTGAAACAAACACAACATTTCTGCCAATCCAGGATGATCAACATTCCTCATGCTATTTTTTATGTTGGAAAAATGTTAATAAAATTAATAATTAAATTAATAATTAATATAGAATTAACACAAGAACAAAGAAAAAATAGGCATCAACTAAATATGCACTTAAATAAAATAAAGCTCGTAAAGATAAACTTATCGATTTTGGTTGAGGCGTGCAAAACACTGGGTTTAAGAGTATTTTGCCACCACAAGTAAATTACCCGGTGCATTTGGTCTCAAGGTTGGTACTCTCCATGATACAACAACCACTTCTTGCTAACACTGCACGTGAAATAACAAGAACATAGGAACAACTTTTTGGATACTCAAAAAAAAAAAAAAGAAACTCAAATAAAGAAAACCGATGTTAGGAGTGCAAAAACCCAAAGATTAGCGTGGCTTTTTGGTGGTTATGGTGCAAAGTAAAAGAGAGGAAAAAGTAGTATCTGTTGAGTGCAAAATCCTTTTAAGTTTTATGGAAATCTCCATCGGCCGTTAACCCCTGCACAATGTTTTAATAACAAACATATATATCCGTTTTAGAACTTCATCAACGGCTGAATTTTTTGTGATTAATATAAAAACCGTAAAGCCTTAAAAGTTGGAAAGAAAGATAAAAATCGTGAAAACGTTACAACAATAAATCATGGGTAGAATGGATGAAGACTAGGTCAAATCAAGTATAAAATTATTTTTATTATTATATTAATATTTAGCTTTAAAGTAAATAACCAAAATAATATATTAATATAACAATCTCCCACATATTTTGTAACACCCCGATTTTCGGTGCTTTGTAATATCGGTAATAAATATATATAAATATATATATTTTTATCCGAGACTTAGAAAATGATTTTGGATAAACCAAGGTCATTTCCTTGTTATACTTATTTTTATAAGGTTACGGGGAAGTTTTTGGTTGAAAATTCGGATCAAGCCGGTCCACTGCTTTTACGTGTTTTCACTGACAGTAAAAGTTTACTGCTCAGAAGACCTAATTTTGAGTCGTGAACAAGATGAAAAATGTTTTTATCGTATTTACTACGATACTGGAAGTTTTGAAAATTTTGGTAAAAAAAATTAAAATATTATATTTGTTGCGGGCGTATACGTCGAGATGTCTCTAGGAAAAGCTTGCGCCAGATGAATCAAGAAGTCGGCAACGTAGCAGAGATGTTGGATTGACCGACTTGACGAGCATTTATGATGAGTTTATCTGTATCATAATGGTCATAATGGCACATTTATGACAAAGTTAATTTTTCCTATGAAATGACCAAATTGCCCTTGTCTTTTTATGACAATTTCAAACAAATGCCATTGGAAAAAGTTGACCAACTCTTGCCCAAAACCCACGGCTCCAATGCCTTCTTCATTAAGTTTGGTTTTTTCTTCATTTAAATAGGTTGTCTTCTTCGTTAAGCCATTTTTCCATTTTCATGTTCTTTTGCTCCAAAGAGTTCATAATTCGTCAGATTTTGATTGGCAATTCTGACCAGTTTCTATTTTGAATCTTGAAAAACTTTAAACATGAAAGTTGTTCATATTTCTCTCTTCTTTCCAACGACATAAAGATCATCCAAAACGGATAAGTATATTGAGAGATCTACCCAAAATACTAAAATTGTTCTAAACCCTAACTATGTTCATCTTCTCCCTTGAGTTTCTTAAGAACACCATAAGAAAACCTTGAAGAACATCATCCAAACTTTATTTTCTTGGATCATCAAGAGGTAATAACTTATTCTCTTGTCATTTAAATCATTTCTTTTCACTTTTGTAGATTCATGACTTAGATCAACATGTTCTTCATTTGTTCAAAGTTCATGGAGCTAGATTCAAAAATTCATAACTAATTCTAGAAAAATCTTTTTGACATGAAACCAATTGCTATGATCTTATAATCATCTCTATTTTCATCATCTAGAAGCACAAGATCATGTGAAATTTCTTTCCCTAATTTCTGGTCATGGCCGAATCTAGGTCAAAGTTGTGTTCTTAGGTTTTGTTTCAATTTCATGTCTTGATTCATGATTATATCTTGATAGTTCTTGTATTCAAGTATATAGAGGATCAAAAATAAAACTTTAACCTATTGATCTCATCAAAACCGAAACCCTAGGTATGATCACTTAATGATTTTGTGATTCAAAAGTTGTTGTAATCTTTGAGTCCAACTCTAAGCTTTGTATGTTGGTTAAATTCAAGAGTTGATGAAATTTTAAAACTTCTAGCCTATTGATCTTGAGAAAACCGAACCCTAGTGCTTATAACTAGATGGGTTTAGTTCATGATTCTTAGTTCATAATCATGGTTAAAGTGATTAATCATGCTTAAGTAACTTATGGATCATTAATCCCTAAGTTAATCAAATTTTAAGTTTCCTAACCTAGAAAATTGGGTGAAGCCGAACCCTACCCCCATTGATTTAATTGTGTTGTTGTTTGATTTTGATTTATTTTGGTTGCAATTCGTTATGAAGGAATCGATCGGGTTGGTTTGACCTAAAGCCGACGGAGGAAACCGGATCAAATCGGGAGATTATTTGAAACCCTTAGTTCGAGTCTTCAACAGGTAAGGGGAGCTTACCTGAGAGATTTTTCTCTATAACTATTTGTGTGTAGTGTGATTTATATGATTTATATGTGGTTGTGGTTATTTGTTTTCGTTGTTTACGTTGTGTTGTTTATCTGTGTATCGGTGTTTGATATGCTTTTAATTTATTTAATTATCTGCAGTTGTATAGTATATTGCTATGATGCATGATCTGCCTGGGGATATAATCTTGATAATTGTTGTTGAATATTATTTGTGAGTGTTGTTTGAGAAGCCTGACTGCGGTCAGTGCACAACCGATTAATCAGATAAAAGCTTTAATAAGCTGTGTAAATTATATTCCAGGTTTTATGGGAAATGTTGGAATATAATAGTGGTGGAAAATATTATTTTGGAAAAATAATGAGTTTTGATAAATGTTATTATTTTTGATGATTTATTAGTGTAAAAGTAACTTGAGTCACAATGAGAGCGAAATTGTGAAAATGTTTAAGTACTGCTAAATTTTTATGTAAGAAAGTTTGCAATATTATACAAAGTTATTTTATAAAATTAATTGTTGAAAAGAAGTTAATGATGATTTTAGAAAGTTGTTTCGGTGGAAAAAGTTAAGTTTTGGCTTAAGAAGCTTTAAAGTGATAATTGATGAATGATTTGGAAAAGTGTGATGACAGATTTGGAAAAACGTAGAAGGCAAGTATTTTGAAATAGTAGTACATATTTTAAGGAAGTTAAAACCTCAAGTGACTCACCTTTGTGAAAGTTTGATTATTTAAAGATTTTATTAATGAATTTCCAATTTTGAAAAAAGAATTTATGAAAGCAAAACTGATTTAGTGTTAAAAGTGGTGTGGAACTTAGTAACCGAGACGTCGGGATACTAATGTTATGTGTTGTGATGAACTCAGTCATTTGGACTTTGAGGGCCTATATTGTATACATGAGGTATACCATGTTGAAACATTGAAGATGTTTCTAATACCACGAACCTAAGACTGGTGCACCGGTCGAGAGGTGTCGTGATTGAGCACTCGGACTGTGAGGTCCTATGTTTGGATAAAAGTTTTATGGACAGTGAGGTCCTATGTTTTGATAAAAGTTTTATGGGCAGTGAGGTCCTGTGTTGTGATGAAAGTTTTAAAAGTGTTTTAAAACTATGTGAGTCGTAAGTCATTTTGAGCTTCGGCAAAGAAAGATTGAACACAAAGAAAAGAATGAAACAAAAGTGTTTTGCATGCATTGGCAGACGTGCCTGTTCTGGCTGCGTGCCTGGGTTTTCTGTTCTGGCTGCGTGCCTGGGTTTTCTGTTCTGGCTACGTGCTTGGTGTTCTGTTCTGGCTGCGTGCCTGGTATTCTGTTCTGGTTGCGTGCCTGGGTTTTCTATTCTGGCTTCGTGCCTGGTGTTCTGTTCTAGCTGCGTGCCTGGGTTTTCTGTTCTGGCTGCATGCCTGGTGTTCTGCTCGCCGCGCGTGCCTGGTTTTTTGTTCCGGCTGCGTGCCTGGGTTTTCTGTTCGGCCGCGTGCCTGGTGTTCTCGCTTTTGATCGCGTGTCTGCGGATCGCGTGTCTGTGGGTCGCGCGTCTGAACTATCGAGTCTGATCAACTCATTACGATGTTGGAGATATCTCATGAGATTAGGTATGAATGTTAGATGATGTTTTGAAGTGTTCATGCATAGTTTTTCAACATTGATATTTGGGGTGTGAAACCCATTGATAAACGATGTGATATAATATGAATGAGTATGTTGTTATAAATATGTATATGTGTATGTGCCTTCTTTTGTGTTGCACATTTAGTTATGGTGATAAATCCGTATATTGGTGTCTCACCCTTACAACACATCTCAGAGACGTACGAGGGGTATGATCCCTACAAGAAGAGGAAGGCTGTCTAGTTGGAAGCGTGTTGTCTTTGCTCCTATTGGCCGTAGTGTCACATTGAGTTACGACCAGCTTAGGTCCTATTATATTATATTATGTTTTGAAGATAAAACTGATGTTGATTTAGGTATGAAAATATATGAGGCAGTATAGTTGTAAGATTTATATACTTTGTGTATCTGAATGTAATTTGATTAAGTTGTTATTGTTATGAGGTTAAAAAGAAAAAAAAATTTATCACCATATTTTGAAAATATGAACGTTGAGAAAACATTATTTTCCGAAAGCAACCAGCAAATAAAGTCTTATTTCCGCAAACGGGTAACCATGTGATGACCCGAGTTTAGGGTGTCACATATTTATTTTAAAGTCAAATAGAAAAGTGTTCCCAAGAGCTTAAGAAATCAATGCATAAGTACTAGTGTCTTTTGGACTATGAACTAGCACATAGAGCAAATGAGCTACGACTCACTAGAATGTCGGTGAGATTAGAACCTCTATGAACCTCATTCCATTTGTGATCAGTGAATTCATCAATCATACTGATCTCTCATCAAATGTTGTTCAACGCGGTGTGGTGCTTTTCGGTCTTGCACCGTTACCTGGATTTCATGAGTGGCTCTAGAAAGTATGACCAAGCTTTCATAGAGGCGACCCCACCTCAACATTCATATAGGTGAATCTATCAAGTGTACACCACAGTCAAGCACACCACTCATTCATAAGCTATAGATTTATTAAGAGTGTATACTCAACCTTCAACATTGTGGTATTACACTATCATACACCATAGGGATGGACCATCATATATAATGGATAGTGTTTCATCAAATTGACAAGTGACTTGTTCTTACCTATATGAACATAGACTTGTGATTTTTTCACAAACTATGTTGGGTTACCATCACTCTCAATTTTTGTATTAGGCATAAGTCTCATCCCCTCGATGTATTTTCCACTAGCTTCCTGCTCAGTGGTTTTGTAAATGGATCCGCCAGATTCATTTTTGATCTCACATAGTTTAGGGATATAACCCCATCATTTAGCAACTGCTTTACACAATTATGACGTATACGTATATATCTTTGTTTTCCATTATAAACTTTATTATTTTCTCTTGCTATTGCCGCTTGGCAATCACAATTTATAGATATGGAGGGAACGGGTCTCCCCCATAAAGGAATATCTGCTAAGAGATTTCTTAGCCACTCAGCCTCTGATCCTGCCAAGTCAAGAGCAATAAACTCGGCCTCCATAGTAAATCGGGCTATACAGGTCTGCTTGGATGACTTCTAAGCGACAGCACCACCATCAAGGGTAAAAATAAATCCACTCGTGGCATACGCTTAAAGTACAGAAGGGTATCCCACTTAACACAAACCAAGATCAATGGTTCCCCGAAGATATTTCAAGACTCTATACAAAGCATTCCAATGATCCTTGTTGGGATTATGAGTATATCTACTCAATCTGTTTACATCATATGCAATATCAGATCTTGAACAATTCAACAAATACACGAGACTACCAATTATTTGAGCATATTGGGTTTGTGACACACTACTCCCATTATTCATTTTTAAGTGTAAACTGGCATCATATGGAGTACTCACATGTTTAGAATCATAAAAACCATATTTTCTCAACAAAGTGTTCTTGAGACATTCTAAACCCATTATTTAATTTCGTTAACTTAATTCCCAAAATTAAGTCAGCCTCTCCCAAGTCTTTCATGTCAAATTTTGATGATAAAAATTGTTTAGTCTCATTAACAACTTCTATGTTAGTTCCCAATATAAGCATATCATCAACATATAAACAAATAATAACACCATTTAAACTATCATCAAATTTACTATAGATGCACTTATCAGAATTATTCGCTTGATAGCCATCTAAGAACATCACTTTATCAAACTTCCCATGCCATTGTTTAGGTGCTTGCTTAAGACCATATAGGGATTCGACTAATTTACACACTTTATTTTCACTACTAGAAACAACAAACCCTTCAGGTTGATCCATGTAAATTTCTTCCTCTAAATCTCCATTTAAGAAAGCAGTTTTTACATCCATCTGGTATACTATCAAATTATGAATAGAAGCAAGAGCTATCAATATTCTAATGGAAGAAATTCTAGCCACTAGTGAATATGTATCAAAATAATCTAAGTCCTTTTTCTGTGTATACCCCACAACTACCAACCTTGCTTTATATTTTTAAACAGAACCATCAGGTTTCAATTTCTTTTTAAACATCCACTTACAACCTATTGGTTTTGCTCCTTGAGGTATATCAACTATCTCCCATGTATGATTACTCATAATTGATTCTATCTCATTATTAATAGCTTCTTTCCAAAGAGGACCATTAGGAGAAGAAATTGCTTCATTATATGTCAACGGATCTCCATCCATTAAGTAGATGAAAAAGTCATCTCCTAGATTGGTTTCTTTTCTAATTCTTTTACTCCTTCTAGGTTCAAGCTCAAAATTATTAGAACAAGAAACTGTGAAGTCTCTAAAATATCTGATGTACATTTCCCTAAGTTTTAATGAGAACTAAACATTGGTTAATGATTTAATTAACCTTCATATTGGTTGCTAACCTGTCTATCGAGTGTGCAGATTAAATAAGAGAATCATCCGTCCAACAGTGTAGTGATAGAAGCTCACGTCCAACACTGCAGTGATTGAAGCTAACGTCCAACACTGTAATGATTAAAACAAACGTCCAGCATTGTAGTGATTAAAGCGCACGTCCAAAATGCAAGAGATAGAAACTTGCGTCCACTAAAGTGATGAAAGCTAGTGTTTACTAAAGTGACAGAGGCGCTCGTCTACTAAAGGTATCAGAAGCGCTCGTCCAATGACGTGGCAGATGGAGCTCGTCCATTAAGGTATCAGAATGACTCGTCCAATGACGTGGAATTTGGAGCTCGTCCAATGACATGGCAGATGGAGCTCGTCCATTAAGGTATCATAATGGCTCGTCTAATGACGTGGCATTTGGAGCTCGTCCATTAAGGTATCAGAATGGCACGTCCAATAACGTTGTAACACCCTGTATTTCACTGTTTGAAATAACAGTCATACATATAAATATGTTTATAAATTTATTTGAGTTTTAGAAAATTATTTTAAATAAATTGAGTTTACTACTCAATCCTACTTGAATTTAGGAAGCTACGATTAAAAGTTAGGTTGGAAAGTCAGGCGAAACCCGGCCCGCGAATTCCATTGACAGTATAATTATACTGCTCAAAAGACCTAATTTTAATTCGTGAACGAAATACTTAAGATTATTATTTTATTTCCTACAATTCTGTATTTTTAGAATTATTTTGGAAAAAAATAAATAATTTATGTTTTTCGGGCGAAACACGTAATCGGGTAGACGACGGAAGATATTTCGGAGTTTTTCAGAACCGATGGAGGGTTTATATTAGGATTTTAAGATGATTAAAGGGGATGAATCATATTTTTAAGTCTAGAAGGTTTTTCAGGGTTAAATAGAAAATTTATGAATTTTATGCTTAAGTCCCTGAACTTTCTGTTAATTACCATTTTGTCCCTGAGTTAGTTTCTATGTTTTTCCAAGTGAATTGGGCTAGAATCCTTGTTCCAAATCCATAGAAGACCATGGCTTTGAGGCCCAAATTCCTTACCCATGACTTAAGTTCCATAAAGCCTATTTGAAGCCATATAAGTTTCCTATGTCATCATAAGCCTAAAATCTTTTTGGTGGGCCCCACAAAGATGAATTCAAGCCCAAATTCCCTAGGCCCATGCGCAAGCCCGATATGGAGTGAAGGTTTCCCTCATCTTGGATGAGCAAAGAGCAAAGAACATTCTAGAATTTTCTACTACATTCCACACCATTCTACATTCTTCCACATTATTATACTATTTTCTCAAATCTTCTTCAACAAGATAGGTTTTCCTAAGATATTTATGACAAAAATCAGCCAAAGTTAGTCAAGATAAGACCACATTAAATGTGGCAAGTGGTCATCATGACAATTTATTAGCAATTTGCAAAATAGTCCTTATACTTTTGGAATCTTTGCAAAATGGTCCCTATGAGTTATTTGCACTTTAATCCTTTGAAAATCCACCTCCTTTCTACTTGGTCCTCAAAAGTGGTGCAGCCCACATGCCTATAAATACCTTCTCTCACTTTTCACTTAGTTTCTATTGTCATTTGTTTAAAAACCCTAAAGTTATAAGTCTTCTAGTGTTATATTTGTGAAGAAAGTTCTTGGATCTTCACTTGTTCTTGATATCCAAGAGGTGAATCCTATTCTTCTTCTCTAATCATGTCTATGTTCTTCAATCAATTTCTTGATTCAAAGTTTATTTCATAGTTGTTCATCACTTTTAAGTTTCTAGATCTAGAACTTTGAAAATTCATAACTAATTCTAGAAAAATCCTTTTGACATGAAACCAATTGCTATGATCTTATAATCATCTCTATTTTCATCATATAGAAGCATAATATCATGAGAAATTTCTTTCCTTGATTTCTGGTCATGGCCAAACCTAGGTCAATATCATGTTCATAGGTTTTGTTTCATTTTCATGTCTTGATTCATGATTCAATCTTCTAGTATCTTGATAGTTCTTGTATTTAAGTATATATAAGATCAAAAATCAAACTCTAACCTATTGATTTCATCAAGTCCGAAACCCTAGTTCTTGGAACTAGATGAGTTTTGTTCAAAGTTTTCATTAATGATCTTGTTAATCAAGCTATTAGTATGTATGCTTAATAAATCCAAGTTGGTTTATTAAACTAAGAACCCTAACCCTATGAACACGTTGAGGCCGAATCCTTGTATAAAAGAGATAGGAAGTTTTGAGTTTCAACTTTAGTTGTTTAGTCACTAATCCATGATTTAGGTTAATCAAGGATCATTAATCTATGACTTAATCATGATTAGGAATTTTAAGGATTTTGAACCCTAAAAGTCAGCCCTTGGCCGAAACCCTAACCCTAAAGGTTAGAGGATTTTGTTTCAAATTTTAGTATTGTAATAAGTAATCTATGTTAGCTAAGACTCTATTAACTAGGATCCAAAAGATGGCATTAAGAAGATAATCCTAAACCTATTTTCTAAGTCTTGGCCGAACCTAGCTCTAAAGTGTCATAGATGAGTGTTAGTTGATTAATTATAAGTATGTTGTTTGGTTGAAGGTGGTTGTGTTAACTCGTGACGGGATAACGAGGATCGTCGTGTACGTGTTTCCGGTGCAAACTCAGGTGGGGAAAAGAATCAACCTATCGTCGGAATTGATAAGTAGTAGATTATATGATAATTGTGTAGGGCGACCTAAACCCTACTAGTAGTCGAGTAATCGACAAGACCAAAATCCCATTGGAAACCTTTTCTGTAAAACCAATGGTGATTCGGGGATTGTAGGTTTATCGACATTAAGTTGATTTTAAATATTTGAGGATGTTTGAATTATTTACTTTTGATTGTTTGTGATACGCTGGTTGAGGTATTACATCTGCATGTGACGTATTGTTTCGGTGTTTGAATAATTATGATAGTGAGGATGTTTGCTGTCTGTCATGGCCGTGATGGTTGTCATGGCCAGGCCATGACATGTTCTGTTTTGTGGAATTCTTGCCTTTGATGTCTGTCACGGCCGTGATGGCTATCACGGCTAGGCCGTGACAGAGTCTGACTTTGTTATTTATTTGGTTTGATTATTATGATTTGGTTGTGATAAATTGCTTTATATGATATTGAGATATATGAATATTTTCTGATGTTATGTTATGCATGATCTGCCTGGGTTTAATATTGTGCTTAGTTGATTTTTAAGTAAGGATATGTGTTGTTCGGGAGATAATTGTTTGGGGTGAGAGAATAAAGGTGATTTAGAGGTGCCTAGCCTAATTAAGTGGTTTTATCTTTGAGGACAAAGGTGTTGAGACTTTGATGGAAGGTTGAGGCACTAGGTTGTTATTGATGTAATTTAGGGAGATTCATTTATAGATGTATTGTTATTCACAGTCGTGTGAGTGGAACACACGAGGTCAGGATATCCTATTTTGGGATATCGGATATTGCGGGTGAGTGCCCTACGGATGTGGATGCCGAGGTAGACTACCGTAATACTCTTTAGTTCTTGACAAGTTCGTATGTTCTTGGCACTGGACCGTTATGGAATGATATTCCTTGACGAGTTCGTATGTTCTTAGCACTGGACCGTCTGGATTGATACTCCTTGACGAGTTCGTATGTTCTTGGCACTGGATCGTTATGGAATGATATTCCTTGACGAGTTCGTATGTTATTGGCACTGGACCATTTTAGACTAATAAGTGTTTAGTCTTTGATGTGTTCGAAAGTTATTGGTACTGGACCGCTTCGGACTCACCGACTAATGTGACAGGGTGAAGATGGCCACATCAAGATAAAGATTTAGTTGCTTGGGTGAGGGTAGAGGATGATATAGTGAATTGAGGATGATTGTTGATTTTGAGTGATGCGTGTCTCGTGATACAATTCTGTATAATTTACTATTACTCTTTTCCGCTTTTTGATGATAGAACTGTTTCTTATTCCCTATATATTTGTGTGTTGTATTTTATTTCTGATGTGATCGTACGAGAAGACCCGATGGAGGAACCAGTTGCTGAGGAGTTAGATGGAACTCCGTATGAACCGGATGCTGGAGGTCGAGCTGTGATTCATGGAAATTAGAGTATAGACATTATGGCCAGTGTGTCTAAGTAATATTTATAATTCCGCTAAGTATGTTTGTAGTGAAGTTTATGCCTATGAGGGATCCTACTGAGAGGATACCCTCAACAGTGTTTTGGTAATGTAATAAATAAACATGTGTGTAATTATATAGTACAACTTTGGTGTGTTTTATATTTTTAGAAGTTATATGATTATTAATTAAGTTTTAAATTTTACGTATTTTCAACGGTAAGTGCGCGATTAAGTAAATAAATATTAAGGTTTTAATGTAATAATATGATGGGGCACAATGGGGTGTCTCAAACGTGGCATATGGAGCTCGTCTACTAGGTTACATTCAACCAGTTAAAGGAGTATCCGTCCAATGATGTGGCAAATAGTGCTCATCCACTAAAGTAACAGAGGCTCTCGTCCACTAAAGTAACAGAGTCTCTCGTCCATTAAAGTAACAGAGGCTCTCGTCCACTAAAGGTGACAGAAACGCACGTCCACACTAGTCTTTGGACTTGCTGAGTCCTTAATATGGAGCTCGTCTACTAGCCCGAATGAAAACTCAAATGGCTAGATAGACGCGGTTATTTTCAAGATAGAAGCACTTATCTTATGAACGCGAATTCTTGAAGGATTATCATAATCGTATTTCAAGAACCAGAAAGAGACTTGAAGCCTTCTCTCCTACTCAGTTTCACGATTATCAAGAAAAATCAGAAGTTACTCTCTCAAGCAACCTTGGATAATCAGAACCAAAGCCAGTTGAAGAATGCTTCCAACATGCTTTATTCCCTAGTACCTCTGGTCCTTACATGAAAAGGGAAGAGTACTCAGCAAAGTACAAAAAGCTCTATGCACAACTCTGATATGGTTGTATCACGATACATAAAGTTAGGATCCTTCATGTTAGAGTACAACCAACGTTCCTATTGCATTAATGGCTGCCCACAACGACTCTATTGCATTAATGGTTGCCTAGAACGACTCTATTGCATTTAATGAAGTTCTGCTTGAAGCCAACATCTGAGGGAATGTCTCTAACGGATCCTAAATGCTTGAAGACCATAAATACAGAAGTCATTGAAGATGAAGAAATAGGAGAATACACATTGCATTAAAAAAGCCATTACTATGCGCATTAATTCTTTCATTCTGTATTCTTCAATCATTTGAAGTTATTACGCAGACTTTCCTAAGCTTTACATTTAAACCACTCTGAGTGTTAGTGAAAGATCTGCCTGTGAGAAGTTGTATTTATTACAAACCAAATCTCTCAAACAAACCTGAGTGAGCCTGAAGAGGCTAGGTGTGCAAACAATACTTGTCTTGAGCCTGAAGAGGCTAGGTGTACAAACAATACTAGTCTTGAGCCTGAAGAGGCTAGGTGTGCAAACAATACTTGAGTCTGTAACCTGATCAGTTATAGTGAATAAATCTTGGTGCTGCCAAGGACTGGACGTAGCTCTTTGCTTTGAAGAGTGAACCAGGATAAATAACCGTGTCAATCTCTCTTTCCTTAAACTCTTTAATTGCTTTAGTTTTCTTACGTCTATCAAGTGGTGTGTTTGCAAAAGTCACCCATCCATCCTGTATTCTTCCAGTCGTCCAAATATAGCTTTTTCTTTGCGAAAAGATTTCAACTCTGCTTAAATTCTGATAAACACAATTCAACCCCCCTTCTCGTGTTTATATTTGTCTATTTCAGTTGGTATCAGAGCTCAGCCTCTGGGTTGAGCATCTAACATTGTAGAGGTAAAAGGTCCTGAAGAATAGACATGACTGCTGGAGCTAGTTCAAGTGGAAGTCATCAGACTGAAGGAGATTCCCTAACCAGACCTCCTTACTTCAATGGAGAAAACTACAACTATTGGAAAGATAGATTTCAATGGTTCATTCTATCTACAAACTATGATCTTTGGGATGTCATTACAGATGGTCCATTCATTCCCAAGAATGATGATAACACTGACAAACCAAAAGCTCAATGGACTGCTGCAGAAAAAACAAAATGGGAGTTGAACCACAAAGCTAGATATAACAACATTTGTGCTCTCAGTCCGGAGGAGTTTGAGAAGGTATGTGCTTGTGACTCTGCCAAAGAAATATGGGACACTTTAGATGTCACACATGAAGGAACGGCCAAAGTCAAAGAGTCAAAGATTGTCATACTTGTCAGAAAGTATGAACTGTTCGTTATGGAGGAAGGAGAATCTGTTGCTCAAATGATAGGAAGATTTCAAACTATAATCAACAGTTTAAAATCTCTTGGCAAAGTCTATACCAATGCCGAGAAGGTTGGAAAGATTTTGAGATGTCTACCTAAACAGTGGAGACCTTTGGTCACTGCTATCTCTCAAGCTAAGGATCTCACTACCTTGACTATGGATGAACTTCTTGGAACACTCATTGTTCATGAGCAAGAACTTGGAGATGAAGTTGCACCGAAGAAGGGCAAGTCAATTGCTCTGAAAGCTGATCAAAAGTCAGCAAAAGTTTCCAAGGCTCTAAAGGCAGATGAGTCATCCAGTGATGCTGACCTATCAGAACTCGAGGATTCTGAGAGTGATGAAGAATTGTCTCTCCTGACCAGGAAGATAAAGCTTCTCCTTATAAAATGAAGTTCAAGAAGGATAGGCCATTCAGAAGGTTCAACAAGGACAAGAACTTCAAAGAATCCACCTCGGCAGACAAAGTCCAATTGTTTGCTATGAGTGCAAGAAGCTTGGTCACTTCAAGGCTGAATGTCCTCAACTCAAGAAGGCCCCTTTTAAGAAATTCTTCAAGAAGAATAAGAGAGGAATGATGGCTACTTGGGAGGATCAGGAGTCAACATCTTATGATGAAGAAACAGAGGAAGAAGCCAATCTCTATTTGATGGCCAACACTGACTCGGACTCTGATGATGAGGTACATCCTGACTATGAGGAATTATTTGATGCCTATGAGGATTTGATGGAGGAATCCAACTGCTTATCTAAAGCCTTCAAATCCCTCAAGAGAGAGCATGTAAAGCTCACCAGTGAGCATAAACAGAAATATCAAGAGTGCGAGAAGCTGGCTAAAGAGAACAGTGAGCTGAAGACTGAAAAGTCTAATGAAGCTAAGATCTCAAGTGAAACATCACAATCTGAAGAAGTTGAAAAACTTCAACAGAAAGTGGAAGAGCTCACTTCTGATCTTGCCAAATTTGTTAATAGTAGAGACAATCTGACTAAGCTACTTAGCAGTCAGAAGCACTCTCTTAACAAAGAAGGTATTGGATATGTCCATCAGACACATCATAAAGTATCAACTAAAGCTCCTACAAGATGTCATTAAGTCAACTTTAACCAAATCGACACCTATTTGTAACTTCTGTGAAAAACTGGGCATGTTATGTCTAAGTGTATCCATAATAAGAGAAGGAAGTCTTTACAGACTCCTAGAACTAACAGAAAAGGACCCAGAAAAATATGGGTACCTAAAGATCAAATAATTTTTGTTGCAGATGTCCTCAACAGGACAAAGAAAACACCACTGCTGGTACCTGGACAGTGGCTGCTTGCGTCATATGACAGGAGAAAGGTCTGTGTTCCTAGACCTCCAACTTAAGAAAGGAGGACACGTTGCCTTCGGAGGGAATCAGAAAGGGAAAGTTATAGGAATTGGTACTATTGGTGGTAAACCCCCTCTTCCCTCTATATCTAATGTTCTTATGGCTAAAGGATTAAGACACAATTTGCTTAGCATAAGTCAATTATGTGATAGTGGTTTTGATGTTTCCTTTACCAAGGATGTATGCATAGTTAAAGACTGTTGCGGAAAAACCCTCTTTTCAGCCAAAAGGCAACAAAATCTTTATAAGATTGAACTGTCTGATCTCTCAGATCAAAGTGTAACCTGTCTGATGTCTAAAGAGGATGAGAGATGGTTATGGCATAAGAAACTAGGACATGCTAGTATGAAACTAATTTCTGAATTAAAAAGGAATAATCTCGTGAGAGGATTACCTGATATTAGCTTTAAGAAAGATGTCTTGTGTGATGCATGTCAGAGAGGTAAACAGATAAAATCAAGTTTCAAATCTAAAAACCAAGTATCAACCTCTAGACCTCTTCAGTTGTTACACATGGATCTGTTTGGACCAGTTAGTGTTGCCAGCCTGGCTGGAAGAAAATATGGATTTGTCATAGTTGATGACTATTCTAGATACACATGGGTACTCTTCCTAACACACAAGGATGAGACTTTTAAGGCTTTCTCAGTATTCTGCAAAAGAGTACAAAATGAGCAGGGTTTCTGTATTTCTACCCTTAGAAGTGATCATGGGGGAGAATTTGAAAATGAGCAGTTTAGACAGATCTGTGAGGAGAATGGAATCTCTCACAATTTCTCTACACCTACAACTCCACAGCAAAATGGAGTGGTTGAGAGAAAGAACAGATCTCTGCAAGAGATGGCTAGATCTATGCTCAATGAAAACAATCTCCCTAAGAACTTCTGGGCAGAAGCTGTAAACACTGCTTGTTATGTACAAAACAGAATACTTATTAGGCATTTTCTAAAAAGGACTCCTTATGAATTGTGGAAATGAAAAAGCCCCAACATATCTTATTTTCATGCTTTTGGATGTGAATGTTTTATTCTGAATACCAGAGATAATCTTGGAAAGTTTGATTCTAAGGTAGATAAAGGTATTTTCGTAGGTTATTCTGAAAAGTCTAAGGCTTTTAGAGTTTACAATTCAAGAACTTGTATTATATAAGAATCTGTTCATGTTAAATTTAATGATGGATTAAAGTCTGATAAAGAACTATCAGATCTAGATGATGATCTTGCAGGACTTGATATAAACAAGCCAGAAAGTCAACAACCCGATCTAACCAAAACAGGACCTGTGCCTAAGACTGAAAGGCAAGTGGAACAGACGAGGCAGCAGACAAGTGTAGATCTTCATGATGATATCAAAAGGGATTGAAAGTTCAACACTCCTCATCCTAAGGATCTTGTTATTGGAAATCCTTCTGAATGAATAAGAACCAGATCCACATTAAGAGAATCAAGCAATGTGGCCTTTATTTCATATTTGGATTCTTGCTATGCAAGAAGAACTTAACCAGTTCACAAGAAATGATGTCTGGACTCTTGTCTCTAAGCCTAAAAACAAGTCGGTTATTGGAACAAGATGGGTCTTCAGAAACAAATTAGATGAATATGGTAAAGTTGATAGAAATAAAGCAAGGTTAGTAGCTCAAGGCTATAACCAACAAGAAGGTATTGATTATACTGAAACCTTTGCACCTGTAGCTAGAATAGAAGCCATACGCATTTTAATGTCATATGATGCACAACACCAAATTACCCTGTTTCAAATGGATGTAAAAAGTGCTTTTCTAAATGGTATAATTGAAGAAGAAGTATATGTTAAACAACCCCTGGTTTTGAGGATACTGATAAACCAGATCACATTTTCAAACTTAAAAAGGCATTATATGGTTTGAAACAAGCACCTAGAGCATGGTATGATAGACTCAGTTCTTTTCTCATGCATAATGGTTTTACTAGAGGACAAGTAGACACTACTCTATTCAAAAAATGCTCTAAAGAGAACTTTATTATAGTTCAAATATATGTTGGTGATATTATTTTTGGAGCAACTAATGAAAAGCTGTGCAAGGAATTTTCAAATCTAATGCAAGCTGAATTTGAGATAAGCATGATGGGAGAATTGAAGTTCTTCCTTGGATTACAAATCAAGCAGACAAGTGATGGAATTTACATTCATCAACAAAAATATACCAAGGAGATACTCAAGAAATACAAAATGGAAAATGCAAAGCTCATGAAAACCCCTATGCAACCCAATGCAAAACTAAGCAAAGATGACGAAGGTAAAAAGGTAGATCAAACTGTCTACGGAGGTATGATTGGCTCTCTACTGTACTTAACTTCAAGCAGACCTGACATTCAATTTAGTGTCTGTATGTGTGCTAGATTCCAATATGATCCTAGAGAATATCATCTTAAGGTTGTTAAAAGAATATTTAGATATTTGCTTGGAACTACTAATCTTGGTTTGCTGTATTTAAGATCAAAAGAATACAGATTAGTGGGATATTGTGATGTTGATTTTGCTGGAGACAGAATAAAAAGAAAAAGCACCAGTGGAGGATGTCACTTCATTGGAGCAAGTTTAGTCTCATGGTCAAGCAAGAGGCAGACAACCATTGCCCTGTCTACTCCTGAAGCAGAATATATCTCTGCTGCTAGTTGCTGCTCTCAACTCTTATGGGTAAAACATCAACTTGAGGATTACTCTATTTATGAACATAACATATCTGTATGGTGTGATAATTCGAGTGCTATATGCTTAACTAAAAATCCAATACAGCATTCTAAGGCTAAGCATATTGAAATCAAACATCATTTCATTAGGGATTATGTTCAAAAAGGCATCTTTGATATTAAGTTTGTTAAAACTGAAAATCAATGGGTTGATATTTTCACTAAACCCCTCGCAGAAGAAAGGTTTTTATTTATTAGATATAATCTAAACATGCATCCCATTGTTGAATGACATGTCTGAATGTTAAGCTGTCTGTGCTAAATCTGTCATTACTCCTATATACATGTTCTTTCAAATCTAATGATACAATAGTTTAAGTGGAGAATGTCTAATATGCTTGCTGCATTACTATGATTTTCTTAACATGTTATCTTGCCCTTAACATATCTCATAAATAAAACTTGATAACCCCTTTTGATGTTGACAAAAGGGGGAGAATATGAGAAATTGAGATTTGTGATAGAAATATGTTATAGGAGAATGCGAGAATGAATATGATATGACCTGTTCAGTGAAGAAAATGTCAACCTGTCTGATATATGCTATTTTCTTTGTTGATATTTTGAGGTTCATTAAATCATCTCAATGTTTGTCATCATCAAAAAGGGGGAGATTGTTAAGTCTATAAAATGTCTGATGTGCATTTCCCTAAGTTTTGATGAGAACTAAACATTGGTTAATGATTTAATTAACCTTCATATTGGTTGCTAACCTGTCTGTCGAGTGTGAAGATTAAATAAGAGAATCATCCATCCAACAGTGTAGTGATAGAAGCTCACGTCCAACACTGCAGTGATTGAAGCTCACGTCCAACACTGTAGTGATTAAAACAAATGTCCAGCACTGTAGTGATTGAAGCGCACGTCCAAAAAGCAAGAGATAGAAATTTGCGTCCACTAAAGTGATGAAAGCCAGCGTCTACTAAAGTAACAGAGGCGCTTGTCTACTAAAGGTATCGGAAGCGCCCGTCCAATGACGTGGCAGATGGAGCTCGTCCATTAAGGTATCAGAATGGCTCGTCCAATGACGTGGCAGATGGAGCTCGTCCATTAAGGTATCAGAATGGCTCGTCCAATGACATGGCATTTGGAGCTCGTCCATTAAGGTATCAGAATGGCTCGTCCAATAACGTGGCATATGGAGCTCGTCTACTAGGTTACGTTCAACCAGTTAAAGGAGTATCCGTCCAATGAAGTGGCAAATAGTGCTCGTCCACTAAAGTAACAGAGGCTCGCGTCCACTAAAGTAACAGAGGCTCTCGTCCACTAAAGTAACAGAGGCTCTCGTCCACTAAAGGTGACAGAAGCGCTCGTTCACACTAGTCTTTGGACTTGCTGAGTCCTTAATATGGAGCTAGTCTACTAGCCCGAATGAAAACTCAAATGGCTAGATAGACGCGGTTATTTTCAAGATAGAAGCACTTATCTTATGAACGCAAATTCTATAAGGATTATCAGAATCGTATTTCAAAAACCAGAAAGAGACTTGAAGCCTTCTCTCCTACTCAGTTTCACGATTATCAAGAAAAGTTAGAAGTTACTCTCTCAAGCAACCTTGGATAATCAGAACCAAAGACCAGTTGAAGAATGCTTCCAACATGCTTTATTCCCTAGTACCTCTAGTCCTTACACGAAAAGGGAAGTGTACTCAGCAAAGTACAAAAAGCTCTCTGCACAACTCTGATATGGCTGTATCACGATGCATAAAGCCATGATCCTTCATGTTAGAGTACAACCAACGTTCCTATTGCATTAATGGCTGCCCAGAACGACTCTATTGCATTAATGGCTGCCCAGAACGACTCTATTGCATTTAATGAAGTTCTGCTTGAAGACAACATCTGAGGGAATGTCTCTAACGGATCCTAAATGCTTGAAGACCATAAATACAGAAGTCATTGGAGATGAAGAAATAGGAGATTACACATTGCATTAAAAAATCCATTACTCTGCACATTAATTCTTTCATTCTGTATTCGTCAGTCATTTGAAGTTATTATGCAGACTTTCCTAAGCTTTACATTTAAACCACTCTCTGAGTGTTAGTGAAAGATCTGCCTGTGAGAAGTTGTATTTATTACAAACCAAATCTCTCAAACAAACCTGAGTGAGCCTGAAGAGGCTAGGTGTGCAAACAATACTTGTCTTGAGCCTGAAAAGGCTAGGTGTGCAAACAATACTTGAGTCTGTAACCTAATCAATTATAGTGGATAAATCTTGGTGCTGCCAAGGACTGGACGTAGCTCTTTGCTTTGAAGAGTGAACCAGGATAAATAACTACGTCAATCTCTCTTTCCTTAAGCTCTTTAATTGCTTTAGTTTTCTTACGTCTGTCAAGTGGTGTGTTTGCAAAAGTCACCTGTCCATCCTGTATTCTTCCACTCGTCCAAATCTAGCTTTTTGTTTGCGAAAAGATTTCAACTTTGCTTAAATTCTGTTAAACACAATTCAACTCCCCTTTCTCGTGTTTATAGTTGTCTATTTCAGAAACAGATTCACATGAGAGCTCAACAATTGATTTTTCTATTTTAGATTTTAGGGGAAACACATTTTCAAAGAACTCACTATTTTTTGATTCGATAATAGTATTAGTTTCTAAAACATCACTTTTAAGCATCAAAAATCTATATGCAGTACTATTTTTAGCATAGCCAATAAACATGCAATCACACGTTTTAGAACCAATTTTTCTTTTCTTAGGTTCATGTAACAACAATTTAGCCAGACACCCCCACACCTTAAGATATTTTAAATTTGGTAATCGTTTTTCCCAAAGTTCAAAAAAGGATTTATTAGTTTTCTTAAATATGATTCTATTTTGTATAAGACAAGCAGAAAGAATAGCTTCTCCCCACAAATTTGAAAGAGCCCCAGAACTTATAAGCGTAGCATTCATCATTTCCTTTAAAGTCCTATTTTTTCTTTTTGCTACACCATTGGAATCTGGAGAATAAGGAGGCGTTGTCTCACGAATTATTCCATATTGTTCACAAAAAGCACTAAACTAATTAGAATCATACTCTCCACCTCTATTTGTTCGAAGTCTTTTAATTTTCTTATTTAATTTATTCTCTACTTCGGTTTTATAAATTTTAAGTTTCTCCTCTACTTCATCTTTGGTTCTCAGCAAATATACATAAGAATATCTTGAACAATCATCAATAAAAGTTATATAAAACCTTTTACCTCCTCGGTTCATTGTAGATTTTAAGTCACCTAAATCTGAGTGAATTAGGCCTAAGAGGTCAGTTTCACGAAATTCTATAGGTTTGCTTGGCTTCTTCGTACTTTTAGCTTCTACACATATTGGGCCCTTTTCATTATTATTAGTTGATAGATCATGCAAAATTCCTAATTCTCTCATTTTCTTTATATTAGAGAAATTAACATGTCACAATCTACCATGCCAAAAATCAATAGAATCGATCAAATAAGAAGTAGACAATTCATTTTTATTAGTAATTTCAAAACATTCAACATAAACAGATCACTATTATAATACCCTTTACCCACAAAACCCCCACATTTAGATAGTACAACTTTATCAGATTCGAAGCTAACTCTGACACCCGCTTTGCTCAACATAGATACAGACACCAAATTGAATCTCATATCAGGCACATGGAGAACATCATTTAATGAGAGGATTTTCCCAGAGGTGAGTTTTAAATTCACCTTTCCTTTACCAAGAACAGCAACTGTCCTTGAATCGCTTAAAGTTACATGCTCCTCTCCTTCCCCTATAATTTTATAGGAGGTAAACACATTTTTATTTGCACATATATGTGCGGTAGCCCCAGAGTCTACCACCCATGATATCTCCTTCATCTCAAATATAGTCTCAAACGATACTCACGATTACATCATCTGTCACAACTAAATTAAATTTAGGAGTGACATATTGGTTGTTTCTTCTACCGTATCTACATTGAGCAATATAGTGACCATAAGGGTATTTCATAATGGTAGTGATCATAGTCTTATTGTTTATGTTATACACTAGGTGAGATTTTATTTTTATAAAAAAAAAATTCACAAAAAATTCAGCAATACAGCAAGTCAATAAAATACAAGCAACAACTATATATTAATTCTATGTTAAAGAAAATACTCTTAAGATTGTTGGAAAAATATTAATAAAATTAATAATTAAATTAATAATTAATATAGAATTAACACAAGAACAAAGAAAAAATAAGCAGCAACTAAATATACACTTAAATAAAATAAAGCTCGTAAAGATAAACTTATCGATTTTGACTGAGGCGTGCAAAGCACCGGGTTTAAGAGTATTTTGCCACCACAAGTAAATTACCCGGTGTATTTGGTCTCAAGGCTGGTACTCTCCATGATACAACAATCACTTCTTGCTAGCACTGCACGTAAAATAGTAAGAATACAGGAACAATTGTTTGGATACTCAACGGAACAAAAAACTCAAATAAAGAAAACCAATCATAGAAGTGCAAAAACCCAAAGATGGGCGTGACTTTTTGGTGGTTATGGTGCAAAGTAAAAGAGAGGAAAAAGTAGTCTCTGTTGAGTGCAAAATCCTTTTTAGTTTTATGGAAATCTCCATCAGCCGTTAACCCCTGCACGATGTTTTAATAACAAACATATATATCCGTTTTAGAACTTCATCAACGCTTGAATTTTTTGTGATTAATATAAAAACCGTAAAGCCTTAAAAGTTGGAAATAAAGATAAGGTAGAAATCGTGAAAACGTTACAACAATAAATCATGGGTAGAATGGATGAAGACTAGGTCAAATCAAGTATAAAATTACTTTTTATTATTATATTAATATTTAGCTTTAAAATAAATAACCAAAATAATATATTAATATAACATTTTCATCCCCATTATTACCCATATCTCTTAATACATAGTTTAAATAAATGTTTTATTTAAGGGTCTTGCTAACGAGTACCCTAAGGACATTGGTTAAGCAACCTATAAAATGTAAGTTTGTATTGGAAAACTAAGTGTAGCAATTTTCAAAATGTTAAATACACAATTTCCCATATAAATATTTCTTTCTTGGTTCCTTAAACAATGCCCTAAGGACACTCGTTTTTATCCTCCTTTATTTAAAGGGTAAAAATATAAGGGTCAGGCTACCCAAAAAGGTAAAATCTTGTGGAAAACAAAGTTTATCACACTTTACAATATAAAATGTATCAAGTTTCAATGAAAAATTCCCATTTTAGATCTTATCCAATGCCCTAGTTAGCATTCTCCAAGATATAATTATGTATGGAGAATACTAACGAGTGCCCTTATGGCATTGTTTAAGGAAGCAAGAAAGAAAAAACTGTATAGGAAAATGTGTTTAGCATTTTGAAAAGTGTTACACTTAGTTTTACAATATAAACTTTCTTTTTGTGGTCTCCTTAACCTATGCCCTTAGGGAACTCGTTAGCAAGACCCATTATGTATTTATACATTTTCTTTCTTTACACTTTTCTCTCGAACCAAACAATCAAAGAGAGAAACCCCATTTCCTTTTCTTTTCTTTCTTTCTTTTTGCTTTAGATCCAAATCCAAACAATCAATTTTTTCTTCATTTTATCTTCTTTCAACCTTTTTTGCTTCTCACTTCATTTCACATCCAAACAAAGCATCTAAATTGTCTGTCCAAATATCTTTACTCTTATTTTTATATTGTTCAGGTCAAAAACCAAAACTCAATAGTGTCACTTCTGTCATGGGGCCTCTATTGATTTAGCCCAATATTCCGGCTCCTTCTTCTTCCTCCTTCAGCTCCTTCGTGTTGAGTCGAATGGGGGGTATTTGTGAAGACACTCTAATGCTTAAGTCAGCAATGGTCTTGTAGATAGTATATAGTGTTCATGTAAAGAGAAATTGCATACCTTCTTCAATGGTGGAGGTTTACTTATATACTTGCACCTTGTATCTATCCTAATGACTCAAAGCATGTCGTCCCATGCTTCATAACGTGCTTACCCTTCTAACTTAGTAGAATGGGGTGTCCGTGATGGATCCCGGCAAGTGTACCGGATCGAAGTAAGTAATAATTAAAACGATGAGACTGAGTATCGTTCTCAGGGATTGATAAATCAAGTACCACTTTGCAAACTTAATAACTATTTGAACGAGCAATTGAGAGAATATTGGAGTCTATGATTAATAACAATTAAACTACTAATTCAAGTAAAGTAACGCAAGCAGTTAAGAAGACAGTCACAATATCACGTTGAATGACAATTATGGGAAAGGTCTAGGGATTTGATTTCACCTACGTTTTTCAAGTTTGATGCAATTATGAACCCTCGCAATTACTAATCCTCTACTTTTGTCAACCAAGAGTCCTAAATTATCCTAACGTCTCTCTCGAGTACAGTTAGCAAACACCTCTCAACCCTTAACCAACTATATCTCTATGATGGTTAATTGTTAAGAAATTTATTAAGTTCTATGACTCCCTATGAAGGTTGCATACAATTCCTACGGTATATATGTATCCACACAAACTATATGGTTTTACCCCAATGCTCTAAACACAGAACTAACCTCTCGGTATCATTATGATTGACAAACCATGCATAATAATGGCCAGTTATAAGCAAGCATTAAGCGCAGAAGTAAAACACAAAAGAGATGAAGAAAAGAACTACGAAAATATCATAAAAGTAATCAAACCGACCAAACACGGCTACATCATCTCCCTAGAATGGAGGAATTAGTTCATGATCAAAGGAATCAACAACAAAGCAATAAGAATCAAACCCATGGTGAAAGCACGGTGAAAAACTCGCAAAAGATGAGTCCTATACTCAGCGAGACGCGGCCAAAAGAGCAACAAAACGATCCTAGGTCAATACAGATAATTTCAATTTATAGGTTTTGCAGTGCACGATGCGCCCAGCCTAAGTATGTTGCACCGGGTGCAACTTTAAAAATAGGCCCAATCAGAAAAGGGGCGTTAGGCCGGGCCTATGTACTAAAATAGTCAATCTCTAATTCTTCATTTGCTTGTCCTTGTTCTTTTGCTTCCAATGCTCCCAGTCTTCACTTTTCTCCTTTCGTGGTGCAAATATACACCTGAAATAACTTCAACCAAGAAATTATAGAAAATGACTCAATTTCCTAATTAAAAAGAGAAAAATACACTCAAAGACTCTAAACATTACTTAAGGAAAACAAAGCCAAAGATAAGTAAGAATTGACAGTACAACTCATCAAAATGGTAAATTCCACTAGAAAATCTAGAATAAAACTAAATAATCTAGCGAATTATCAACACCTCAAACTTAACCTTTTCTTGTCCTCAAGAAACTACACACAAAAAGACTCGAAGCAAAAACCACAAAGGACTCAAAGACACACAATGAGTTGATATAAGGCTAATGGATCCATAACCAATAATTTCCCACATAATGTTAACCACAAACACTTCATCAAAATCAAGCATGCCTTTCTAAGATCATACAATCAACTATCATGAGAACCTTCAAGATCAACAAAAAGAGTGAACTCAACCATCATACTCTTACCAATCAAGTAGCGGTTTCAAAAACTTAAACACAAATTCACTAGTCATCTCACTCCTCACCAAGGATAATTAATTCACTCAACGCGTGTTTAGGCTTGTGCTTCTCTCAAAAATCTGCATATTGAGAAACTCACTCTTTGGGTTTGATCTTCTTCTCACTCATTAGTTCACACAACCACATGATGCACAATCAAAAGGTCTTTGCAAGGTTGTAATGGGGCCAAGGTGGAAGGTAGGGAAAAGAAAGGGAATGCAAGTTTTAGACCCTAAGGACCAAATGAACAATGGAGCACAACAATTTCCAAAAAATACACTACTTTTGTTTCTCTTTTTTATTTCACTTTATTGTGCTTTTTGCACACTTTTCCACTTTGTTCTCTTGAAACTTCACAAATTTTTTTCCCGTTCAAAGGCATTTTTACCCTTTTTTTTCTTTCAAAATTGAATTTCTCATGTGCCACCTCAAACTTAGCACTTTGCTACCATTCTACTTTGAATTCCAATGCTCACTTAATCCTTTCGGGTTGGTAAACATGGTTTTTTCGGATTTAGCAATTATATTTAGGTAACAACAAAAAATAGGCTTAAAGCACAAAGGGGCTAACAAGGGATAATTCATTTAGGTAATCTTTTTGGCCAACTAGCTATTTCAAAGAAAGTGCCTTTATCATGCTCATGCATCAAGTAATCATGTAAACCAAGAAGAGAATCAAGCAAACCTAAGAGTTCATAACTCAATAGCGACTCTCAAAACAAAAATCATGTCGAAGGCTCAAACTCCTCACCCGGACACAAATAGAGACTCATATCAAACATCATGAATTATGCCAAGTCCTCTAACACCTCAAACTAGTCACGGTTCATTCAAGTCAAGGCACACTCAATTGCATCACTATCCAATTACTCTCAAAAGTATCATGTTTTTTACTTAAGCATGCCATGCATTAATCAATCAAAAATGGCATGACAATCAAGAATGGAAACTCACATGGTCAATCCACTTATCAACTCAAAGCAATTTTTTTTTTACTCATTAAACAAAACAAACGACAAGAAGAAGAACAAAGACTCAAGATTCATAATAACAAAAATGAAAAAGAACTCAGCATAAAGGAAAGAGAGGAGTTTAGAAAGCTAATCTCTTGGGTTCCGAGCGAAAACCTTCTCAATCCTCCTACAAACGGTCCAAAGAATTCATGGGCATATCCGGATCACCCCCTGGACGTCCGCGGGCTCGCTACCTCCTACTGGTGCACCCTCCTGGTCTCCAGGAAAATCGTACCAGTCGACACGAGCCCGAATTTCCTCCTCATTAGGGAATACAGTTGGGCGGCCCTCTGTCTGGGACACGGTCCACTCCCGGAAGAAGTCTCTCTGGATCTCTCCAACTCTCCAAATAGCGGTAAGGTTCTTCTCATGGTGATTCATTCACTGGTCCACTCGCTCAATAAACTCATAAGTGCTACGGCGAGGTCTAGGAGGCACCGGAGGCTGGCCCCGACCCTGTCCCTCAGCCTCGGCATTCTCATTTGCATATGTATAACAATGCTGGCGTGTATACGCCTCATCAATCAGTGCCTTATCCGGCACAGGTAATCCACCATCTACATCAATACCCGCCTGGGCACATAACTCAGTAATCAGATGGGGGTAAGGTAATGGAGTTCCTCTACCAGCATTAGCTGCTGCCTGAATATCTTCACAAATAATTCTCCCAACATCAATAGTGAGGCCATCCATAATAGCATAAAGTAACCTTGCCTGGGCAGCAGTGATGTCTGAATGGTGTGAGTTTACTGAAATGTTCGCATGAATGTATGCGCACCACACTCTAGCCAGTGGGGTCAGGTCTCTCCTCACAAGCTTCTGCAAGGCTCCTTGTCTGCCTAATTGCCACTGGTTGCCTGGAAGACAACACTTTTCTAAGATGGCCTGTCCATCCATCTGCTCTTTGTCTCTGATAGAATACTGACAAGCATCACCCCAGGTGGGCTCAATTTGCAGGAACCTGTTGATTACTTGATCATCAAAGATTATCTCCCGACCCCTTACTGCACTGATGAATTTTCTATCCGTGGGCAAGGGGTTCTTGGCATTAGCATAAAACTCCTTGATAATTTCCTGGTTACTCCGATAGGGGAATGTTGCCATAAAAGTCCATCCTATCCTCCTTAACTCTGCTTGAAAGTTCGGGTACTCCGTCGGACTAAGCAACACCTTCATTTCTACAATGAATTTTTGGTCCTTGACATTGTATAGATAGTGCTCTCAGTGCATAGTGCTCCGGTAGATGGGTTCAACATTGGCATTAGCATTTGACGGTTCACCATCTTCTTCCTTAGAACCACGTTTCTTGCGCTTAACAGTGATTTTTTCAGCATTCTTAGGAGGACCCATAACCTGAAACGTAGAAAAGTCCCAGTGCAATAATAGGATATAACCACAAATCAGTTTATGCATAAATTGGATCAAAAGGATTCAAGACAAAAATTAAACTTATGCATCTACATATGCTCAGCACAATATTTCACAGTAACACTTAAGAGCATAATGCCTTACAAGTTCCCGGTCAACATGAATAAGTCCCCCACACCAAAGTAAACATTCAGCTCTATTTTCAGTCAAACATAGAGGTTAAGATACATAGCAAGTTTCAACAAACAACATCTATGCATTTCTCAGAACTTCTTAGCCTCCACACCACCTAGTTATCTATTCTTAGTACTCATACACTCAGTTTAGTAAACTGTTGCAATACGACAAATTATGACGCTTGCCCAATGAAATCAGAGAACAATACCATGGCCACAAACTTATGCATTTACTCTCAGTTTAGCATAACAGTTCAGCATTCTATCCGTATACAAAGAAATCAGAACACATCATCTCACATATGTAGAGACCAAATTTCCGATAGTCTCATAACTGGGTTCACATTCACAGTTGAATTTGCTTTCATGTGTTACCATTACCAAAACCCAGAACAATTATTCTTAAGCACAAAAACTGTTGGAGCACATGAAACCCAACAAAATTCATTATTCAACAAGTAATAAGATGAGCAAAGGTTGTGTGCAAAATTGGAAACATGAAATTCTCAATCTTGGTAGACTCCCACATTACCACAGAAAGCCACTTGAACATGATGATACTGGCACACATATACTTCCCAATCAAACACCCAACATGCAAGACATTCAAGTAGCACAATATCATGTTTATAATTGATGAAGCATTTTATCAAACATGTACTGAGCAATCTAAAGCATTCCCCCATATCTTAGCATGTACCAATTCACCTCCACACAACAAATGACATGCAACCCACTCATATTCAATCCAGCCAAAATCATACATGAAAAATCCAAACCACATCAGAAGAACCTATTTCTTGTGAGACAGATGAAATAACCCATTACCTCTATTACCAAATTTTGAACAAAAATCCCTTATAATGGGTAAAACCCCAAACACGCACAAACAAAACCCCAATAATCACCCAAACAGATAAACATAGCATCTGAGTTCATCACATGATTTCGTACAACGTTGTTGTTCAACAGGGACATAGGGTATCTCACCGTAGTTAGAGGGATGAAATAAGGGAGGGGATGAGGCGATTTGAAGTAAGAACTTGCGTGAGAGCTCCATTCGCACACAAGGACGACGCAGAGAGGGCAGAGAGAGTGATGATAGTTTGTGAGTGTGTGAGAGAAGAGTGAGGGAGAAGAGGGAACCGAGGGAGTTTGTGCAGAACAGTGAGGGTTTCATTCTGATGTGAGTGAGAAGTGAGGGGGAAGATGAGGTTTGTGTGTTAAACAAAAAAAATGCAGATTGCGCCCGGCTCAGAATTAGTGCACCAGGATTATTTTGAAATTTCGCCCAACCTAACTATTTTGCGCCGGGCTTAAGCAGGTTACAGAAAACCTGCTTTGTGTCAAATTGCGCCCGGCTTAGGAATTGTGAGCCCGGCGTATTATGCAGAAACTACAACATTGCAGAAACATCATATTGACCCGAAATCTATATCCCAAAGTACCCCACACATGTTTCTTGAGTGTTAATCTACTCTTTTACCAGTTGGATGCAGAAAATGACAAAGAATGCTTCAAGTTGACATCAAATACAAACTTATGCAAAAAACACACCTAAATGCAAAAATTATGCAAACTAAGAGGCACGACTCTAAACACTACGACACTTATTTCCTAACTAAATGCAGTGAATAAATGCAGAAAAAGGATATAAAACTGGGTTACCTCCCAGTTAGCGCGTGTTTAACGTCCCGAGCCTGATGGTCACACCCTTCAAAGGGCTAAGTCAATTCCAGGGCAATTTCTTGCCTTTCAAAATCTTCTCCCAAGTACACCTTTAAGCCTTTGGCCATTCACTTTGAAAGATTCTCCAGGTTCTTTGGCTTCTAACTCAACTGTGCCATACGGGTGGACAACTTTCACCATAAAAGGGCCGGACCACCGGGATTTCAGCTTACCCAGAAATAACCTCAACCTTGGGTAGTATAATAGCACTTTTTGACCTGGTTCGAACTTCCTTGGGACTATGTGCTTGTCATGCCACACCTTGGTTCGCTCCTTGTAAATTCGCGCACTCTCACAGGCTTGCAAACAGATCTCATCCAGTTCATTGATGTCTAAACGGCATTTTTCACCGCATCTTTGTAATCAAAATTCAAGGCCTTGATAGCCCAATATGACCTATGCTCCAACTCCACCGGCAAATGACACGTTTTTCCATACACCAATAGGTACAGAGATCGACCAATAGGAGTCTTAAACGCAGTCCGGTACGCCCAAAGTGCATCATCCAATTTCCTAGACCAGTCCTTCCGCGATGAGTTCACAGTTCTCTCTAGGATACGCTTCAACTTGACCACTTGTCTGCGGATGGTATGGAGTAGCGACTTTATGAGTCACCCCATACTTGGAAAGCACTATGTCAAGTTGTTTGTTGCAAAAGTGGGTTCCTCCATCACTAATCAAGACCCTAGGCACTCCAAACCTTGCGAAAATGTTCTTCCTCATGAACTCAATAACAACATGAGAGTCATCCGTAGTGGTTGCAATTGCTTCCACCCACTTGGACACATAATCCACTCCCACTAGAATATACTTTTAAGAGTGAGAGGGTGGAAATGGTCCTATGAAGTCAATACCCCACACATCGAAGATTTCCACCTCCAAAATACTATTTAAGGGCATTTCGTGCCTTTTTGAGATGTTTCCAACTCTTTGGCACCTATCACACCATGCAACAAAGTCCTTTGCATCCTTGAAGATGGTTAGCCAATAAAAGCCACATTGCAAGACTTTTTCCGCGGTTCTCTCTCCACTAAAGTGCCCTCCATATTCCGATCCATGGCAATGTCATAAGATATTCTCTACTTGAACTTGAGGTATGCACCTTCGAAGGATTCCATCAGCACAATACTTGAATAAGTAGGGTTCTTCCCAAACTTAGTGCTTGACGTCATTGAAGAATTTCTTCTTCTGCTGCCAAGTAAGTCCTTCAGGCACTACCTTTGTAACCTTGTAGTTGGCAATCTCCGCAAACCAGGGTATTGTTGAAATTGAAATAGACAACTATAAACACGAGAAGGGGGGTTGAATTGTGTTTATCAGAATTTAAACAAAGTTGAAATCTTTTCGCATGCAGAAGCTTGGTTCAGAAAGGGTGGAAAGATACAGAACAGACAGGTGACGTATCTGATGAAATTTTAACAGTGACTTAGACAAACACACCACTTGAAAAAAACGGATAATAAAACTAAAGCAACTAAAGAGTTTATAAGGAAAGAGAGATTGACATGGCTTTTTATCACGGTTCACTCTTCAAAGCAAAGAGCTACGTCCAGTCCTTGGCAGCACCAAGTTTTATCCACTATAACTGTTCAGGTTACAGACTCCAAGTATTGTTTGCACACCTACCCTCTTCAGGCTCCAATAAAAGTATTCTTTGCATACCTAGCCTCTTCAGGCTCCAAGACAAGTATTCTTTGCACACTTAGCCTCTTCAAGCTCACTCAGGTTTGTTTGAGAGATTTGGTTTGTAATAAATACAACTTCAGACAGACAGATCTTTCACTAACACTCAGAGAGTGGTTTAAATGTAAAGCTTAGGAAAGTCTGTGTAATAACTTCAAATGATTGAAGAATACATAATGAAATAATGAAGAGGTTAATGCATAGAGTGTTAGTGAGACTTAACAATCTCCCCCTTTTTGATGATGACAAACATTGAGATGATTTAATGAACCTCAGAAAATAACATATATCAGACAGGTTGAAATTTTCTTAAGGCGACAGGTCATGCAGATGCTTGATTAGACATTAAGATTAATCATATAATCCGTTTAACTTAGTCACACATAAGTTTGACTTGTTTTACTTTGAAATTATCATCAGAGCAATCTTACTTAAGATTTATCTGAGCAATTATAGCAACTATCAGAACGTACTCATGTCCATGTATTATTTAAGATCATATCATATTCATTCTCCCATTCTCCTATATCACATTTCTCCCATTCTCCCCTTTTTGTCAACATCAAAAAGGAATAAACTATGAAAGCATTAAATAAATAAATAAAGAAGAAATTTATTTTATTCATTATGAACATTTACAAGTACAAGGTAGTCTATATACAAAGAAACCAAAAACTACCTAGATTGACTAATTAACAAAAATAAAGCAGCAACCCTTTGCTCTAAGAGCAGCCTAGCTCGCCTTTCTTCATCTAGCTGCCTTCTTAAGTCTTCTACTTGTCCTTGAAGCAGATGAAAGTCTTGTAAGGCCACTGTTTGAGAAGAGACAGACAGAGAAGAGTGCCAAGGTAATGCTAAAACTGGGGGTGCCTTAGGTATAGATAGGGGAGAGGTGATGGAAGGGAAGAAAAGTTCATGGAGAGTTTGAAGGGCATAGAAAGGAAGAAAGACAAATTTGAAGATAAGACTGATTCCGACACAGTCAATATCAGGTGAAACAAACACACAGAAAAGTCTCTCGGACAGAGACAGTCTTATGATTGTTATTTGAATAGGTGGGGGAAGAGGTGTTTGAGCTAAAATAGAGGGAGGGATAGGTAATAAAGAATCAATATGGCAGAAAAAAGAATTAGATCCTGTGACTAACATAAAGAAATACCTAGGTGGTAGCATTACAACAAAAGCAAGATAGTGAGTTCCAGCTAAAGTTCTAATGAAGATAATAATATGTGGGTAGAAGAAAAGTTCTCTACAGGGGTTAAGAATATGAGGTGGAGGAGAAGGGATGAAAGAGACATGTGAGATACTTGAAAATAAAAGAGATTCCAGGTCAGACACAAAGAGTCTCGATGATATGCCAGTTTGTTCTTTGGGAGCAGAGTCCGTGTGAACAACTGTGTAGTGACAGTTTGTTCTTTGGGAGTAGAGTCTCGCATTATTTCCTATCTTTGATCTCCACATCGAACTCCTGGAAAAGAAAAACCCAATGAAGCAATCTAGGTTTGGCATCTTGCTTAGACATTAAATATTTCAATGAGGAATGATCAGTGAAAATAGTTACTTTTGACCCTATCACATATGACCTTAACTTGTCTAATGCAAAGACTACCGCTAGGAGTTCCTTTTCAGTTGTAGAGTAGTTCAATTGTGCAACATTTAAGACCTTTCTAGCATAGTATATGACATGCACTCTTTTTTCTACTCGCTGCCCTAAAACAGTCCCCACCGCATAATCACTCGCATCACACATGATTTCAAAAGGTAGTTCCCAATTTGGTGCGGTGATTATGGGTGTGGTCACTATCTTATGCTTAAGACATGTAAATGCATCAAGACATGCGGAATTAAAATCAAAGGATACATCTTGGACTAGAAGATCACTAAGAGGTTTAGCAATCTTAGAGAAGTCCTTTATGAAGCGTCGGTAGAAACCGGCATGACCAAGAAAGCTCCGAATGCCTTTCACACTTGTTGGGGGAGGAAGTTTTTCAATGACGTCCACTTTAGATTTATCTACTTCAATCCCCTTAGACGAGATCTTATGCCAAAGTACCACTCCTTCTTTCACCATAAACTGACATTTTTCCAAATTTAGCACCAAGTTGGTTTCTTGGCACCTTTTGAGCACACAAGCTAAATTCTCCAAGTAATTATCAAAAGAGGCTCCAAAAACCGAAAAGTTGTCCATGAATCCCTCTATGAACTTCTCAACCATGTCGCAGAATATAGCAAGCATGCACCATTGGAAAGTAGCCGGAGCATTGCACAACCCAAAGGGCGTTCTTCTATACGCAAAAACTCCATAAGGGCAAGTAAAAGAGGTATTCTCTTGATCTTGAGGATCCAAAGCAATTTGATTATACCCGGAATAGCCATCCAGGAAACAATAATAGGCATGACCCAAGAGACGCTCCAACATTTGAACAATAAATGCAAGAGAGAAGTGATCCTTGCGAGTTGCATCATTCAATTTCCGGTAGTCAATGCAAACTCTCCAACCCGAAACGGTTCTTGTAGGAATCATCTCATTCTTCTTGTTCACCACCACGATTGTTCCTCCCTTCTTTGGCACTATATGAACGGGACTCACCCAAGCACTATCCGAGATTGGATAAATAATTCCCTCACCTAGTAGCTTCATAATCTCCTTCTTCACGATCTCCTTCATGATAGGGTTAAGCCTCCTTTGCGGTTGCACTTTCGGCTTATAATCACCTTCAAGCAAAATCTTGTGCATGCAAAGTGAGGGACTTATACCCTTCAAATCTGAAATCTTATAACCAATGGCCGATTTATGGGCTCGTGATACTCTAAGAAGCTTGTCTTCCTCATCAATCTTCAAGGCATTATTGACGATGATGGGAAAGTGTCATTCCTCACCCAAAAATGCATAGCGTAGGTGAGAAGGGAGTTGTTTAAGCTCTGGTTTTTTAATTTCTTCCGGTTTCTCATCCTTTTTAAGCTCCTCTTTGATAGATTCCTCTTTCAAATGCGTGGGCTATGCTTCACCCATTCCAAGCACTCATCATCTTCAATTTTCGCATCATTCTCTAGACCTTGGGATTTTACCAACACTTTTTCAAGTGTTGAACCAAAATGAGTATCATTGGCAAATCATGCTACTAAAGAGTCCTCCATGTCAATATTCCAACATTGAGACCTATCCTCCGAATGTTTCATTGCACCCTCAATGTTAACTTGCCTTGTTGCACATCTATGAGAGCTCTTCCGGTTGCTAAGAATGGCCTACCCAATATGAGGGGTATTTCTGAATCATGGTCCATGTCAAGAACAACAAAGTCTACTGGAAAGATGAACTTGTCCACTTTAACTAGAAGGTCCTCAACCACACCATATGGATATTTGATAGAGCGATCCGCTAGTTGAAGAGACATCATAGTGGATTTGACTTCCTTTATTCCAAGCTCCTTTAACATAGAAAGGGGCATCAAATTGATGCTATCCCCAAGATCACAAAGAGCCTTACCACAAGTGATTCCTCCAATGGTGAAAGGAATGCTAAATGACCCCGGATCCTTCAACTTTGGAGGCAATTTCCTTTGCAAGATAGTGCTACACTCCTCGGTCAAAGCTACGGTTTCATCATCCTTCAATCTCCTCTTCTTGGACAAAAGCTCCTTCCTGAATTTGGCATAAGAAGGCATTTTCTCCAAAGCTTCCGCAAATGGAATATTGATTTGCAATTTCCGAAAAACATCTAGCAAGCGTGAAAATTGCTTTTCATCTCCCGCCTTCTTCAACTTTTGAGGATATGAAACCCGCACATATGGTGGAATGTCCTTAGCCTCAATGAACTTCTTTCTAGCAAATTCTTCATCAAATAATTTCAGTTTTGGACCCTTTTCTTTCTCCAAAGAAGGTTGATCATTCTCACTTTCATTTTCAACATCTTCTACAATCACCTCTTCTTCCACGCTTTTTGGCTTCTCCTCTTTCTTTCCTAGATCCTTAGCTTGCATGTCTTCGGTTTTTCCCAAAAGCTCTCCCTTAGGAACAATCACCTTGCCACTCCTAGTTAAAATGGCCTTGCATTGACCCTTAGGATTATTCTCGGTATTTCCCGAAAAAGACCCTGGAAGCCTTTCACTTAGTTACCTGGAGATTTGACCTATTGGATTTTCTAGGTTAGTGATGGATGAAGTGATATGCTTGAATCCCAATTCCACATTGCCAAATTTCTCTTTAGTCTCGTCTTGGAATGAATTTTGTTGATTTATCATGATTGTTTGTTGATTGACCATTCTCTCAAAAGTAATCTCCCAATCATGCTTCCCCTCATTGTTTTGCACCAGACTTGAGGGATTGTGGTTAGGAGGTTGTTGAGGATAATTATCATTTCCAAAGCCTTGCTTTTGCTATCCAAGATTCCCATTAGAGGTCCAAGAGAAGTTTGGATGCTTCTTCCACCCAGGATTATAAGAGCTTGCATAGGGGTTATTCCGAGTCTTCTGATAACCTTCCCCCCTTTAGGATGAGAGTCGTAGAAATTGTGCATTGCATCCACTTGCTCGTGAGAAGATTGATTAGCTAACATATTTCCAAGACAATTTGAAACATCATGCTCCCCTTGGCAGTAATTGCAAGTAGCCATAGTATTCTTCCCGGCATTCATCTTCAAACTTTGTGCTTCCTTTGTGAGAAGGTCCATTTGTTGTGACAAAAGCTTATTATGAGATAACATGGCACTATAAGTCTCAACCTCGTGCACTCCTTGCTTGGTGACACCTCGCTCACACCTTTTAAGATAATCATTTTGAGCAATTTTCTCCAATAATTCCCAAGCATCTTCGGCAGATCTATAAGCAAGTGAACCATTGGCAGATGCATCACATAAATCTCGTGTATCAGGTAGAAGACCATTGTAGAAATACTCAACACGCATCCATAAGGTGAAGAAAGGTTGTGACACTTCCTCAACAGTGCAGTATACCGCTCCCATGCTTCACTAAGAGATTCACCATCATATTACCTGAAAGCAGTGATAACAGCTTGCACTTGTATAGCTTTCTGCGGTAGAAAGAATCGAGCCAAGAACTTCTAAGCTAAGTCCACCCAAGTAGTTATGCTCCTGCTGTTCATAGAATCATACCAGTCACGGGCCTTATCCCTCAATGAGAATAGGAATACCCGCAATCTAAGAGCTTCATCAAAGACACCATTCTGCTTGTTGGTGTCGCAAATCTCCAAGAACGTGGTAATGTGCCTGTGGGGATCTTCGTTATCCCGCCCATCAAACTGATTAAGTTCAAGTAACTGCAGTAACATTGTTCTGAGCTCAAAGTTATTAGCTTGAATGGGCGGATTAACAATAGGAGCTGCACAGTCATCTAAGTTGAGACGAGAATATTCAATCAACGGCTTGTATGGTGGAGGATCCTGTTCCGCCATACCTGCAATATCAATAGGCATTTGTTGTAATGCCTGTTTCTGTTCATGAATCTGCTTCCTCAAAGCCCGCTCAGTCCTCCGAATCTTAGGATCGTATGAGAGATTATCAAGGTGAACTGTACCTCGCATACACTGAAACTCGGAGCAAGATCAAGCAGATATGAGAGAACCCAAGTAAAAAGTCAAGGAAAAAAAATGTTCAAAGTAGCTATCGCCTTTGGTACTAATGATATTGATATTGATAATACCAATCCCCAACAACGGCACCAAAAACATGATGGATCCCGGCAAGTGTACCGGATCGAAGCAAGTGATAATTAAAACGGTGAGACCGGATATCGTTCTCAGGGATTCATAGATCAAGTACCACTTCGCAAACTTAATAACTATTTGAACGAGCAATTGAGAGAATATCGGTGTCTATGATTAATAACAATTAAACTACTAATTCAAGTAAAGTAACGCAAGCAGTTAAGAAGACAGACGCAATATCACGTTGAATGACAATTATGGGAAAGGTCCAGGGATTTGATTTCACCTACGTTTTTCAAGTTTGATGCAATTAAGAATCCTCGCAATTACTAATCCTCTACTTTTGTCAACCAAGAGTCCTAAATTATCCTAACGTCTCTCTCGAGTACAGTTAGCAAACACCTCTCAACCCTTAACCAACTATATCTCTATGATGGTTAATTATTAAGAAATTCATTAAGTTCTATGACCCCTTATGAAGGTTGCATACAATTCCTTCGGTATATCTCTATCTGCACAAACTATATGGTTTTACCCCAATGCTCTAAACACATAACTAACCTCTCGGTATCATTATGATTGGCAAATCACGCATAATAATGGCCAGTTATAAGCAAGCATTAAGCTCAGAAGTAAAACACAAAAGAGATGAAGAAAATAACTAGGAAAATATCATAAAAGTAATCAAACCGTCCAAACGCGGATACATCATCTCCCTAGAATGGAGGAATTAGTTCATGATCAAAGGAATCAACAACAAAGCAATAAGAATCAAACCCATGGTGAAAACACAGTGAAAAAGTCGCAAAAACCGAGTCCTATACTCTGCGAGACGCAGCCAAAAGAGCAGCAAAACGATCCTAGGTCAATACAGATAATTTCAATTTATAGGTTATGCAGCGCATGATGCGCCCGACCTAAGTATGTGGCGCCGGGCGCAACTTTAAACATAGGCCCAATCAGAAAAGGGGCATTAGGTCGGGCCTAAGTACCAAAATTGTCAATCTCTATTTCTTCATCTGGTTGTCCTTGTTCTTTTGCTTCCAATACTCCCAGGCTTCACTTTTCTCCTTTCCTAGTGCAAATATACACCTGAAATCACTCCAACCAAAAAATTATAGAAAATGACTCAATTTCTTAATTAAAAAGAGAAAAATACACTCAAAGACTCTAAACATTACTTAAGGAAAACAAAGCCAAAGATAAGTAAGAATTGACAATACAACTCATCAAAATGGTAAATTCCACTAGAAAATTTAGAATAAAACTAAATAATATGGCGGATTATCAATACCTCAAACTAAACCTTTGCTTGTCCTCAAGCAACTACACACAAAAAGACTCAAAGTAAAAACGATAAAGGACTCAAAGACACACAATGAGTTGAATTAAGGCTAATGGACCCATAACCAGTAATTTCCCACATAATGTTAACCTCAAACACTTCATCAAAATCAAGCATGCCTTTCTAAGATCATACAATCAACTATCATGAGAACCTTCAAGATCAACAAATATAGTGAACTCAACCATCATACACTTACCAATCAAGTAGCGGTTTCAAAAACTTAAACACAAATTCACTATTCATCAATGAGTATAACTCCTCACCAAGGATAATTAATTCACTCAACGCTTAAGTGTTTAGGCTTGTGTTTCCCTCAAAAATCTGCATATTGAGAAACTCACTCTTTGGGTTTGATCTTCATCTCACTCATTAGTTCACACAACCACACGATGCACAATCAAAAGATCTTTGCAAGGTTGTAATGGGGCCAAGGTGGAAGGTGGGGAAAAGAAAGGGAATGCAAGTTTTAGACCCTAAGGACCAAATGAGCAATGGAGCACAACAATTTCCAAAGACATAACAAAACCCAAACCCTATGTCACATTATAGAGCTGGTATAACCATAGTCTGAAACATCTCGGATAAACAACATAAACTAAAGATAAATCCTAACTACGAGTAGCGGCTCCTCGAAGTCACTCATCAACAAGATGATCACTGTCCCCTGCATAACAAAAAGATACATACAAAGCAAACAACAAAAGAAGGGGAGTAAGAAACTTATATATGAACATAACGGCAAGGAAGCTGTTAGCAAGATGAGCATACATCATACAAACATGGCATGTTTCGCAAATTATCATACATAACACATATACATCATCTATAAAAGTTCAATCAATGTATGCTATACGGTGCGACTCTACTCCACTACTCCATTATGCACTCGGATCCAATCTACCTCGGGAAGTCAACTTCGGAGTTACATATCCACATTGGCCATTAAGAACCAACACCAGCATTCGACTATACCATGGGTGAACCCCTTAGATAGCCGACGCACCATACTCTAGGATGCGCCACCGTAGGGTGGGTGGGGGGGGGGGGGGGGCAGATTCACCGAACTCTCTAATGAATCACCGCGGACGGCCAGATCGGCTTACTCTCGGACTACCTCCCCTATGTTGAACATCCCCCACTAACACCTCTGATGCGTGAATGCATGAGCCACACAACACACAATCAAACAATCACCACCTTCACTTGGGCCACTAGGCTACCCAAGTTTTATCACCATTAACACCTCGACCACTTGGCATAATGGCTTTGAGGCCCCCTTGGCCACTTGGCTACCAAGGTTCAACATTATATTTTAATTAACACTCTGTCCATTAAGCACCAGAGCTCAACACCTCGACCATTTGGCATCGAGGCCCCTTTGGCCACTAGGCTACCAAGGTACAACATCATTTAACACTTTGGCCAATAAGCACCAGAGCTCAACACCTTGACCAATAAGTATCAAGGCCCCCTTGACCACTTGGCTACCAAGGTACAACATCTTGTCGCTTGTTATTTATTTATCTTCACTGAGTCTTCATTGTGTTATCTAGCTTGCCTTTACTTCGTTTGGTGTCTTATTACATCATTGAGGACATTTGGGGTGAAACACCCCTGTTTTATGTTTCTGCGTTCTATTTGGTTTAGGGGAGCACGATTATGCTTCCCCCAGCACGGGCGTGCTGACTTTTAAGTCAAGCACGGGCGTGCTGACTTTTAAGTCAAGCACGGTCGTGCTGACTGTTGAGCACAGTCGTGCTCACTGGAGCGTGGCCGTACTGTTTATGGGCAGAAGGGTTAAAGAACCCTTCCTAAGTTTCCTAGGGTATTCAAGGATCAATCCTAATTGGCTTTTGCTATCCGTCAACATCAATTTCATTATTCTCAATTAATCTCCATGCCTTATAACTAAGGGGAATTAATCCTTTAATTCCAGCTTCATTATTAATGTCCCTAAATACTCAAGAATCAATCATAGGGTCTTAACTAAGCCTTCTAGCATTAACCTTGCCTCTCTTTACTATCGTTCAAGTCTTATGAACAATTGGGAAAACATCCCTTTATTCTCAAACATCATTATTAACGTCGTTTAATGTCTTATTAACATCAGCGTTCAACGCCTCACAACATCAATCAAACAGTCAAATCAAACATCCATGGCAATATCATCATCAATACATAATGACATCATCATCATAAATTAATCTCAAACTGTACAATAATCAAAGAATGCCAATAACATTGAAATCATATCATACATATAGCAACAACGTCAAATAGGCAAATAACATACGACCGGGTCATGAGTTAACCTTTCATCTTAAGCTACCCACAATGCCAACATGTTCATACTATCCCTTCTCCTCATACAGGTATGAAGATTCCCAACAACGACGACACAAGCAAACTAAACACGTTCCATGGAGCGGCTCAACGAGTTCTTCAAGCCTTGGCCCAATACAAGAGGATTAATGTTGACGATCCGTCAAGTGTACCGTTTCGTTGCAAGTAATAAAACACGGTAAGTAAATACCGAGGTCGAACACAAGGATTGGAAGACCAATTTAACTAATTTTAATACGGAATTTCAATGTGTTTGACCAAATCAAAGAGAGGTGGTGATGAGATTAGATTATGACTAAGGCTCTAAGGTCACGAATTCACCTACCCTATCAATCAAGTTACCCAATTGTTTTATCTCCTTATCCCTAGTTTCAATTTAATTTTTTGTCAACCGAAAACCCTCAATTATCCTAATGTCACTTTCGATTTTCAAAAGGAAATATATACAATTGCAAGTCATCTATTTCCCAATTTATTCAACCCATTACTAGATTAATTATGTTCTTGGTTCCCTATAGCGATTGCACAGCTTTCCTATTCTATCCCTAGTAATGTTCAAGCGGTGTTCTTAATTCAAATCCTAAGCACTAATCGCTTCCCAGCTTCAACGCACTAGACTAGTTAACCATTGGCCACATGATTAACGCAAACAAAACAGAATTAAGAAACAAGGAAAGGGACAAGGGTATAAGAAAATATTACTTGGATAAACTATGCCATCAGAGGTGGTTTCATCGTCCCCTTAAAAAGGAGGATTAGTTCCTCATAGAGACGAAAACAACGAAAAAAGTAATAAAAGAATTCATCCTTCAAGAATTGACTCAAAACACACTACACAGCTCCAAGCAAACTAGGATTGCAATTCTCCAATAAAAACTCCTCTCTTTGACCTAAAACAAGATATTTATATGGTTTGGAATCTGCGCTCACTCGCGGGGCGAGCTAGGATTTGCGAGGCGAATCTTATGTTGACATGAGTTCAAATTTGGACTTCTCGCGAGGTGAGACAAGGTTCGCGGGGCGAGGCCGAATGGTCTTCATTTCACTGAGTCTGGCTCACGAGGTGAGCACTGTCTCGCGAGGTGAGGCTAAATGGCTGCCTGTTCCTGCTTGATCTAATCCTGTGGCTCGCGAGGGGAGCTTCTGTTCGTGAGGCGAAAAGTCTATTTTTGCCTTTTGCTTGTTTCCTTCCTTTTTCCTAGCTTCCTCGAGCTTCACTTTTAACCTGAAAATAAAAGTAGCATTAAATGCTTTATTTTGATAAGAAACTAAAAGAAATTACTAAAAATTATCCCTAAGACTAAAAGGAATTGCTTGTGAACAATTAAAGTCAAATTTGGGCTAAAACGAGAATGAACTCGCACAATTGGTATCAAAATTAAGGCCTTTCTAGTCATAAAACTAGATGAACCAACGGTTTATCAAAATACCCCAAACTTAAACTTTACTTGTCCCCAATCAAACTAACAAAATGAAAGACTCAAATTAGGTAAGCTCGATGGACTTAATCACTCTTGCCCCCAAATTTCGTCCTAATTCATCAGTTTATCCTTACTCAATGTTTCCCTTTTCCTTACTTTATTTAATCAATCCCCAATTTCATCTACTTTCAAACCATGAGAATCTTATCAATCATACAATCATTACTCTAAGTAAGGGCTCTAAGTCACATACCCAAAGGAGATCACCAAATTCAAATAATTTCCTTCCTCACAAGGGTATTTAATAATTCACTCATTCGCTCAATTTGCCTAGGCTATCAACTTTCACTCAATTTTCATATTTTAAGAGCACTTTCCATGAATTTGATTTTCATCTCAACAAAGTTCCCACAAAAACATGTATGCAACATCAAAAGGTCTTTTAATGGTTGTAATGTAGCCTGGCTAAAGGTAGGATATGTAAAGGATCAAGGCTAAGTCCCTAAGATTTATGAGAGCATAAAATGTGCAATTATAATTTTTGATCTTACTCTCAATTCTTTTTCTATATATATATATATATATATATATATATATATATATATATATATATATATATATTAAAAAAACTTTGGGTGACTACAACATTTTTACTTTTTCACATCTTTTTTTTTCTTTGCCCTTTATGGCATTTTTGCAATCATTTTCTTTCTTAAGCCTTTGGCTTCAACCATTTTGCTTTTTCTTTTTCTCAACCAAGACAACATGATAAACTTTGTAGCCACCCCAAACTTAGTTTCCAAACAACACTTACATTGCTAAGTGTCCATGCTCTCCTAAATCCTAAGATTGGGTTAACAAGGTTTTTCCGGATTTATGGCTTGTATTGTAAGGTTATTAAGAACAATAGGCTATTAGGTTCAATGTGGCTAACTAGGGATCATGCATCAAGGTTGGTTCATATTTTGGCCAAGTAGCTATTTCAAAGAAAATTGCCTAAATCATTTGATGCAAACATATAAACATGAAAACCATGAAGAGATTCAAGCAAATTCGGGAAAGTACAACATAAAAGTGATTCACACAATTCAAAAACAATGTTGGAGGCTCAATTTCCTCACTAGGACATTTTAGCAAATTATTTGACCGAGATACAATCCCTAATATGTGCACCCATTCACCCCAAACTTGTCATAAATAATGCAATCATAATAAAATTTCTCAAAGTTTATTTTTCAATTTTTCACATGGGGATCAATTTTAAAAATTCAAATCATTAGGGAATACACCGACACTTTCTATGCACTCAATTTAGGCTTAGTGTAATTATTCCCATCAAGACTTACCAAGAAGACTCTAAGACACTAAAATCAATTTTTTTTTTAGGATTTTAGTATTGACCAAATATTCAAATGCAACCAACATGATTCAAAATAGAAGGAACAAAAAAAAAAGAAAAGAGTTGAGTTTTAGAAATATTTATCTCAAGGGGTCCGAGCGGACCCCATGCTCTCATTAGCCTGTCTCGCCTCTTCCTTATCTTTCCTTGGTTTCTTCCTTGGTCTAGTAGACTTGGCCTCCTCGTCAAGATACTTAGCCCAAACTATGTCCGGGCTTTCGATGGTGCTTTCTTCTCTTGGGGCCTTTCCCTTTGGACCTCCTTCCTTTGCTCGCCTAATTCCTTCCATCTCCATCCATGCACAATCATTCGCGCTTTTGAAAATGAGTAGCCACGCCGGGTCCCACTTGTCCTCTTCTTCCTTGTTAGAGAATTCCACATCCAGGAATGGGATCCAGTTGTGCTCCACTGCTTCCTTTATCTTTTCATATAGAGTATGCTCAGGAGATATGTGCACTGCGAACTGATGGGACGCCGGCAAGTGTACCGGGTCGTTGCAAGTAATAAAAGAAACACGGTAAGTAATTACCGAGGTCGAACTCAGGGATTGGGTTACCAATTCAACTAATCCGCACGAAATCCGATACGTTTGGTCAAGTTACAGAAGGTGGTTGAGAGAGAGAGATTAATATCTAAAATTCAATTCTCAAATCTAATAAAATAATTAACTAAAAATCTGAAATTAAAATATCCAAGGTCACAAATCCGCCTACCCAATATGTACACCCAAGTGATGATGAATTCCTCCCTAAGTTCAATTACAATGTCAACCGGGACCCCTAAATTCTCCTAAATCCACTGTCGTGCTCATTAGGACGTATTCGAAGATTGGATTAATTACTTGTTCTGTCTCATAACCCTAATCCCGAATTCTGTTAATTCTTGTTCCCTATAAGGTTGCACTAATCTCCTAAATCCACTTTCGTGTTTATTATTCAATTAGTGATTCCAATTCAAGTTCTAAAACGCGAATCGCCGTTCGGTCTCAAACACGTTAACTAGTTAATCATGCAAAACATATGATCAACGCAATCAAAACAGAATTGGAAAACATTAATTAAACGAAGGAAAGGAAAACATACATCACATCGAATCTACACTGCCATGGGCGGCTTCATTGATCCCTCGGACGACGGGATTAGTTCCTCATGCTCATAGACAAACACTCGGACATAATCACCATCGTAAAATAACACAAAAGAGAAAAAGGGAGACGCAGCTCCAAAGAGAAACAAGGATTCGTAACTACTGCTCTAACCTAAGTGGAAAACCTCCGGAAAAACCTCCAATTCTGTTCTGCATTGTCTTATTTATAGGGAGGCCACGCGTCACGGCCGTGATAGTCATCACGGCCAGGCCGTGACGGCTTCTGTTTCTGGCGCACTTCTGGAATTTAAACCCTCGCGACGCGAAGGATGTCTCGGGACGCGAGCCTTCTTTTCACGGCCCGTGATGTGAATCACGGCTAGGCCGTGATGGTCTCTGACTTGTGTGGATTTTAGGTCACGGCCGTGATATACATCACGGCTAGGCCGTGATGGTCTCTGTCTTCCCGGGTCTTCAAACTCTCGCGAGGCGAGCTTCCTCTCGCGGGGCGAGAATCTCCAGAATGGCAATCTCCACTATTTCTTGACTTTCCTTAATTCTCAGAGCTTCACTTATTGACCTGAAAACAACACAAGCAACCACAAGCGTAATTCTATCCAAAAGAAGCTAAAAACTACACAAAAGACGCAAAACGAGTCAAAGTCTCAACACAGCATTATTCCTCCTCATAGCCTGCTAGTTCTGCAAAAGCAGAACCATATCAGCTGATCGTGACCTCGGAGGGGGCTGTGGTCTCCTCGGTGGTGCGGGCTCAATGAAGCAGAAGCGGTGTATGTACTCTCTGTCGATCGGTTACATGGGGATCTTCTCCACCAAGTTAGACACTGCTACGCCCACCCTGTGGATTAGCTCAGTAATCAGAAACCCGTGCCCCAGGCACTTCTTTGGTGCCCTCGAGTTTGCCTTCTGCTGAATATCATGTGCAATGACTGCCCCAACATTGATGCTCTGTTCCTTCATAATACCATATATAAGATGGGCCCAGGCAACTGTAATGGTGGACTCGTGAGAGCTAACCATCAGGTTGACGAGTACGAATGCCGACCATACCCAGGCCAATGGTGATAGATCCTTCTTCCTCAACCTCAATAGGTTCCCAGAGGTCCCCGCCTCCCACTGGGCCCCATTCCTGCAACATGTCTCCAATATCTCTGCAGCCAATCCCTGTACTGCTGGCAACACCTCATACTGACTCCTATCCTTCTAGGTGATAGGGATGCCCAGACAAGTGTTAATCTCATCTGCCGTGAAAGTCACGGGCACCCCTCTCACCACAGAAACACACCCCGGGTCATCAATATCGGGGTTGAGGGCGTTGGCATAAAATTCCTGAACCAGTTTGATATCAAACCGGCGAGGAAGATCATCCAACATACCCCAACCCCTAGTGTGAATCTGTTCAGATATAGACAGATAGTTGTTCCCTACAAGGACCACACTCCTCTCTAGGACCATCTCCTTCTGCCTTACCAACTCCCGGTGCTTCTCATGAAGAGGAGTTCGAAAGCTAGGAGCAGAGGAAATACCCCCAGAAGAGGAACCTGGTCCCTCGGAGAACAATAAGTCATCATCATGAACAAATTGGCGCTTCTTGCGCTTAACTTGCTGTTTTTCAGCATTTTTCGGGGAAGTCATAACCTAAAAACCAGAAAAGTCCCAATATAGCTTATAACATTTCAATAGAGAACTATGAATACAGAATTCCATCTCTAGTTTCTTACAGACCTATATCAGGCATCAAATTCTCCAAGAATAATACATTGCTTCATTTCTAAACATTTCAGAAAAATACTCTTAATGTCCCCCTTATCATGCATCATCTCTATCTAATACCCAAAATAACCCCAAACCTAGGTTTCTAAGCATAGCAATACAGTTCAATTCACCTTAGTTCAAAGCAACAGACATGCATAAAAATCATTCAAGTTCAAGTTCAAAAAATCTTTAAAATATCAAAACCCAATCTCACTATTCATGTACAATTCATCGTGAGACATCTATATTTTAGGTTCATTGTATGTAGCACAATCAAGAATCAAAAGAGTATATTCAAACATAATCCTAACCCATTCACAAATTTAAAAATTTGAGTTCTTGAGGTTTTTTCAACCAAAAATTAATCAAACTAGAGATTAGGTAGGATGATTGTTACCTTGCTACTGTGTTTCAACACTTAGAGAGTGTGAAAAGTGAAGAAAATGTAGATCCCTTGCTTGCTCGCGCGAGAGAGAAGAGAGGAGTTTCTTTTTTTAAAAATTCGCAAATAGTGGCTCGTTCTCGTCTCGCGGGGCTAAAAACTGTCCACGTTCGCGAGGCAAGCCCGTTCTCGCGACTCGAATCGTTAAAAATTAACAAATCAGAACCCTAATTTTGGTTTTCGCGAGGCGAAACCGGGGTTTCTGAGACTTTTCATATTCCAAGATTTGCGAGGCGAAGAGATATTCGAGGGGCGAATTTGGGTTTTCTTTGCAGTTTTTATTATTTTTCAGAATCGTATGGCGAACATGATGTTCTCGATGCAAGGCAGAACGAGGTGCCCACCTCTGAGATTCTGCCTTTCAGTCTCGGGAGGCGAATCCTGGTGTCGCGAGGCGAGTCAGAAACAGGATTTTCTGTGATCCTTCTGGCTCGCGGGGCGAATTCCTGCTCGCGAGGCGAGCTAGAACTGAATTCTTCCCTGCCTTTCCTAAATGCAATTAAATCCTAAATGCTTTACTAATGCAAGTTTCTAACTAAGGACCTTATATGAGGGCTCTTTTTATGTGTTTTTGGACTCTATAAATGGAGAAAAAGATATCTAGCTTGGGTTGTCTCCCAAGAAGCGCTTGTTTAACGTCCCGAGCCTGACGGAAACGGCCCCCATTAGGGCTCAATTAGCTGTAGCACTTGATTGCTAGTTGGGATTGGTTCTTCATGATAATGTTTGAGCCTCTGGTCATTCACCTTGAAATTCTTGCCCTTGCCTTCCAATTCCACTGCTCCATGTGGAGAAACATTAATAATCTTGGATGGTCTGGACCACCTTGACTTGAGCTTTCCTGGAAAGAGTCTCAACCTTGAGTTGTAGAGAAGTACCCATTGTCCCGGTTCAAACTTCCTAGGCAAGATGTGCTTGTCATACCATGTCTTAGTCCGCTCTTTATAAATTCTTGCATTCTCATAAGCTTGCATGCGGATTTCAGATAATTCATTCAAGTCTAGTAACCTTTTTTCTCCGGCCTTCTTTAAATCATAGTTGAGTTCTTTGATTGCACAATAAGTTCCAATTCTACCGGCAGATGGCAAGCTTTTCCAAACACTAAGTTGTAAGGGGACCTTCCAATTGGAGTCTTGAAAGTAGTCCTATAGGCCCACAAAGTATCATCTAACTTTCTTGACCAATCCTTTCGTGAGGAGTTAACGGTTTTCTCAAGAATGCGCTTCAACTCACGGTTGGATATTTCTACTTGCCCATTGGTTTTTGGATGGTAGGGTGTTGATACCCTATGCTTGACTCCGTATCTTGATAGTAGATGGTTCATTTGTTTATTGCAAAAGTGAGATCCACCATCACTAATCAAGACTCTTGGAACCCTAAATCTAGTGAAGATATTGCGCCTTAACAATTCCATGACTACCTGCGCATCATCCTTTGTTGTTGGGATTGCTTCCACCCACTTTGACACATAATCCACCGCTACTAAAATGTATTGATAGGAGAAGGAGGGTGGGAATGGTCCCATGAAATCAATCCCCCAAACATCAAAGAGCTCTACTTCAAGCATGGAAATAAGAGGAAGTTCATGCCGCCTAAAGATTTTTCTAACCCTTTGGCAACGATCACAATTCTCAACAAAAGTGTGGGCATCCTTGAAGAGTGTTGTCCAATAAAACCCGTTTTGGAGGACTTTTTCTGCGGTCTTCTTTCCCCCAAAATGCCCACCATAATCTGAGCTATGACAATGCCACAACACGTTTCCGATTTGATCATGAGGAATGCACCTCCTTAGGATCCCATTCGCGCATTGCTTGAAGAGATAAGGGTCCTCCCAGACATAGTACCTTGCGTCCGAGAAGAATTTTTTTCTTTGTTGATTAGTCCATCCTTGAGGAACTACATTTGAAGACTTGAAGTTGGACATGTCCGCGAACCAAGGAGAATATTTTTCAAACAATGCGAATACTTTCTCATCAGGGAGTTCTTCCTTGATGTCTAGTAATTTCTCCTCGGTGTCGGGATTGACCAATCTTGATAAGTGGTCCGCTACACCATTTTCTGACCCTTTTCCAGTCCCTAATTTCAATATCAAACTCCTGTAAAAGAAGAATCCACCAAATTAATCTAGGTTTAGCCTCTTGTTTTATCCTCAAGTGTCTTATGGCCGCATGATCGGTGAATACAACAATTTTAGACCCCACAACGTAGGACCTAAATTTATCTAAAGCAAAAACCATAGCTAGGAGTTCTTTTTCAGTGGTGGAATAGTTAACTTGTGCCTCATTTAAAGTTTTACTTGCATAGTAAATCCCATGAGCTAATTTTTCCACCCTTTGACCTAAAACCGCCCCCACCGCATAATCACTAGCATCACACATGATTTCAAAGGGTAAATTCCAATTAGGTGCAGTGATTATGGGTGCGGTGACAAGCATATTTTTTAAAGTATTGAAAGAATTTAAGCAAGAATCATTAAAATCAAAGGATACGTCCTTCACGATAAGGTCACATAGTGATTTCGTGATCCTGGAGAAGTCTTTAATGAACCTTCGATAGAAACCGGCGTGGCCCAAGAAACTCCTCACCCCTTTCACATTGGTTGGTGGTGGTAGCTTTACAATCAACTCAATCTTGGCTATGTCAACCTCAATCCCCTGTTGGGAGATTTTGTGCTCCAAAACTATACCTTCCTTGACCATGAAATGACATTTTTCCCAATTGAGCACTAGGTTGGTTTCTTGGCATCTCTTAAGAACCAAAGCCAAATTCTTCAACCAATTATCAAAAGAGGTCCCAAAGACAGAGAAGTCGTCCATGAATATTTCAATGAATTTTTCCACCATGTCCGAGAAAATGGAAAGCATACACCTTTGGAAAGTGGCGGGAGCATTGCATAATCCGAAAGGCATCCTTCTATAAGAAAAAACTCCATATGGGCATGTGAAGGACGTCTTATCTTGGTCTTGAGGATCCACAACAATTTGGTTGTAACCGAAGTAACCATCCAAAAAACAATAATATTCATCTCCGGCCAACCTTTCAATCACTTGATCAATGAATGGAAGAGGGAAGTGATCTTTCCTTGTTGCATCATTTAACTTTCTATAGTCAATGCAAACCCTCCATCCGGTGATGGTCCTTGTTGGAATTGTTTCGTTATTCTCATTGACCACCGCGGTTGTTCCGCCTTTCTTCGGGACCACATAAATCGAGCTAACCCAATTGCTATCCGAGATTGGATAGATGATTCCGGCATCCAAAAGCTTTATCACTTCCTTAAGCACCGCTTCTTTCATGATGGGATTTAATCGCCACTGTGGTTGAACCACCGGTTTGAAATCATCCTCCGTCAAAATTTTGTGCATGCACAGGGAATGACTTATACCTTTTAAATCTGAAATCTTCCATCCAATGGCGGATTTGTGTTCCCTAAGAACTCTCAAAAGCTTTTCTTCCTCATACTTTTTGATGTTGTCCCTTCTCACTCAAGAATGCATACCTTAAGTGAGCCGGGAGTTGCTTTAATTCTGGTGTCTTGTTGTCTTCTTCCATCCCTTCTTTGTTGAGCTTTTCTTTTTGACATTCATCCTTTGGGAGACTTGGCAAGGCTTCCATGTTTTTTAAGCATTCAAGATAATCCTCATCCCCCAAAAGGTCTTATTCTTCTTCCTCATCATGGGATTTTACTAACACTTTTGCAAGTGAAGAACCATGGGCTTCTCTTGTGGTCATAGATTTTACAATGGTCTCCACCATATCAACTCTATATACATCCGATATCTAAACGGGGTGTTACATTGCTTCAAAGATATTGAAGACTACGTTCTCATCTTGCACTCTTAGTGTGAGTTTCCCTTGTTGCACATCTATCAAAGCACACCCAATGGCCAAGAAAAGCCTGCCCAAAATGAGAGGGATATCGGCATCCTCATCCATATCAAGCACCACAAAGTCAGCCGGAAAGATGAACTTGTCTACCTTTACCAATAAATCTTCCACCACTCCATGAGGATATTTGATAGAGCGATCTGCTAGTTGGAGTGACATCCTAGTATCCTTTGCCTCTTCAATGCCTAGCTTCTTCATTATAGATAAGGGCATCAAATTGATGCTTGCCCCTAGATCACACAATGCTTTCCCAAGAGTTACCTCCCCAATGGTGCATGGTGACTAAAAGAACCCGGATCCTTCAACTTTGGTGGTAGTTTCCTTTGAAGAATTGCACTACATTCCTCGGTTAAAGCAACCATTTCCTTATCCACTATCTTCTGCTTCTTGGAGAGAAGCTCTTTCATAAACCGGGCATAAGATGGCATTTGTTCCAAGGCTTCTGCAAACGAAATATTAATTTGAAGCTTGCGGAAAACATCGAGGAACTTGTTGAATTGCTTGTCTTGCAAGGGTATCTTCAATCTCTCTGGATAAGGTACCTTCATGAAGGGAGGAAGATCTTGTGGTTCAACCCACTTCTTCCTTCGGAATTCTTCATCTACTAACTTCAATCTTCCTCCTTGCTCCGGCACCTTTTTACTGGCTACATCCTCCTCCCTTGCTTGCTCCTCTTCCACCTGTGGTTGTTCTGGAGTCTCAATCTCTTGAAAGCTAGTTGCTTCCCCATTAAATTCCAACACCTTACCACTCCAAGTTGTCACAAAATTGCATTGGCTCTTGAGGTTGTTCTCTGTATTACCTGGGAAGGAGCCTGGAAGACGCTCATTCAGTTGCTTTGCAAGCTGGGCCATCTGAGTCTCGAGATTCTGAATTTCCGCCCCTGTATGAGTTGCCAATTTGTCAATGGATGTGTTTGTGTTTACTGACAGCTTCTCTATGGCCTTACTAGTCTTCTCAATAGCCAATTCCCAAGGTTGCTTCCCCCCATCTGTGATTTGCAATTGAGTAGGTTGAGGGAGAGCCTGTTGGGTGTTGTGCTGTTGAATTCTATAGTTTGGCCTCTGATTCTGTTGTTGTTGTCCGGCTAGATAACCACTAGTGTTGCTCCAAGAGAAACCCGGATGATCTCTCCTGATATTCCAATTTTGCCCCTGATGGTAGTGGTTGTTCTGCTTATTCCTTTGATAGGCATTGCGTTGTGGTACCGTGTCATAAAAATTGTGACACGAATCCACATACTCCTTATAAAAGTTACCCGGACAATATGCACTATCATGATCAACTTGACAAAAATCACAACCCGGAGGTAAACCCTCTCTTACCGCGTTCACCTTCATCTTGTTTGTCAGTGCTTCATTCTGCTTCTTCAAAAGTGTGTTCTGCTCAAGAATGGCTTCAATAGATGTTGTACTAAGTCCAGAAGCATTAGAAGTGCCCATATTACGGTTGTAGTCATTCCTGGACATCTTCTCAAGTAAAACCCATGCATCCTCTACTGATAAATAAGAGAAAGAACCGCCAGCTGCGGCATCACTTCATCTGATATCTCCCCTTCAGCCCATTAAAGAAGTGCTGAACCTTTGTTACCAAGTCAAAATAGGAAGAAGGAAATCTCCTCAAAAGTAAATTATATCTTTCCCAAGCCTCTTTATAGGACTCATCATCAGTTTGCTTGAAGGAAGTTACGACAATCTTCATCTGTGCCGCTTTTTGAGGCGGAAAGAATCTTGCGAGGAATTTCTGACCATTTATTCCCAAGTAGTGATGCTCGCACGATACAAGTGTATGTCCAACCAATAGTGTGCTCTATCCCAAAGAGAGAATGGGAATAGCCGCAAAGGAAGGGCGTCTTTTGACATTTCTGGATATTTGAACATGTCGCAAGCCTCCAAGAAGTGAGTGATGTGCCGATGCGGGTCTTGGTGTGGACCCCCATCAAATTGTTCTCTTTGCACCATATGTATAGCATATTCCCTCATATGAAATGAATTAGCCGTGATGGGAGGCTTGACAACACTAGAAACACAATCATCCAAGTTAGGAAGATTGTACTCATAAAGGGGCTTGTAAGGAGAAGGAGGAGGTGGTCGATTTTCTTCCGCCATCTCTTCAAGATTGATGGGTTGGTTTGTTTCAAGTAGCCTCCTCTCATTAAGTTCCTTCCTCAACCTCTTCTCAGTCTTAGTGATCTCGGGATCAAATAGCAAGTTCTCCTGTTGAATGGTACCTCGCATACACAAAAACAAGGCAAGACCAAGTGGGATCAAGGAAGTAAAAATAGATAAAATTACAGAAACTTAAATTAAAAATTTCTTAATCAAAAGAATCAAATTCCCTAAAAATTAGGAAAACTGGTTGTGCCAATCCCCAGCAACGGTGGCAAAAACTTGTTGACGATCCGGCAAGTGTACCGTTTTGTTGCAAGTAATAAAACACGGTAAGTAAATACCGAGGTCGAACACAAGGATTGGAAGACCAATTTAACTAATTTTAATAAGGAATTTCAATGCGTTTGACCAAATCAAAGAGAAGTGGTTATGAAGAGAGAGAAAATTAAATCAAAGATTAAATAAAAAACAATTAATTAAAGATTCTAAAAGATTGTGATGATATTTGATTATGACTAAGGCTCTAAGGTCACAAATTCACCTACCCTATCAAACAAGTTTCCCAATTGTTTTATCTCCTTATCCCTAGTTTCAATTTAATTTCTTGTCAACCGGGAACCCTCAATTATCCCAATGTCACTTCCGATTTTCAAAAGGAAATATCTACAATTACAAGTCGTCTATTTCCCAATTTATTCAACCCACAACTAGATTAATTAAGTTCTTGGTTCCCTATAGCGATTGCACCGCTTTCCTATTCTATCACTAGTAATGTTCAAGCGGTGTTCTTAATTCAAGTCCTAAGTACGAATCGCTTCTCAGCTTCAACGCACTAGACTAGTTAACCACTGGCCACATGATTAACACAAACAAAACAGAATTAAGAAATAAGAAAAGAGACAAGGATATAAGAAAATATTACTTGGATAAATTATGCCATCAGAGGTGGCTTCATCGTTCCCTTATAAAGGAGGATTAGTTCCTCATAGAGATGAAAACAACGAAAAAAGTAATAAAAGCAATCATCCTTCAAGAACTGACTCAAAACACACTACATAGCTCCAAGCAAACTAGGATTACAATTCTCCAATAAAAAATCCTCTCTTTGACCTAAAACAAGCTATTTATAAGGTTTGGAATCTGCGCGCGCTTGCGGGGCGAGCAAGGATTCGCGAGACGAATCTTAAGTTGGTGCGAGTTCAAATTTGGACTTCTCGCGAGGCGAGACAAGGTTCGCGGGGCGAGGCAGAATGGTCTTCATTTCACTGAGTCTGACTTACGAGGCGAGGCAGAATGATCTTCATTTCACTGAGTCTGGCTAGCGAGGCGAGGCTGAATGGCTGCCTATTCCTGCTTGATCTGCTCCTTTTGCTCGCGAACAGAGCTTCTGTTCGCGAGGCGAAAAGCCAATTTTTGCCTTTTACTTGTTTCCTTCCTTTTTCTAGCTTCCTCGAGATTCACTTTTAACCTGAAAATAAAAGTAGCATTAAATGTTTTATTTTGATAAGAAACTAAAAGAAATTACTAAAAATTATCCCTAAGACTAAAAGGAATTGCTTGTGAACAATTAAATTCAAATTTGGGCTAAAACGAGAATGTACTCGCACAATTGGTATCAAAATTGAGGTATTTCTAGTCATAAAACTAGATGAACCAACGGTTTATCAATTAACCAATTAATGACCAATTTAAGAAAAAGGGAAAAGGAGATTAAGGAGGGAAGACCACGTTACCTTTTAATTGGCACTAACACGTGACTTCTCTTCCAAATGGACTCAAGGTCGCCAAGAACTTCAAATGGTTCAAAGGAAAGGGTAGGGAAGAGGTTTCTGTCACACTAGGATTGCCCAATGTGCCAAAAAGAGGGTTTTCACTTGAAACCCTCGCAGACTGCTCTATATCTATAACTTCAGACCCGAGCACGAGCAGACAGTTTCTACGTCAACGAGCGCGTTTTTCGACATAGCCGAGCTCCCCATGAGCACCGTCATGCTTGTGGCTCAGATGCCACAAGGCACGTACCTTGAGCACGGGCGTGGTGATATATAACCACGGTCGTGCTCATGCATCAGGAAGGAATTTCTCACTTGAAAAGTCCCACTTAGCCCCTCACAACACTCCTAAGGTCAAATTTAACATATATAGCACACACAAAAGCACTTAAAGACTTAACACGAAAAACTGGGTGTTACATTTGGGGTTGGTTTTCATCGGGTCGAGCCCTACTTGGGCCAAAAGGGAGCAGGGCCTTGGGCCTGTGTTATTTTTGGACCGGAACATATGCCCTTGGGACATCTGAGGCTGGTTTCAGGCAGGGTCGTTCCATTAAAAGAAGGGAGAGACATGTGTTCCCTTTCTTATGTGTGGGTGCCCGATTGGCCTTTTCTCAATCGTTGCATTATTTCGAATGGTTACGTTATTCAAGGGTATGCATCATTTCGCTTCTCCCTCTATAAATTCATTTCTTTCGTTTGATTGTTTTTTTCTTTTTTCCTACGCTCTGATCCTTCTCTTGGTATCATCATTTCCAGTGCTCTTGTTCATTCCTTTGTCATCCGATTTTCTTCCGCAACATTTATGCTCACCATTTTTCCAGGTAATATCTTCTTCACAGTTTCTGCTTCCTTTTTTAGAATTATGGTGAGGTTGATTCGATGGGGGAGGATGATAGTGATTCAGACATTGAGAATTTGTCGAACCCTCTTCCCTGTTTTTCTCAGTGTCGTCGTGTCTCTTCTACTGTGATTTTTAGGGAGACTTCCTCTTGTGAAGCGGTTGGGGGTCAACAAGGTCCCGATGTTCCTTCGGGGTCTTGTATGCGTGCCCTTCCTTCTGAACCCCTCGTACTTCCTCCTCTTGGTAGCACCCTTTCCTGCTTGGAAGTTGTCTTATGGGAGAAGGGGATTTTTTTTTCTCTCGGGTCCTCCTCTGATTCCAACTCCTTTTTTGTTTCAGGGGGAGTCGTTATGTGCCGCAGTTTCGACCCCGAGGATTCAAAGAGGTATCCTTAACCCTCGGGCGCTGACCAATATACCTGGGTTGATAGGGAAGTTCTGGGGATTCGTTCAATGACACGCCACAAACGGCATCAATATTCAGGTCAAAAACCAAAACTCAATAGTGCCACTTCTGGTATTAGGCCTCTGTTGAATTTTCTCTTCTTGACTCTCTTCGAGACGGTCAGGATTTCTCTTAGATGTTTCTTTCGGGCGGTATTTGACTATCCTCCCCCTGCGAACCCTCTGACAATGGTAAAAATAACCCGGGGAGCCGATGACTCCCGTTGTTTAAGGGCATACTGGTTCTCGCCTGCTACTCTCGTACTTCCTTCCGGCTTGTGTAGTTCACTTCTCTCGGATTCCCGCGTACCTCTTTTCCCCTGGGTGCCACATTCCATTCTCGTATTAGGGTGGTCATTCGGTGTTGTTAGCTTGACGGGTTGTCTTCTCTCCTTTGTACATACCATTGTAGCCACCCGACTCTCACAAAATCTTCGATGGTGTCTTTGAGGATGTGGCATTCCTATGTATCATGCTCGTAGCATTCATGGAAGTCGCAATACCTTGTGTGGTCTTCTACTCCTTATCTTTTCAGACCCATACTTTGGATGCTTGTGAATTCAGTGAACATGACCTCCTTTAGGATTTTAGCCCTAGGGGCGTTGAGGGGAGTGTAGCTGCAGTATTTTTTCTTAGCGATGACTCTTTCCCTTTATGGGTGATCTTTTCCTCTTAGTGGTCTAGTCTTTCCTGTTGGTCTCTCCATCTGGGTATGTTTCTCTATCCTTTCAAACTTTTCCAAGTTGATAAACTTTCGGGATCGCACCCTCGATTCATCCATACTTTCTTATGTGTTTTAATTAATAAAGTAGAGATTTGGTTAATAGTCAAGCTTATGGTAGAATTCCTTCATTGAGGAAATTGAGTGAATTTTCAAATGTCCCTAAACACTTGAGTGAGGTGAGAAGAGTGTCCGAATTAGTGAGAGGTATGAATTTAGGGAACTAAGCTTCTAATTGGACTTGAAATTGATTGTCTCTTGGGTACTTATTTGGATGTTCCTATTACTTGGATTTATTACTCGGGTTCTTGGCTCACTGTCCATGCTCTGATTGTCTATCTTGTCTGGCCTTATTATTGCTTGAGGACAAGCAAAATCTTAAGCTTGGGGTAGTTTGATGAGTGTGATTACACATCATATTTCTTTATCATATTGCATGCATTTTCATGTAGTTTAGGCATTTTTAATTTGATTTTTGTTAGTTTTTACCTTGGAACGGGTAAGGCGGTTTTGTGGTGTTGTTGTGCAGGAATTGAAGATTAAAATGTTCAAGATCAACCATGATGGAGCTTGCATGAAGATGGAGCTTGAAAAACAAGAAAACTGAGCCAAACAGAGGCTATCACGGCCTAACCGTGACAACCATCACGGCCATGATCGAGCAAGACTGAAAAGAAAAGAACGAAAAAGTCAGAACCTGTCACGGCCAGGTCATGATGGCCATCACGGCCGTGACAAGCCATCAGTGCCAAGTTTTTCAAGTCAGAATCGGTCACGGCCTGGCCGTGACAGGCATCACGGCCGTGACGTGCAATATCTGGAATTTTAAAAGCTGATTTGATCTGATTTTGTAATTGCTTGGGATGCAAGTTACCCTACCTTATAAATAGGACCTAGAGGCTCGAAAATAGGATCACTTTTGGGCTGCTACCTTAGGCAAAAACTAGGATTTCTCTTCTTCTCCAATTTCTTCTCTTCTCTTAGGTTTTTTTATGCTTTTGTTAATCAAGCTTGCTATGAATATGGCAATGCTTGAGTAGTCTTCTTATTTCTAGGAATTGGTGCTATGCCCAAGATTTGTTTATGGTGATAAATTGACGTTTGGTTTCTTGTTAATTTCAATTTTGCTTTCGATTTGATTCCTATTGCTTGAATTACTCGTAAATTCGGTGGCCACTTATTTGCTTGTCGTAGATACTCTAAGGAGGAACCTAGTGGTGAACCTAGGTATTGGATCTATAGGGATTGAACTTAGGACTTAAATCACGAGAGTTAGAAGCGGTCCTTCGAGGGTTCACGAATTGTCACAAAGCTTAAAGGGTTCGATTTAAATTCAATTACCACGAGAGTAGGGGTTGGTTTAATTGGGCACGGTTCTTGTATCCCAAGAGGGAACATTAACTTATTTAGGATAAATTCGCCTTCAAAGCAAATTTCAATAATTAACAAGAGGGATAGTCAATTTAGTAACATGAACAGTCTTGTGGGTAACCCAATTCCTAGGAATCTCTTTTGATATTTTGAAATCTCAGATTTGATCTACTTTCCTATTTTGTTCTTGATTTTGTTTTATTGCAAATTTAAATTTGATTTGCTACTTAATTCAAACAATCAAATCTTCTCCAAATCTTTATCTTTTATAGTCCAGTTTAATTGATTTAGTAATTAATTGTTATTTGAGATCACGGTCTCTGTGGGATCAATCTTTTTTATTACTTGCCGACGAAGTCGTGCACTTGCAGATTCGAGCCCCATCAAGTTTTTGGCACCGTTGTCGGGGACTGTGCTTTCTTGAATTTCAATTTAATTTTTAAATTGATTTTTCTGGACATTTATTTATTTATTTATTATTCTTTCTTTTTCTAGTGTATCTACCTCTCTCTTTGCAGGAATTTTTCTCTCTTATGCGAAGATCCCAAAGTCTTGGAGATCTTGTTGAAGTTGACCCCGAGATCGAAAGGACCTTTCGTAAACGTAGGAGACTACAAAGACAAGGAGAGAAAGAGAGGTTGATTCCCATTTCACTCATGACGAATCTACCAGATACCAAACCACTGAAGGACTATGTAGCCCCAAATGCTAGGGGTTTGCGAACCGGGATTGCTAGGCCAGAAATTGAGGCGGAGAACTACACTATACCGCCTATGTTAATTGGTATGATTAGGCAACATCAATTTGGAGGATTACCCTCGGAGGACCCGACTGATCATGTGGAGACATTCTTGGAGTTCATCGATGCAATAAGAATTCATGGTGCCCCGATTGATGCTATTCACTTGAGGTTATTCCCCTCCTCTCTGACTGGAAAGGCAAAAGCTTGGTTGAAGCAAGTGCCCGCTAATACCTTGTCAACTTGGGACCAACTGGAGCAGGCATTCCTTGAAAAGTTCTTCGCTCCATCCAAGACTGCTTACCTACGAACTCAGATCACCGGCTTCTTCCAAAAGGACGGAGAATGTTTATCCGAAGCTTGGGATCGTTACAAAGGATTTCTAGAGTCTTGCCCACATGTAAAGAGACTCCGAATGGGGGTACTTGCGAAGACACTCCGATGCTTAAGTCAGCAATGGTCTGGCAGATAGTATATAGTGTTCATGTAAAGAGAAATTGCATACCTTCTTCATTGGTGGAGGTTTACTTATATACTTGTACCTTGGATCTATCCTGATGACTCCAAGCATGTCGTCCCATGCTTCATGACGTGCTTAACCTTCTAACTTAATAGAATGAGGTGCCTGTAATGATGGTTTTGGGTACATAATCGCGTGTGTTAGGATGAAAAGGGCGGTTTTACCCTTCCTTTCTGAAGTGCATGAGTTTGATATGATTGGTTTCTTTCCCAAGATGGGAAAGCCCACTTCGTAGGGAAACAGATGGGGATAGACCGAACAATTTTGGTCGGCGGGAGTAGTTTGCCTATCTTATGATGAATTTGGGGCTGGTTTTCGTCGAGTCGAACACTTCTTGGGTCAAAAGGGAACAGGGTATTGGGCCTGTGTTATTTTTGGACTGGAACATATCTCTTGTACATGTAATGTAGTCATTGCAACATATTGCATACAAGCAAGTCCCTTTACTCTTGTGGCTGCGGTCATTGGGGATTAGGAATCTGGAAAAAATGAGTAGCAACTAGCAACGACACCAGCCATGGTTCCTATTCCACTCTTTCAACGATGCCCTTACCTTAAAGATTTGTTCTCAACCATCCAAAAACTATTGTGCTTGATTGGTTCGTACAAGATAGTAGTTCAATGCCATCTCAATAGTGACGAGCTTAGTATCGCCATGTCCCTTTTGTTTTAATAAGAGGGTCACATTTTCCATGTCACGTGACCTTTGGGTTCTTACCCTAAAATTAAGGAAGTGCATTTCAATTTTTAAATTTAATAAAACCGAGGGGAAAGAAGAGACTTGGCACTTGGCAGAGACAAGTAGGGATGGAAACAGTCACTAGCTCACATTCACATGAAGGAATCTTTATATATATAAAAAAGGAAGTATGTCTAGGTTTTTTTAGGGTTTCATTGGGGTAATTTGGTAAATTACATTAGAAGTAATGTGGTGGATTTATTAATAAGTAGATTTAATAATATTTATTATCATAAAAATAAGTTTTTTTTTTTATAAAAAAATTGAACTTTAAAAGAAAACCAAAACGTAAAAGGGAAAAGTGGAAAGGTACCAAGTGAATTTTTTTTTTCCTCATTTAAAAGGGGATCAACACTTGTTCCCAAATTCCCCCCTATAATGCCTCGAACCCGGACACACAAGTCCCGGTGAGCTTTAGCCCTTAAGCCCCACTTGGAGGCCACTTGAGCTGCGGCCTTCTCGGCCAAGTGAATTTAATAATATTACAAATAAGAAAATAAGTGGAAATATGTTTCAAGAGTCTGGCATGGAGTAGGAAAGGAAAACAAAACTTAAAAGAAGATGAAGTGACAATGTCAAAAACATGGAAGAATGAGGAAAGCCTCCTCATTGAAGCCCATAACTCTTAATCAAGGAGCTTTAATTTGCAACTGCAGAGAAGGGACTAAATGCCTCATTCATTAGAATAGAGGAAGAGGTTTGGAAGGCCCTCTATATAAGATATGCTGCAGTGGTCCAAAGAGGGTGAGGAAATGTGGAGAGAATTTAGGGAAGAGGAGAAAAAAAAAGTTCTGGTGGCTAGAATAGCAGTTTTTAATTCTTAGCTATTTTCTTTCAATTAACCATGATCTAATTTTCTATTTGCCAAGGCTATGGTGTAACCACTCTTATTTGTATAATTTTTCTGATTAATATAATGTTCTGTTGTGCAATATTTCATTTTCATCTATGGGTATACTATATGTAATGGTTGAGCGGGCACTACATAACACAGTTGTTGTAGCTTCCCGTGGACAAAATGTTCTCAAGCACTAATATTGGTATGATATTTTCTTTCATACAATCATACATAAAGATGTTGGCTTCCTTCCTCTGACGTGATTTGTAAAATGTTGGCTTTCTTCTCCAGCAATTACTAATAATTTCGTTTTCTTCATAAGGATGTAATATATTAGAATCATTCTACCAATAAAATATATATGTGTGTGTGTGTGTGTGTGTTTTTGAATCAGTGACATTCGACAACTCTCCAACCTTCTGAAGTTCAGAGAAGATTGAAAGCTACAACAGATAGGAGGTTTTAAATCAACCATATAGCAACAAAATAAATATAAAGGTTTTATATAGAATGGAGATCCCACTTCCATCATATTTCTTGAGTCACAAACTGTGTCATCATTTTCATAGATAGAAAAAATGTAACATAATAAATATATATAGCTCAAAGTAAATACTATCTCTCATATAACTATAAAAAAAGTGAATACTATCTCGCATGAACATGTACTACCCTACGGTGAATCTTATATAATGAACCATCATACCATGAATAGGACACTACCCCCAAATTAAGTATCACAAGTTTCACCACTAGGTACATTATCAAATATCTTGTATTGAGAAAAGATTGAAAGAGATGGTAGATAGGAGGTTGCTGGATGTCAATGGCCAATATAACATTGCTTCTAATCATTTCCCAAATGATAGGTTTGTTAAAAAACCTTAATCTTCTTTTCCTTTTTATGATTGGTTTTTTTTTTATTCCAAATTTCCATGAATGATTTAAAACCAGAATATTGAATAATAAATAATAATATTGAATAATAGCAATTAGTAATTATTTCTATCAGATACAATTCTTTTGGTAGAAGAAAGAATACTCTTATTAGTAGAATAGTAATTACTAATAGTTAATTTGTTGGTAAAATAAATAATAACTATTACTAATAATTTTTTTTAAAGAATTAAAAGTAGGTGAACATTTATATAATATATTTATATTATGATTATTAATATTCTAACGTTTAAGTAGCACGAATTTTTAAAGTCGCGCCAGTTATCATATTATTACTGCATATTTATTAAGCAATATTAATTTAAAAAAATTAGCATAGGTGTCAGGACTTTTATAAGTTATAAGTAACAAACAAGAATAACAGAGTAAATTCTCCCCCACAAACAAAATCAGGTACAACCATAAAAAGCCTCTTTTTTTTTCAGCTACTTAAAAATTACATCAACAAGCTGTTAAAGCCAATTCGACAATTGTGTTTTGTATCCTGAATTATGAAATAGAGAACTATAAACATGAAAAGGGGTTGAATTGTGTTTATCAGAATTTAAATAATGTTGAAATCTTTTCGCATAGAGAAGCTTGGTTCAGACGAGTGGAAAGATACAGGATAGACAGATGACCTATCTGATGAAATTTTAACAGTGACTTAGACAAACACACCACTTGAAAAACGAATAAGAAAACTAAGGTAACTAAAGAGTTTGTAAGGAAAGAGAGGTTGACACAGCTATTTATCCTAATTCACTCTTAAAAGCAAAGAGCTACGTCCAGTCCTTATCAACATCAAGTTTTATCTACTATAACTGATCGGGTTACAGACTCCAAGTATTGTTTGCACACCTAGCCTCTTCAGGCTCTAAGACAAGTATTCTTTGCACACTTAGCCTCTTCAAGCTCACTCAGGTTTGTTTAAGAGATTTGGTTTGTAATAAATACAACTTCAGACAGACAGATCTTTCACTAACACTCAGAGAGTGGTTTAAATGTAAAACTTATGAAAGTCTGCGTAATAACTTCAAATGATTGAGGAATACAGAATGAAAGACTGAAGATATTAATGCGTAGAGTAATGACTCTTTAATGCTATGTGTATTCTCTATACTTCATCTCCAATGACTTCTGTATTTATAGTCTTTAAGCATTTAGGATCCGTTAGAGACATTCCCTCAGATGTTGGCTTCAAGCAAAACTTTATTAAATGTAATAGAGTCGTTCTGGGCCGCCATTAATGCAATAGGAACGCTGGTTGTACTCTAACATGAAGGATCATGGCTTTATGCATCGTGATACAGCCATATTAGAGTTGTGCAGAGAGCTTTTTGTACTTTGCTGAGTACAATTCCCTTTTCATGTAAGGACCAGAGGTACTAGGGAATAAAGCATGTTGGAAGCATTCTTTAACTAGTCTTTGGTTCTGATAACCGAGGTTGCTTGAGAGAGTAACTTCTGACTTTTCTTGATAGGCCTGAGACTGAGTAGGAGAGAAGGTTTCGAGTCTCTTTCTGATGGGACAGCCAACAAAAACGTGTTTGGTCCTTGATTCTTAACAAGTAACCTCAGACAAGTACAGGAACTCGTGGGGAGACAGGTTGAAGAGTCAACAGACAGGTTGATTTTCGTTTATCCAGACAGGAAGTCACTTATGAGCAGATAGATGATTCTTACAGTTTTAATCTGTACACTAGATAGACAGGTTAGCAACCAATATGAAGGTTAATTAAATCATTAACCAATATTTAGTTCTCATCAAAACTTAGGGAAATGCACATCGGACATTTTAAAGACAACGCATTATACTAGCCAAATAGATGAAAGACAAATTCAGCCTGCTAACAAAAATGAGTTATTCAAATCACTACATCTCAACGCTATGAGTGTTCCTACACTAATATGCCAGAAGAATTGAAACAAGCTTACAGGAAGGAAGAAGTGAGATAGACGCCAACAGCCTAAGGTTCTATGTGTATATGCTGATTGTTTTTATGGATATAGAGAAGTAGTCCACATGCGTTTACTCTATATATATCGAATTCATTGGTTCATAATATATATATATATATATATATATATATATATATAAAAGTAATACACATGTGTTTACTCTATCCATTTTTAATTTTTTATTACCTCAATCAACAAAAGAAAGTTCAGGAACATGTGATAAAGATTCATTCAGCTTTGGGTGCGTTTGTTATAGATTATGAGACTAAAAAAATCTATATTTTAAAAATCAAATCCGAGATCGAACTGATGAGACATCCGGATCATGGTTCAATTACTTGAACATGTTAAACCCGTATGATTAATAAATTAGTAAATAAATAAAACATTACTAAATTTGGGGTAAAGGAAAAAAATTAATTTCAAATGGTTCAAAGCGGTTCAACCCCGATTCACCCGGTTTCCGGGCGGTTCAACCACATACTGGTTCAAAAGGGCTAGATCGAACCACCAAAATGGTTGGTTCACTGTTTAACCGTCATTGCAGCATATTGCATACAAGTAAGTCCCTTTACTCTTGTGGCTGCGGTCATTGGGGATTAGGAATCTGGAAAAAATGAGTAGCAACTAGCAACGACACCAGCCATGGTTCCTATTCCACTCTTTCAACGATGCCCCTACCTTAAAGATTGGTTCTCAACCTTCCAAAAACTATTGTGCTTGATTGGTTCGTACAAGATAGTCGTTCAATGCCATCTCAAAAGTGACGAGCGTAGTATCGCCATGTCCCTTTTGTTTTAATAAGAGGGTCACATTTTCCATGCCACGTGACCTTTGGGTTCTTACCCTAAAATTAAGGAAGTGTATTTCAATTTTTAAATTTAATAAAACCGAGGGGAAAGAAGAGACTTGGCACTTGGCAGAGAAAGTAGGGATGGAAACAGTCACTAGCTCACATTCACATGAAGGAATCTTTATATATATAAAAAAGGAAGCATGTCTAGGTTTTTTTAGGGTTTCATTGGGGTAATTTGGTAAATTACATTAGAAGTAATATGGTGGATTTATTAATAAGTAGATTTAATAATATTTATTATCATAAAAATAAGTTATTTTTTTATAAAAAAATTGAACTTTAAAAGAAAACCAAAACGTAAAAGGGAAAAGTGGAAAGGTACCAAGTGGATTTAATAATATTACAAATAAGAAAATAAGTGGAAATATGTTTCAAGAGTCTGGCATGGAGTAGGAAAGGAAAACAAAACTTAAAAGAAGATGAAGTGACGATGTCAAAAACATGGAAGAATGAGGAAAGCCTCCTCATTGAAGCCCATAACTCTTAATCAAGGAGCTTTAATTTGCAACTGAAGAGAATGAACTAAATGCCTCATTCATTAGAAGAGAGGAAGAGGTTTGGAAGGCCCTCTGTATAAGATATGCTTCAGTGGTCCAAAGAGGGTGAGGAAATGTGGAGAGAATTTAGGGAAGAGGAGGAAAAAAAAAGTTCCAGTGGCTAGAATAGCAGTTTTTAATTCTTAGCTATTTTCTTTCAATTAACCATGATCTAATTTTCTGTTTGCCAAGGCTATGGTATAACCACTCTTATTTGTATAATTTTTCTGCTTAATATAATGTTCTGTTGTGCAATATTTCATTTTCATCTATGGGTATACTATATGTAATGGTTGAGTGTGCACTACATAACACATTTGTTGTAGCTTCCCGTGGACAAAATGTTCTCAAGCACTAATATTGGTATGATATTTTCTTTCATACAATCATACATAAAGATGTTGGCTTCCTTCCTCTGACGTGATTTGTAAAATGTTGGCTTTCTTCTCCAGCAATTACTAATAATTTAGTTTTCTTCATAAGGATGTAATATATTAGAATCATTCTACCAATAATATATATGTGTGTGTGTGTGTTTTTGAATCAGTGACACTCGACAACTCTCCAACCTTCTGAAGTTCAGAGAAGATTGAAAGCTACAACAGATAGGAGGTTTTAAATCAACCATATAGCAACAAAATAAATATAAAGGTTTTATATAGAATGGAGATCCCACTTCCATCATATTTCTTGAGTCACAAACTGTGTCATCATTTTCATAGATAGAAAAAATGTAACATAATAAATATATATAGCTCAAAGTAAATACTATCTCTCATATAACTATAAAAAAAAGTGAATACTATCTCGCTTGAACATGTACTACCCTACGGTGAATCTTATATAATGAACCATCATACCATGAATAGGACAGTACCCGCCAAATTAAGTATCACAAGTTTCACCACTAGGTACATTATCAAATATCTTGTATTGAGAAAAGATTGAAAGAGATGGTAGATAGGAGGTTGCTGGATGTCAATGGCCAATATAACATTGCTTCTAATCATTTCCCAAATGACAAGGTTTGTTAAAAAACCTTAATCTTCTTTTCCTTTTTATGATTGGTTTTTTTTTTATACCAAATTTCCATGAATGATTTAAAACCAGAATATTGAATAATAAATAATAATATTGAATAATAGCAATTAGTAATTATTTCTATCAGATACAATTCTTTTGGTAGAAGAAAGAATACTCTTATTAGTAGAATAGTAATTACTAATAGTTAATTTGTTGGTAAAATAAATAATAACTATTACTAATAATTTTTTTAAAGAATTAAAAGTAGGTGAACATTTATATAATATATTTATATTATGATTATTAATATTCTAACGTTTAAGTAGCACGAATTTTTAAAGTCGCGACAGTATCATATTATTACTGCATATTTATTAAGCAATATTAATTAAAAAAAATTAGCATAGGTGTCAGGACTTTTATAAGTTATAAGTAACAAACAAGAATAACAGAGTAAATTCTCCCCCACAAACAAAATCAAGTACAACCATAAAAAGCCTCTGTTTTTTCAGCTACTTAAAAATTACATCAACAAGCTGTTAAAGCCAATTCGACAATTGTGTTTTGTATCTTGTATTATGAAATAGACAACTATAAACATGAGAAGGGGGTTGAATTGTGTTTATCAAAATTTAAACAATGTTGAAATCTTTTCACATACAGAAGTTTGGTTCAGACGAGTGGAAAGATACAGGATAGACAGATGACCTGTCTGATGAAATTTTAACAGTGACTTAGACAAATACACCACTTGAAAAACGAATAAGAAAATTAAGGTAACTAAAGAGTTTATAAGGAAAGAGAGGTTGACATAGCTATTTATCCTAGTTCACTCTTCAAAGCAAAGAGCTACGTCCAGTCCTTGTCAGCATCAAGTTTTATCTACTATAACTGATTAGGTTACAGACTTCAAGTATTGTTTGCACACCTAGCCTCTTCAGGCTCAAGACAAGTATTCTTTGCACACATAGCCTCTTCAGGCTCACTCAGGTTTGTTCGAGAGATTTGGTTAGTAATAAATACAACTTCAGATAGACAGATCTTTCACTAACACTCAGAGAGTGGTTTAAATGTAAAGCTTATGAAAGTCTGCGTAATAACTTCAAATGATTGAGGAATACAGAATGAAAGAATGAAGATATTAATGCGCAGAGTAATGACTCTTTAATGCTATGTGTATTCTCTATACTTCATCTTCAAGACTTCTGTATTTATAGTCTTCAAGCATTTAGGATTCGTTAGAGACATTCCCTCAGATGTTGGCTTCAAGCAAAACTTTATTAAATGTAATAGAGTCGTTCTGGGCCGCATTAATGCAATAGGAACGTTGGTTGTACTCTAACATGAAGGATCATGGCTTTATGCGTCGTGATACAGCCATATCAGAGTTGTGCAGAGAGCTTTTTGTACTTTGCTGAGTACAATTCCCTTTTCGTGTAAGGACCAGAGGTACTAGGGAATAAAGCATGTTGGAAGCATTCTTTAACTGGTCTTTGTTTCTGATAACCGAGGTTGCTTGAGAGAGTAACTTCTGACTTTTCTTGATAGGCGTGAGACTGAGTAGGAGAGAAGGCTTCGAGTCTCTTTCTGATGGGACAGCCAACAAAAACGTGTTTGGTCCTTGATTCTTAACGAGTAACCTCAGACAAGTGTAGGAACTCGTGGGGAGACAGGTTGAAGAGTCAACAGACAGGTTGATTTTCGTTTATCCAGACAGGTAGTCACCTATGAGCAGATAGATGATTCTTACAGTTTTAATCTGTACACTAGATAGACAGGTTAGCAACCAATATGATGGTTAATTAAATTATTAACCAATATTTAGTTCTCATCAAAACTTAGGAAAATACACATCAGACATTTTAAAGACTTAACACATTATACTAGCCAAATAGATGAAAGACAAATTCAGCCTGCTAACAAAAATGAGTTATTCAAATCACTACATCTCAATGCTACGAGTGTTTTACACTAATATGCCAGAAGAATTGAAACAAGCTTACAGGAAGGAAGCAGTGAGATAGACGCTAATCGAATTCATTGGTTCATAATATATATATATATATATATATATATATATATATATATATATAAGTAATACACATGTGTTTCCTCTATCCATTTTTAATTTTTTATTACCTCAATCAACAAAAGAAAGTACAGGAACATGTGATAAAGATTAGTTCAGTTTTGGGTGCGTTTATTATAGATTATGGGACTAAAAAAATCTATATTTTAAAAATCAAATCGGAGATCGAACTGATGAGACATCCGGATCATGGTTCAGTTGCTTCAACATGTTAAACCCGTATGATTAATAAATTAGTAAATAAATAAAACATTACTAAATTTGGGGTAGAGGAAAAAAATTAATTTCAAATGGTTCAAAGCGGTTCAACCCCGATTCACCCGGTTTCCGGGCGGTTCAACCACATACTGGTTCAAAAGGGCTAGATCGAACCACAAAAATGGTTGGTTCACTGTTTAACCATCCGGTTCGATCCGGTTTTTAGAATATTGGAAAATATCACTTTCTTTAAGTAAAAAATCATCTTTAATGAGTTTAAATATGTTTGTTTAAGCTTTTCATAAATTTTTTATTTTAAAAAAAACATTTTTAAGATTAAAATGAAAAACTATTTTCATTAGCTTCTGGAAAAAAACATTAAATACTTTAAAAAATGATTTTATGATTATAAACAAATACAAAACAACTTCTGTTTTTTTTTTAAATCTCTAAGTGATAATGTCTATGAGATAATCTCTAAATTATTGAATTTTAAAATCATTTTATTTTTAATCTGTAACAAACACCCTCTTTGTCACAAATAATTAACTTCAACATTATCTGTCAAGTGCGAAAATAAAATTTATATTCCATTCTTATTAAAATAAAATAAAAACACACGCAAACACAAATTCTATGCAAAGGTTTTCCACCCAAAAAATATTTTCTTCGAAAACAGTTTGTTTTAAAATTTGTATTTTAAACATTTTAAACACTTTTAAATGGAAACAAAAGGTAATTAAGCTATTTTAGCGCATAAAAATGATAATATTGATATGATGAATAAGTATTCGGAGAGGGACAAAACAATTATCTCAGTTTCAATAGCCCTTGCACAATAAATTAAGATATTAATCCATAGATGAAAAAATCGACATGATGAATAAGTATTCGTTGAGGAAAAAAAACTTCTCACTTTCAATAGCCCTTGCACAATGAATTAACATATTAATGCATCAGATGGTGTCCATACTCTTTAGGTTTTTAACGTAATTACTTCATCAGAACATTCATATCATGAGTTAAAACTAAAAATTGTTCATGTATTGTTGTTGAAAACATATAGAACAATCTTGAGAACTATCCAACGGTACACGACTTATAATTACTCAAATCGACAACTACATTTTAGAAGGAAAAAGGATACCTCACATTGTCGATTGAATATACTATATATATATATATATATATATATATATATATATATATATTTATTTATTTATTTATTTATTTATTTGTGTGTGTGAGAGAGAGAGAAAATGAAGGACACATTTCTAACACTGCTTCAAATATTGTTTATTTGTTTAGAAAGAAGTCTTTCACAATTTAAGCTACATGAGTTACACTTGAATTATTATATTCCTTATTTTTTACGTCTACATCTTTCTCTCTTCATCTTTTTCAGGATTTTCAACTTTGTTTTCAACATTAAAATTTCTTATAATGATAATTTAAAATTTTCATCTGTATATATATATGTCAAATGTTGTCAATTTAGTCAAAACAATAAAAAGAGTAAATTTCTCCAATTCATACATCGAATAAAACTCATAAAAATACAGGTGACCCGCTTGCTTCTATTGCAACCATCATTTATCCTTCATTATTGGAAAACATGAGTGACACAACATTCTTCCAACATAGGGAATTTCTCACATGGACAACTCTTTGTCGCAATGTCAAGAGTTACCTCCCGTGGTGGATTGAAGATACAAATATATGACCACGGAGGGCAAAATACAAACACTACTACAAATGTGATGCATAAAGAAGTCAATCATAATATAATATAGGCTAGTTACCCTAAAATTATTATATTTATAAGTTTTTTATATGTAAATCATACAATCTTTTTAGTTTGTTTTTCCACTCTTAAATGGACTTCACAAACCTATGTTACATGTAAAATGGAAATTGCCCAGAAGGTTTTCTTTTTTAACAATATGATTTTCTAAATTCATGTCACATAACTGTCTCAAACATTCGGCTACAATTACTACTGATTCTAAATTCCTCGGATACATCTTTCTTCAACAATTCTTTTTCTACAAAATCGTTATAGGTATTATGTAATACCTGACTACTTAATTATTTTATTACATAAATAAATTTGTAAATACAATAAAAATTAACAAAAGTATTAATTCAAATCATTGTAATAATCGCACGGGCATGTTCTACTCCATATGAATAACGAAAATGACAAGTTAATAGTTACTGAATATTGGTGGCTCTGTAAGAATGTAATTATTTGGTTCACCAGTTTTAACATTTTTCTTTTTATAAAAAATATATATTTCTCCAATTGAATAATCACGAAAATGACAAGTTGGGAATGACTTCTTTCCGTCAAGTGGCTTTTTAGGGTCCGGTTGATTTATTTCCTATTTCATGTTTTTATTTTTTAATTTTAAAGATAATTATAATAAAAATAATTATAAAGTTGTTACTTTGTTTTTATTTTATTTGTTGTTTTTAAAGATTTGTACAGAAAACGGTGAAAACAAATAAAATTTTATTTTCAGTATTTCATGTACAAATATTTGAAAATATGAAATAAAATGAAAACAGTATGACAATTTTATAATTATTTTTGCTATAATTATTATCAAAATTAGGAAATGAAAACAGAAAAAAAAACTAAACATACCCTTAGTTTTTAAGTTTTAACCTTTTTGTTTTTGGAGAATGCTAACGACACTCGTTAAGGAACCAAGAAAAGAAAGATTTCATTGGAAATTGATGTATTTAATATTTGAAAATGTGGAATATTTAATTTTCCAATAAAAACATACTTTTCTTGATTTCTTAAAGAGTGCTCTAAGAACGCTCGTTAGTATGACTCTTTGTTTTTTATAAAAAAAAATTCTCCTATTTTGAAGTTTAAACGAAGCTGGATTCTAACAAACAAAGCTGATTCGTGATGCTGCTTTTTTTTTTTTTAAGAATATTTGTTATGTTTCTTGCAATATAAAATATGTAAATATAAATTGTGTCTTCAGCTTCAAAAACTAATATAGCTTTAGTTTCAAACAACTAATATAGCTTGCTCTGGAATTGAAACATAAAATATGTAGGCATTAAAATATGAGCTCAAATATTATAATATTGATATAAGGTGTTGATGAGTGTGATTTCACCTCATATTTCATTGATATTTTGCATGCATTTTCATATAGCTTAGGTATTTCTAATTTGATTTTGGTTAGTTTTTACCTTGGAACGGGTAAGGCGGTTTTGTGGTGTTGTTGTGCAGGAATTAAGGATTAAAATGCTCAAGATTAACCATGATGGAGCTTGCATGAAGATGGAGCTTAAAAAGTGAAGAAAATGAGCCAAACAGAGCCCATCACAGCCTAGCCGTGACAACCATCACGGCCATGATCGAGTAGAGCTGAAAAGAAAGAATGGAAAAGTCTGAGCTGATCACGGTCCATCACGGTCGTGACATGCCAACTGAACCAGACCCTCACAGGCAGAACTGATCACGGCTAGGCCGTGATGGTGGTCACGGCCGTGACATACCAACCAGTGAAGCAACCTCCAAGGCAGAATCCGTCACGGCCTGGCCGTGACAGGCATCACGGTCGTGACGAGCAATATTTGGATCTTTAGAAACTGATTTTATTTGAATTTGTGATTGCTTGGGTTTCAAGTTACCCTAATCTATAAATAGAGCACATAGGCTCGAAAATAGGGGACTTTTTTTGAGACTTTGGGGCTGCTACTCTTAGGAAAATATAGGATTTCTCTTCTCCTTCTTCTCCTCTTCTCTTAGGTTTTCATTTATGTTCATGTTAATCAAGTTTGCCATCATCATGGTCATGCTTGAGTAGTAGTTTTTATTTCTAGGGATTGGGGCTATGCCCAAGATCTGATTTATGTTATGAATTGATGTTTTCCATTTGTTAATTTCGATTTCGCTTTCGATTTGATTTCTATTGCTTTAATTACTTGTAAATCTGATGCGCACTTATTTGCATGTCATAGATACTCTAAGGAGGAACCTAGCGGTGAGCTTAGGTATCAGATCTATAGAAATCAGACTTAGGACTTAAATCACGAGAGTTAGAAGCGGTCCTTCGAGGGTTCACGAATTGTCACGAAACTTAAAGAGTATTGGGCACGGTTTTTGTAACCCGAGAGGGAGCATTAACTTATTTAGGATAAATTCGCCTTCTAAGCAATTTTGATAATTAACAAGGGGTAGTCAATTTAGTAACATGAACAATCTTGTTGGTAACCCAATTCCTAGAAATCCATTTTGATCCGAAAAACCCCAAATTGATTTACTTTCCTATTTTGTTTAATTGCAATTTTAAATTTGATTGTTACTTGATTCTTACTTCAAACATCAAAACCTTTTCAAAATCCTTTTTTATATAGTCCAGTTTAATTGATTTGATAATTAGTTGCGATTTGAGATCACGGTCTCTGTGGGATCGATCTTTTTATTACTTGGCGATAAATCCGGTACACTTGCCGGAATCCACGCACATCAGGTGATGTCTAATATGAGGGAGTGATTATATCCCTCATAGGTGAGGGAGAGTTAATGACCTGCTATGATAGGTAACATAGGTCAACTGTATAATTTTAAAGTGTTTATAGGTCGTATTTGTAAATACTCCCCCTTTTGCAATATAGCCCCTTCTTTTGCAGAACCAGGTGTACCACTTGGTCTTTTTCATCAAGTCACCATTGTCTTCCTCGCTACAACATCAAGCAGTACCGTCACGAGAGATGTAACCTCCATCTTGTAAACATCCAGTCGCACGTCCTCCACTCCACCGCCAGCCTAGCCACACATATCACCGGAGGTCATGACCCTAACATCCAAACCCTAAGGTCTTCTTCGACATGGCCATCAGAGGTCAACCTACCACCGCATCGTGTTCGAGCTTTTAGCCGACACCACCCTGGGGACCACCGAGAACTTTCACGCCCTCTGCATCGGCAAGAAGGGAGTCGACCGCGACGACAAGTCCACCCACTTCAAAGGATTGATGTTCCACCGCCAGATCCCCAACTTCATGTGCCAGGGCGGCGACTTCACCGCCGGAAATGGCACCGGAGGCGAATCGATCTACGGTTTGAGTTCACCGATGAGAACAAAAAGCACATCGGTCCTGGCATTTTGTCGATGGCGAATGCGGGTCCTGGGACCAACGGATCTCAGTTCTTCATCTGCACGACGAAGACGGAGTGGCTCGACGGAAAGCACGTTGTGTTCGGTCAGGTGGTGGAGGGAATTAACGTGGTGAAGGAGATCAAAATATGGGATTAAACGTTAAAAGAATTAAATGATAACAAACTTATTTTGCTTGGTAGTGATGAACACCTTCCTCTGATGAACAAATTAGGAATTTCAGATTTTCAATTTAATTGGTTATTTAGAAATAAATTTCAAAAATGAAAGGGCTTAAAGTGAAAAATAAAATGACAACCAGAAGTATAGGTTGCATATCAATAATCTCATCCATCCAATTTTATAATATTAAATCCAGTGGTTAGAAACACTCCCTCACCTATGAGGGACTTAATGACATCCTCATGATAGAAGCCACCTTGATATAAAAGATTAATCTATACTAAAAGATAATGACAAAGTTCAAAAAAAGACAGTTTTTTTGTGTCAATTTTTTTATATTACAAAAATACCCCTCACAAATATATATAATATCTATATCTATACTAATCTTACTAATATATAAAGGCAAAGTTCAAAAAATTTCAAAAATTTGGTTGAAAAATCACACTTTTACGATTTTGGGGTTTCCATCCGTCAGGATTTGGAGAACAATAATGTTTTTTAGATTCATTCAAATTATTTTAAGAAAAAAAATGTAAAAATAAACCCCCAAATAGTTCCACTAATCCCCTCCCTCCCATAACTGCTCCCCTTTCTCTTTTCTCTATTCTCCCCAAATTTATGCTTCTGCGTTGCCTTCGTGGAGACTGTCTTCGATTTCATCTCCCAAAAAATCGATCATCTCGCGAGTGAGACCGCTGAGAAGGAGATAATGTTGCTGTTGCACGCTACGAATGAGAAGAACTGAAGGCCTCGGAGGAGTAACAAAAATCCATTAAGAGATGGAAGAGAAGAGAAGAAGAAGAAGGAACTCGAAGTGGAGGAGTAAAAGAAGAAACGGGAAAAGGGCACCAGAGGTAAGGCAAAAAAGGATTTAAAGGAATTTTCAATATACATTTATTCGTGATTTTGCACCAATAATTTCTTCTTCATTTTTTTTTTGGTTATGATTTTATTGTTAAGGTAAGTGATTGCACTGTTATTAATTTGCGAAGTTTTTGCGAGTGACAAATCGTTGCTTCCAGATTATTCATTTGTTAAGTGGAACTATGTTCAATTGACATATATTCATGGACTTGGGTCCTTTTTCTTATCTTCCATAGCCTTTAATAACGTTATCTGACGTGACTTTGTCTCGACCCAGGGAAATGTTATGATTCTACACTCACAATGATCCATAAAAGGTATTTCTTCTACTCTAAATCAACTGAACATTTAAAATTTATAATTTAATATTTTATTTATATGCATTTGTCATTTTGACTTTTTATTTAAAAGGATGTAACACATTACCCGTTTCCTTTTATTTGGGGTGTTAAATGTTAATTAAATTAATTTAATGATTTAATGATTATTGATGAGATGAACTTCCCCTTTCTCTGCGTAAATCCTAGCATCATTCCCAAATCACAACACACCTCCTCGCAGCCCTCCAATGTAATTGTGTAGTAGAATTGTAGAAGAATAACACATGCTTTGATTCGATAAAATCAGAACAAGATTAGGGAAGTAACATTTGATCCTATGAGGGTATTACATGTGTTAATTTTCTTTATTTTTTCCCCTCTTTTGGACGCAGAAAAAGAGAGGCACCAAAGAAGTACCCTCAGACGAGCGTAGAAGGATTGGAGCAAAAAAAGGAGGCAGATGCATGCCAATGATATTGCCTTTCTATTTGTTTGTCAAGTGTGTGTAGTAGGGGAGCAATGAAGGTAATCTGCTTCTTCCTACCAACTGACATTGGTTTATGGTTTTCCCTGTTTTATTGTCAAATTCTTGACAAGATAGAGATTTTCCACCCTGTCCGCACTGCAAGAAAACAAATCACCCCCAAATGAAATGTTGGTGGAGGCCACATGTTAAGTGGAGGAAGTGTGGCAACATGAGGAATGTGGAAAGAATATGCAAATGTGAAAGAAGGAATGGGAACAAGTTGTGCTAGTCTCCCATTTAATTTAAAAGATTTAAAAGATGTTATAATACTTTTATTGAGGTTCAATGATTGTATTAGAGAGACACAGAAGCTATATTAGGTATGCATAACTCTAAAAAAACTTTAACCAAGATGAAATATATACCTCATCATGAACATAATTCTGTCAGGAGTACTTTCGGTAATTATGTGCATCACTATATCAGATTGTGAATAAAATCTTTTAATCATGTGGAGATGTGGTGCAATACAAATAAAATTGGAGAGAAGTAATAAGATGAAGAGTTCAAATTGTATACTATTAGGCTTGTGAGTATCATATAAGAATTTATGCTTGATATTTAAGATATATATATATATATATATATATATATATATATATATATATATATATAAATCTATTCGTGTTTATTTAGTTAAATCTTTCTATTCATGTGACTTTGTAATTGCTTATCTACTTCATTAGAAGATGAGTTGATGCTGATATGTGATGATTGATGCCTTAAGTCTGCAAGTTCTTGAGGTTGAAACCTTATAATCAATTTGAGAATTTATGAAGTTGAAATGTGGTGATATTGGTTTGAATCATGTTGTAGAAGCACGAGTAAGGAGATGGATTCGAACGGTATAAATGATCTTTATAATTTCCCTGATCTGCGTTGGTTATTTTACACTACATCCCCCGTTTCTCTATTTTTTTTGTTCTTCCCTTCTAGGATTCTGCATCTCTCCCGTGATGTGGATCCCACTGGTAATTCTTTTATTTTATGTAGGCTTCAAATACTTTTCGTTTATGCCATTTGATGAAGATTTTCATTGTTTCCCAATAATCAGTTTATACAAAAATCTCACAAAGATTCTAACAATTGAACAATTTGATTGACTTGAACATTTCAAGCAAATGGTATGTTGGTGTTCTAATTATATGTTATTTGATTTCAACTTTTCAGGGGAAAGGACATTTGTTTTCAGGGGAAATGACATTTGGAGTCTTGACAAAGATTGATCTTATGGATAAGGGAACTGATGCTGTTAGGGTAACCCATAATTTTTTTCCCTGACTTCTGAGATGAAAACAGGGAGTAAAATGTGTGAGATTTGTGTTGCATTTATATATTTAAGATTGTGAAATGTAAAGTTATTTGGCATGTACATGATATAATGTTAACCTTTTTGGTGATAATACAGATAGCAACATAGGGAAATGATTATGGAATGAGAAGCTTGGCAGATGTGACTTCACATTGGCTTTCATATGGGGCAAGGTCGGAGGATCCTCTACTTTCTTTACAAATTTTATACAATAAATGCTAGCTACACAACGTTTTTCTCAGGAAAATGGTTCATCTGACTATTAATGGCATGTGGCAAGTATTTAATCTTCAATAATCAACATCTGTAAATGATTAATTGATTATTGTCTAATAGATTCAAAGAATGGAATACTCTTTAGGCTTATAGGTACTCATTTGGTTTAGTTCACTATAGTATAATACATATATTTCAAATTTTTACTGCCACATGTGTACAATTTTGGTTGCCAATTTGTCTCCGCATAAAGATTTTTATGGAGGGAGGATGCATGGAGTTTCCAAATTTCTTCTTTCATTGTTTTTGCGTTTTGCTACTCTGTGTAGATGGTAACTGAGAAAGTAACAATGGGTCAAAGAGATTCGAATAAAAAAAGAGAATGGAGGGTTATTGAAGATAGGGGCTGCAAAAATTAAACTATAATATAATAAATTAAAAAGAAAATGATATAAATGAATTGAAAAATGGGATGATGTTGCTTCTTTGCTAATTGCAACTTTGTTTTTACGCTATAGGTTGGAATGAAGTACTTTGGTTTTTGGTATTTATTGTCTACACCCAACTAAATAGTTATCTTTATATTTAATGTTTCCTCCATCTTCCATGAATGGAATAACAAATATCCCACCAAAGACCTAAATTCGGGACATTGTGTGACACCAAATTACCTATGTTATAGCCACTATTACACTTTATTTAACCCTCCATCACCATTATTTCCCATCATTTCTTTATTCATAAATCTCTATTTCCTTTTCTATTTTTATAAGATGAGTATGTTATGGCTTATTATGTTGCTTTATAAGGCGTATGTTATCCATTATCTATTTTTAATCCACCTCGTCGTGGGTAACGTGGTACATTCGCAGACGGCTAGCCATTAATAAATCCATTTGAATTGCAAAATAAACCTAAACACCTGAGTGTTCACAAATCCTTTTGTTTCTGGTTTCTCCACTCCATTGTCCCCTCGCCTCCTCTCTTTTTCTTCACTTTATTCACCAAATCAGCCAGCACCATTGTTCCTCCATCGTCACCGATGCGCCACCATCCTTCCACCTATGACTCCTATCGTTTCTCTCCATTACAAGCACACAAACAAATAAGGTACCCCCTTTTCTCCTTCCTTAAGGAACTGTATTTGTTTGTTTCGCTAATTTTCAGTTGAAAAGTTTTATTTTATTTTAGGTAAAATTTTGATTTTATTCAAAATTTTGTTCTTGTCACTGTCATGGCTGCGAGTTTAGAGTTGAGAATTTGCTTTCGTGTTCTGATTTTTGGATTAATATTTTGACTTCTTTGACACCAAATTTATTGATGTGAATGAGATTTTGGATGTTGAATTTTGTTGATTTTGGTTTGGACTGAGTTATGACAAAGGAGGACAATGTGCATGCATGATATTCTGATATAATTTTTTGTTGATGATAATGTTAATCTAATGAGTTGGTTAAGCATTATGCATGTGTGTTATTGAACTTTGTCAATGACTGGAATTCGGCCAAGTGATTGAGGAAACATCTTGATGTTGTAATTGATTGATCTATTGACTTAAAAATGAGTTAGACCAATTAATGATAGGAAAAAACTTAAGTCTAGTTAAATAGGTGATGTTTTTTATGTTCCCCAATTATAACTTGCCACATAGATCAAAATTTTCATTTAAATTCAAATTTAAAATGTCCCTATGTTTTTTATTGGTTGATTAATCCAGGTGTTGAATTGTGATTGGAGAACAGTAAAAACTGCACATAAGGAATTGCACCTAAGTTTTGTTCTTAATGATATAGGTGCTCAAAAATTGAAGAGACAATGAAGTAACTTAGTCAATTGATTTTAAATTGTCTCACATATTTGTTTGTATTAATTAACTAAATTTGAAAGAAAATGACTTTAGGTTTTCAATTTTCATATAATTTTAGTACCATAAAACTTACGTATGATGTTTAAAAAAAAATTAAAAGTAGATAAAAAACGAGACAAGAGGGGTCATGACCTCCACTTGGCTTACAATTTGGTAAATTAAATTCTGAATTAATATCAGTTTAACTATTTTATGACTTTATTAATGGTTTTAACTTTTAAGTGTACCTCCTTTTGAAAAAAAAAAGTTATAAGTGTAATATTTTTATTGCTACAATTTAGGCTTACAGTTTGGTTACTTAAACTTTTGATTACTTAATTTCATGCCATGGGGAAAAAAATTAGATTAAGTACATCTTTAAATGAATTAAAGATAATTATATTATTAAATTTCATTGGACGCAGGCCCGCAAAATTAAAGGGTTACCACATGCAAATAATAATCAAGAAGTTTTGTCAAAAAAATAATAATTATAATCAAGAAGTGAGGAAAGACACTGTATCTATATTAGAAAGAATAGAAAGGCATATAGGTGCATATGTATATATTAAAAAATAAAAAAATAAGAACGATCAAGGCATATACATGGAGCATCAAAGGAAAGAAAGGCATATACGTGCCCCCTTATGCGCAAAGCATCTTGCACAAATGTGTTTAAAATTTGTATTTTTTTTTAAAAATTTTTACCAAGCTGTCTATTTGATGGTTTAGTAATTTGGTGTTAAGATGGGTCAACCTAGTGAGTACATTGTATAAAAAAATTAATACAAAAAATTCAAAGAAAGTAAAGTAGACAAGGGTTAGTGAGTGCGATGAACAAAACCCAGTAGTCTTGCACCAAAATAAATGAAGAACAATAGTGTGTTTGTGTAATAGAAATCGTTGTGGGTTCCGGTGATTATCTGATGAAAGACGATTCGCGGTGTGAAGCGTCTGTGTCATGGTGGGTATGTAGGTGTTTTGATGCAGAGGTGGACGTCTGCCTCCCTAGCTGAATCTGTGTATTTGATGTGCGACGGTGTATGGCGGTTAGCGGCAGTCTTAGGCGAGTTGGGATCTTTTGATTTTGTGGGTTCGGTGGCGGTGAATAGTGTACTACGTCCCGACGATGATGGTGGTAGCGAATTTGTATTTGTATGATCTGAAAAATCACTAACAAAAGGTAAATCCATTTGGATTGCAAAAATAAACCTAAACATTATAAAATTATATTAGAATACTTCATATTATGTCGTTGTATAAAAAACTGATATTCTAATCTTTTGATAATCAGGTACATCATCTAAAAATATATTCTTTTGGGTGGGGTTCCACAGTAACAACAGATAAAACTCAGCTATGGAACATGGTAAAAAGAGAGTTGTGGGCTCAAAGGTTAGAAAGGTAATGTATTATGTATTGTATTCGACATGATAATATACATACTTACTATATAATAAGTTTTATTATTTCCACAATGTATTAAAATACTATCTTTTTTTTTTACATTATTAGGAAACTTGAAGCTACATTACCAAGCAAAAGAAGTCGTGATAGCTCAATACATTTGAAACAAAAAATGGTCTTACTTGAGGATGTAATATGTTCTTTTAATAATACATTATATTTGTTATGAATGATTATGATAATGAATGTTCCAGATTTTACTCTTACATTTTTTATTTCATTTGTAGTTTATTAAACAAAAAAACATTAAAGATGATAAAAAAGTATGAAGATTTTTTGAGAATTGTGACAAGGGAAGACTATTAGAATATGCAAAAAGCTACTAAAATCGATCTATACTTAATCTCCTTTTAAATCTAAATGCTGAGATGTCGATGTCAAATAATAGTCACTTACTAAATTATATTTGGACCTTGGATTTGTTTTTTATTAGAATATGTATCTTATTTATTTTTACATTCATTTGTATCATGATATTATTAACGCAGTGATGTATATCATGTGTGTTTACATTATTACGTCATATTGTAAAGTTGGATAAATCTATACAATAAAGATGAGTATAAGCATTAGAAATGCGTAGTAATTAATAATAATAATAATAATAATAATAATAATAATAATAATAATTTATAAATGAATGAAGCATAAATTAGTCTGTCAAAAAGATAGAAAAGAAAAAGGGGTAACGCTAGAGTGAGAGTGGGCCGACAGGTGAGGGGTGTCATAGAAATGAGGCATGGGCTGTGTGTCACTGGTGAGGAACAGAAAAAAAAAAGTAAGCCCGCCCTGTCCAATACAACTCCTTATGTTGTTTCATATGATATGATAAGAAGTAGCAATGGCCCAGTTGTCGAATCCGTAACTTATTACCGAGCAGTAGTATAGTAGGCACCACCGAAACCGAATATTTTGCTTGCTAATCGAGAAATAGAGAAATGGGTTGTGAGGCGGTGGAGAAGCACATGGCAGCAAAGTTGTTGGCGACTTGCTTGGTGGGAGGGGTGATCGTTGGGGTGTCACTGTTTTGCTTGTATTCTTCAGGTGGAGTGCAGGATCTGGGATTGTGGAAGAGGAGGCGAAAGAAGAAACCAATTCGTGTGTACATGGATGGGTGCTTTGACATGATGCATTATGGACATTGCAATGCCCTCCGTCAGGCTCGTGCCCTCGGTGATCAGTTGTTTGTCGGTGTTGTCAGCGACGCTGAAATCATTGCTAATAAGGGGCCCCCTGTCACCCCGCTTCATGAAAGGTAAATTAATTAATTTCATTTAATTTACAGATTACAGACTCCTCTGTTTGTTCTATTTTTATTATTAGGTTAATTATGGTGAATGCTGTCAAGTGGGTTGATGAGGTTATTCCCGATGCTCCCTATGCTATAACCGAGGAATTCATGAAGAAGCTTTTCGATGAGTACAAGATAGATTACATTATTCATGGTGATGATCCTTGTGTTCTTCCCGATGGAACTGATGCTTATGCTCTTGCCAAAAAGGCTGGCCGTTATAAACAGATCAAGCGCACCGAAGGAGTTTCCAGCACTGATATTGTTGGTTAGAATTCTCATCTGCTTTTACATACATACTAACTATTACAACAACATTTCTTTCTTCGCTACATACTATAACAGATGTTATGCCCAGGTCGAATGCTTCTCTGCGTAAGAGAAAGGTCTGTTACTGACAACCACAATCATTCTTCATTACAAAGACAGTTCAGCCATGGCCATAGTCAAAAGTTTGAAGATGGTGGATCTGCAACTGGAACTCGTATATCTCATTTTCTGCCAACATCTCGTAGAATTGTTCAGTTCTCCAATGGGAGGGTATGTTTGTCTGAAATCTTCATTCCCATTTCTCACTGTATATAACCTCTTTTAAAACTTCATTGTCTCCCTCGATATTATTTCCCTATTCTATCGTCTTTGTCATGCTTGAATCATGTATGTACACCTTCAACCCATTGGCCTTTCACATTTCACCCTCACGGTTTGGGCCCTCTTCCACATCGTTTGGTTCCATCATTGTCGTCCGCAGGAAAAACAGCCTTATCCTCAAGACAAAAATGAGGAAATTGGCTACGTATGACACAGTCATCTTCCTAAGCAGTGGCATGCATTGTCTTCCCTTTCCATTTGATAAGCCATTGCTTAGATTTTTCTCCAGCTTGACATATTTCTTGACTTGCTAAGACTTGTTTAGGCTCCACAAAATCTTCTAAAGCCACTTCCATTCCATGCCCTCAGGTAATTGCGCCACTGTAGTATAATTGCTAATGGCTCTCTTTAATTCAGAGACGTGGAACACATGGTGGATTTTGGAAGTAGGAGGTAATTGGAGTTTATAAGTAACAGGGCCAAACTTCTCTATACTTTGAAAGGGACTGTAGTTTATAAGTACAACTAATATGGGCAAAAAAAGAACCTGAACATAGTTAACCTAGGTGGAGACGCCACTTCATTCAACAAGTTACAATGATAAAGACCTGCTTTAGGGCTTTAGATTCAAATTAAAGTAAGGGTGGTCTTTTGTACTTATAGAAGCAAAATTTTAAAATATTTAGGGTGGAAGAGGATTACAAGCAGACTGTGAATCTGTAGAAGTGGTTAAAGTGCCGACCTTGCTGAAAAACCTAAGAAGAAGAAGAGAATTGGTTTTTAAACCCTGCACAGCCAGCAAGAATTGCTTACTGTGGGAGACATGCTTGTTTTATCTTTCCAGTCTCCTTCATTGGAGAACTTGCGTTATTGGGGTGAACATGTTCTGTACTTTGAAATTGATAAGAAATGGGCCCAAGAGTAGATGATATATCTGTTGAAGTCCCACATTGGATAGTGGTATGATCTGAAAAGTGCTTATAAGTAAGGGACAACCCTCACCTTACAAGCTAGCTTTTGGGGTTGAGTTAGGTCGAAACCCAAATTCTAAGATGGTATCAGAGCCTATCCTAGATGCGTTGGGCCACCCGCAGATGTCCAGTCCTGCAAACTTCACGCTCCAGATGTCCAGTCCTGGATGTGAGGGGCTGTGTTGGAGTCCCATATTGGATAGTGGTATGACCTGAAAAGTGCTTATAAGTAAGGGGCAACCCTCACCTTACAAGCTAGCTTTTGGGATGAGTTAGGCCCAAACCCAAATTCTAAGAATATCATGTAAAATTGCTAGCTTGCTTTCTTCTAATTCTTTCTGGAAGCTGAATAGAGTATATTCAAGAGATTCGGTTATCTCTTCTAAGCTGGATTTATTCTTTTTTATACATTCTATTTAGGCTTGGCTTGGCAATTTAAACCCTAGCCATGGGTAGCCAAACCCACCTGCAGTGGGGCTGGACGGGTGCAGGTTTAGGGCCAATTTGCCCTGCTCCTATCCACACCGTACATATAAATAAACATCATGATTAGTTTAATAAATAATAAAGTTAATTTAATCAATTATCTCATTACTTTAATGCTTATCTTAAACAGAATTTTTAATTTATGATATGATGAATTAATTTTAACTTTTAGGATAATGATTGATTATTTATTTTATAAACATAATTTGAAATATTCATAAGTGAGGGGCGGGGTGGGGCCGGTGCTGGACGAGGGTGGTTTTTTGCCCACTCCTTTGCCCAGCCTTTCTGTTCTCTATTTGGCTTCCCTCTTGCTGAGAGATAAGGCGGTAGTATGGTATATCACTATATCTGTGTAAATTTCTTATTTTGTCACTTCCTTATGGCTGTGAGTGAACCTTTACCTCGATTTATTTCTCCCTGTTGCTTACTCAAATATATTTATTTCTTGCTACTAAGATATGGTATAACATTTTTTCCCAAATAATTTTAAGTAGAATTATGTTTTGTCTAACCTATGTTTCAGTAATTTCTTCATGACACTTTGTAATTTACTCATGCTTGCTGTTCTAGGGTCCAGGACCTGATGCACGCATTGTATATATAGATGGCGCTTTTGATCTCTTTCATGCTGGACACGTGGAGGTATTGTTTACATACTTTTTGTACATAATTGCTTATCAATTCACTGCATATCTAGGGGTCGTTTGTTGTTTGCTTTAGTTTCAGTTTCTTGTTTTTATTTCCTATTTTCCTTAATTATTGTAAAAATGTCATCGTTTTCATTTTGTTTCATATTTTTAAAGATTTGTACAAGAAACAATAAAAATAGCATTTTGTTGTTTTCATTGTCTCCTGTACAAATTTTTGAAAGCGGGAGACATAATGAAAACAAGGTGATAATTTTGCAATTGTTTATGAAAATAGGAAACTGAAAACACAGCAAACAAATCCCTAGTCTGCCAATATGTTATGTCAGACATAATTGAGTGGAGGGTAGCGAGAGAGCGACATAAGCTGACTAATCTCATTTTTTTTCTTATTCAATAATCTGTCACTCTGTGTGAGAGTAAACTGTTATCTTGGCAAGAGTTAAAATGTTTGGTTATCAGATAGGGGGTTATAGAGAGGGTGGGCCTTGGAGCAAATGTAAGGTTACTACCAGGTCAAAGGTTCTAGTTGTGGAAAATCCCTCCGTGTCAGGAACCTATATAGAAACAGAGAAATAATGAATTTATTGTTGAACTGAATCTGAATAGAATAGGAGAAAAAATTTCTCCTTCAAGGGTTTTCCCTTTAGAAAGAGTTCCCCCTTTCACAACAGAGCGATGTTTGGTTCTCACAAAGCTAACAAATCAGAATGATGCCCTTCTAAGTTCTACCCCTTATTCCCCCTATTTATCTACAAGATCCCCTCGAACTAAACTATTTGCTCTGACCTTTTATTCTTCTGAGCAAATACCCGTTTACCCTTCTGTCCTAATACTTTGCACGGGGTGAGGTTGCATACCTTTGAACCCCCCCAACCCTACAATCCTAGGAGCCTCAAAGAACTTGGTTGTTCTTTATTCAATGGGATTATTAGTAGTGTTATCAGGAATTCATATTCACCGTTTGTTCCCAAAAATAGGCATTCATTCTCTCTTGCTTTATATTTGTTTTCTACTGGATTTTTCCATTTCTTGTCCTCTCTCTAAATTGGCCTTTTTGTTTTGCATAAGTGCATTTGAGAGTTGTACTCTTCATTCTGAAAGTTCTTCATTCATCTCATTCCAATTTCTCCATTGTGTAAACTGTAATATGCTTGTGTAATTTTTTCAACTTGAGATTGCAGTTTTTGTTTCTTCTATACCTTTGAATATGTGGCTGTATAGTGTATGATTTATTAACTGGAATTTATGTTATATAGATCTTGAGGATTGCTCGGGAACTCGGGGATTTTCTACTTGTTGGAATACACACTGATCAGACGGTCAGGTTGTCAACTTTTATATATCTGCTTTACCCATCTTTATTTTATTTTGTATGGTACTTGTTATGTGGGAGTTATAAGGGGGGGAAGTTAAGTTTAGACTCTTTTCTGGAAGCGGTTTGCGCCAATTTTTGCGGCTTTAAATGCATGTGATGTACTATTCGGGAAGTCTCGCAAGTAAAATGTGTAGTAGCTTGTTGCCTTAGGTGTAGTTGATGTTGTAATTTCTGATTCTCAAGATCCTTGTTTGGAATTCAAGTGTGGTATAAAATTCTTGTACAAAGATATCTTTTTGGCTTCTATATGACAGATAGGGCTGATGATTTTCTCGAAGGGGCCTCTTTGAAATATGCTGCAGTATTGCAAGCTTTTTGTTGCTTTTATGTTTGCTTTCTATTCTGTCTCCTTCACTCTTAAAGTACTTTATCATCCCTTTGAAATATGCTGCAGTATTGCAAGCTTATTGTTGCTTTTATGTTTGCTTTCTATTCTGTCTCCTTCACTCTTAAAGTACTTTATCATCCCTTTGGTTTTCCCTACCTTTTTTTTGGACAAATTTTCTTTTATCCAAATAAAATAAAAGAAAGATATCTGAAGAAGAAAATAAAGTATTTTGAATGGAGTTTTACCATATTGAAGTATGTTCTCCCATAAATTCCTCGGATGGAGGATCAATGCATATTTTGTTTTGATTGTTTGATGCACTCATCATGTGCTCTTTTCGTTCTTTTAGCTGTTAACTGACAGTTTCTATTAAAAAAATCCTTTACCAACAGCAGCTTAAAAGACTTTTGGATCGTTGTAGCATTAACTTGACCTAAGATTTATTGTGTATTCTATTTCCATGTAACATCATATTAAAGATTAATCTATCTTCTCTTTTGTTTCCATGTTTGTTTTATATGATCTTTGGGAGAGGCTTCATAGTTCTTGGGTTCTTATCATTGCCAAAGCAAAACTGTTCTTTAAAGTAGCAGCAGATATTGTTTTTAATTGATAGATAAATATAAATGATAATTTATTTTAATTTGAACATCTAGTCTTGCTTAAGTTTATATTACATTTAGAGTGATTAATGTTGATGCTTCACAATTTTTATAGTTTTCTTTCACTATTTTGTAGTGCAACTAGAGGGGCACATCGGCCTATCATGAATCTTCATGAAAGAAGTCTAAGTGTTTTAGCATGTCGCTACGTGGATGAGGTTATAATTGGTGCACCCTGGGAGGTGTCCAGGGATACGGTTAGTCTAATTTTGTCTTATTAAATTTTTCTTAACTTTGTATAGTATGATCCTTTCTTTTCTATTTTTTAACTTAAGCTTTAGGTTTTGATTTATTTTTGTTGTAATGTGAATATTGGTAAACAAAGAAAATTTTATTGATCCTTATTTTATATTGAAAGCACATGATTTTTCTTTCTTGAGTTGATCGATTTAGCTGATGTCCATTGCATGGATGTGGGAGGAAGGCTAGGGGGAATCAGAGCATTCCCTGTACTTTTAAGGTTTATCCGTTCAAAAAGTAAAACTGAAATACAGTTATAAAAGGACAATCTAGTGCTATAAAGCTTCCGCTATGCACATGTCCAGGGAAGGGTCGGACCCACTACATGGGTCTATAGTAGGTAGCCTTACCTTGCATTTGCAAGTGGTTGATCCCACGACTTGAACCCATGACCTTCGTGTCACATGGCAGCAACTCCAACAGTTGCTCCAAGGCTCCCCTTCAAAAACTGAAATAGCTATGTAGGATAAAATATTTCTAGGCATGTCTTGTCAGTAGATTTTCTCGATATAAAGGTTTGTGATGACATTTGGGTGGGACGCTTGCTTTTAAGTGGGTTTTTCTCACGTTTAGTTGTTTTACCATGCTTAAATCCCCGTGTTAGTAGTATCAGTATGAGGGTGTTTGAGTCAAGCCGTGGTATTTATGTACTTGTTCATATGTACAGATAATGTCAGATATATACTTATGCCTAACCTCACACGACTTTCACTAACTGTCAAAGGTCAATTCTCCTAAAAGCTTAAGTTGTTAGGTGGATGTCCAGAATCTGTCTATATCTATATAACCCTTTCTCGCAAGAGCCTTTGGACTTGAAGTGTAGACAATGCACGCACCCACATTACTTTGTGCTAAATTCAATTTAGCTATGAAGAATAAAGGCAACAAGCATCAAACTCCTAACTACTTGGCCACTGAGGCTCTGTTACCGTGACAAAGACTAATTACCCTATAAACTTAGGCTGTTAGGTGGAGAAATTGCAATGATTTTTTATCTCTGACACGTATTCTCTTTCCTATCTGGTTTATCTTGTAACATGGGATCAGCAGCTCTAGATTAATCCATGACTCCAATCATAAGCGCTATTTATTTTTTGGCAAAATTGCACTTTTGGTCCCTTAAGTTATTTGTTTTGTTCAAATTGATCCCTTAAGTGTTTTTTTTTTGTGACAAACTAGACCCTTTAAGTTAGGTTTGGGTAACAAAGTGAGGCTTTGTTTACCATTCCTGCAGATGTGTCACTCCTGAGCCTAGGTGACACTGCTGACTTGACCATTAATATAATAAAATAATAATTTCTTTAAAAAATAAAAATTTAATAAATAAATAAATAAATAAAGTTTATTTTCTCTTTTTCTCTTTTATTATTCGCCCCATCTTCTTCAACAATCCACTTCCTCCATCTTCAACAACCCATTGCATGTCTTGGGCAGTGGTGGTGACTGGACGGCAGCAGCAGCGACTGGATGGTGGTTCAACTCATTACCAGAATGAGTTCGTCTTCCTGAAAACAGTTCAAAGCAAATAGAGTAGCAGATTCAAAGTTGACCACTGAAACCAAAATAAAAATTCTAAAAATCTTAACTTTCTATCAGATAAACAACTAAACATTGATTAGGCATTCATGGTCCTTCACACATCTGACAAGGTTTGGACAGCCGCAGGTAGCGAACAATGGTTCGAACGCAGCTGGGCACGGTGAGGCAGCGACAAGCTCGTGCGGCTGAACGGAGTCGCTACAAGCCAGGGATGGTGGTCGGACGTGTGGGGGCGTGACAGGCGGCGCGGATCTGGTATGGTTTGGTGCACGTGGCGGCGAAGCAGAAAGGGCGAACAGCGGCGAACACGGAGACGCGAACAGCTGCAGGGCAGAAGATGCAAGCGGCGGCGGAGGCCATGCGAATATGCGTGTGGATGGCGGACTCGTGTGGTGGGGCGTATGCGGAGATCGTGCCGCCGCAGTCAGAAGTCGCCGTCGTCGTAGAAGACATACACTGTACAGTGAGGTTTTGAAGAAGATGGAAGAAGGGGATTGTTGGAGAAGATGGGGAGAATAATAAAAAAGAAAATGAGAAAATGGATTTTATTTATTTATTTATTAATTTTTTAAAATAAATTTATTATTTTTAATATTAATTGTCAAGTCAGTAGTGCCACCTAGGCTCGGGCGTGACACATCTGTAGGAATGGTAAATGTTAGAAACAGAGCAGAAACAGAAAAGATAGAAAAGAGAGAAGAATACAGAGTGATTTCAGAAAATGAATTATTCTTTTCTCTTGCAAGACTTGATACAAGAATGTGCTTTATATAAGATGAGTGTAACTGCCTCTAACTAACCTCTTCTAACTGCCTCTAACAAAATAGGCTGAGATCAGCTGAGGCATAACTATAGTAAGCTTAGCTTACTCTAACATACCCCCTTTTAAACACAAGGTGGGTTTACAACCATTACTAACATACCCCCTTTGAAAACTAAGGTGGATTTACAAGAGCTAAATAATCTAGAACTCCTAGATTGCTTCTCAGTTCTTCAAATCTGGTCTGCGAGAGAGGTTTGGTAAGAAGATTAGTCACTTGATCAATTCCAGGTAGATGACAGACAGTGAGTGACTTGTTTAGGACCTTTTCTCTTACAAAGAAAATATCTAGCTCCATGTGCTTTGTTCTTGAGTGAAGAACAGGATTATGAGACAGTGAAACAATGCTCAGATTATCACAATACACCACTGGTGTTTGGAACTTGATATGCAGCTCCTTCAATAGAGATTGGATCCAAAGGACTTCAGCTGTAGGTGCTGCCAGCCCTCTATACTCTGCTTTTGTACTAGATCTTGCTACTAAAGGTCATTTTGAGACCACCAAGATACTAGATTGGGTCCAAAGTAAATGCAAGAACCTGATGTTGACATTCGGTCATCTAAATCTGCTGCCCAGTCAGCATCAGTGAATGCTTGAATGGAGAATGATGCAGCAGGATTTGCAGGTTTTAGGACTAGGCCATGAGTAATAGTACTTCTTAGGTACCTTAGGATGCGCTTCACTGCCTTCCAATGATCCTCTAGAGGTTGAGAAAGGTATTGACAGACCTTGCTTACACTGTAACAAATTTCTGGCCTGGTTATGGTGGCATACTGTAATGCCCCTACAATGCATCTGTACAGTGTGGGATCATTCATGTAGTTGGCTCCAAATTTAGTTAACTTGCTGTTGCTAACCATAGGTGTAGGTGATCCTTTTGCATTGCTCATGTTGGCCTTGGCAAGTAAGTCCCTGATGTACTTGGACTGAGACAAAAGAATGCCCTTATTGTGAGCCAAGTGCTTTACTTCTACCCCCAAAAAATAGTCTAGGGTTCCAAGTTGCTTGAGAGCAAAGGTGGAGCTGAGTTTTTGAATAATAGATGAGATATGTGCAAGAGATGAGCTTGTGACTATAATGTCATCAACATAAACTAGAATGTAAGTGCAGTGGCCAGCATGTGTATGGATAAAGAGAGATGGATCACACCTACTAGTTTGAAACCCAAACTGCACAAGTGCCTTTGTTAGTCTTTCAAACCATGCTCTTGGAGCTTGTTTAAGCCCATAGATTGCACGATTCAGCCTGCATACCTGAGCAGAATTGGAGTTTTTGAACCCAATAGGTTGCTCCATGTATACTTCTTCGAGACAATAATCCATTTAGGAAAGCATTATTAATGTCCAATTCTTTGTATGGACCAGATTGTAGGTGATTTGCTAGAGTTAGAATTATTCTGACCGTGACAGGTTTAACCAATGTTTGAGTAATCTCTCCCTAACTGTTGATGAAATCCTTTTGCAACCAGCCTGGCCTTGTACTTGTTTATAGTGCCATCTGGGTTCTCTTTGACCCTGAACACCCACTTACAACCAATGGCCTTTTTGTTAAGTGGAAGATCAACTAGTGTCCATGTGTTGTTGTGCATTAATGCATTGTATTCCTGCTGCATTGCCTCAAACCAGTGAGGAATGGTCAAGGCTTCAATGGGAGAATGAGGTTCTGCATGTGTTAGCAACAAAGTGGGAGCTAGCAAGCCAGCTTTAGACCTAGTGATCATGGGGTGGGCATTAAGAGGAGCAGGTGCTGGGCTAGAGGATCTCCCTGACAGATGAGAGGAACCACTAGGTGTTAACCCACAATGAAGAGAAGATAAGGAGTGCTGGTCTGTATGATGAGAGGAGTGACTGGACACAGGAGGAGAAGCTTGATTAAGAGGTGTAACTAGAAGGGGAGACTGATTTGAACCATATGGACTGGATGGAAATACAGGAGCAGAACTAGGAATGGTAGGAACAATTATGAGAGGAGTGTTGCTAGGACTAGTGAATGTTACTGAATCTGTTGGTCTAAGGACTTCTTTTGCAAATGGGAATTGATGTTCATTAAATTGGACATCTTTAGAGATATACAAGCGGCCATCTTTAGCTAGACATTTGTAGCCCTTGTGAGAGGTAGAATAACCAAGAAAGGTGCACTCTCTGGTTCTGAATTCAAGTTTATTTTTATTGTAGGGTCTAAGGCACGGGTAGCATGCACAACCAAACACCTTTAACATGGAGTAGTCAGGATCAGATTTATATAGAACAAAGTAGGGTGTTTGATTGGAAAGAACAGGTGTAGGGAGACGATTAATGAGGAAGGTTGCTGTGCAGAAGGCATGATCCCAATAAGACATAGGAAGTGAGGCGTGTGCAAGTAAAGCTAAGCCAGTTTCAACTATGTGACGATGCTTACGTTCAATAGAACCATTTTGATGGTGGGTGTGGGGGCAAATAACTCTATGCTGAACACCCAAATCAGCCAAGAACCTAGTAAAGGGTCTGAATTCCCCACCCCAATCGGTCGAACAGCCTTAATGCATGCACCAAATTGGACTTTAACAAGTTCAAAGAACTATTTGAAGGTGTTTAGAGTGTCTGATTTTTGTTTTAACAGAAATATCCAAGTGAATTTTGAGCATGCATCCATGATGGAAAAATAGTGTTGATATCCCATAGATGATTTAATAGGTGCTAGCCCCCACAAGTCAAGAAAGAGTAAGTCAAAAGGATGCGCATAAGTAGTCAGGGATGAGTGAGAGGGAAGCCTATGAGACTTGGCAAAACAACAAGCAGTACAGAAGTCCAAAGTATTTTTATTAATATGAGAGAGATTACATTTTTGGAGTATAGATTTCATTGCCACATCATTGGCATGTCCTAGTCTATAGTGCCAAATGTAATGGGATGTGGGCACTTTATTTACATTATCTAAAGTAGAATTGGAAGAGATACACTTTGTCAAGGGAGTGGGGTAAGAAACACTTAGACAGGCAGGGAAACTTGACAGACCAGCAACATTTGATTGAACCTTGGAGACTATAGTGAGCTGATGAAACACATATAAACCTGCAGAGTTCACAGAACCTTCTAGAAGAACTTTATGATCATCCTGTGATTTAACAAAACAAAGATGAGGAAGAAACTCAAAGTAGACATTGTTATCTGTTGAAAAACGACTAACACTCAACAGATTTTTGGTTATAGTTGGAACATAAAGAATGTTAGAAAGGTTTAATGTGCGGGTGTGATCAAAAGGTGACCTAACACATGCAGTTCCTATTAAGAGTATAGATAAGCCAAGACCATTACCCATGTAAATCTGGTCAATACCACTTGGTGGAACAGGTTGGTTCAAGTTGTTGAGATCTGCAGTAACATGGTGTGTTGCCCCACTATCAACAAACCAGGCACTAGAATCTGAACCAGAGTTGGAGGCCATCATAGCCATAGGGTTCTGTTGCTGTTGATTGCTGCTGACTTGACCATTAGGGTGAGGCATCTGCACATTATTGGACTGCCATGGGAGAGGCAACAGAGGCTGTTGCTGAACAGGAAGTTGAGGCATATGAGGAGGCATGAAATTGTGCTGATTGGGCCGAAGCATAGTGATAGTTGGCATGAGGAGCATGTTGATGGTACTGATTCAAAGAAGATTGGCCACGATACTGTCCTCTACCATAAGAACTAAAGGAATTGGCACTAGAAGGTGGTGCTGTGTAATCTTCATTGAATCAATAGTAACAATCAAGAGCACTGTGATTGTTATGACCACAAATCTGACACTCGGCTCCATTGCCAAACCTTCCATAGTTATATCTACCACCTCTACCACGACCACGACGTCCTCCGCGTCCACCTCGAAAACCATTGCCAAAATTGGTTGAGGGATTGTACTGTTGATAGCCTCCATTATTTGGAAAAGAGGAGGAACCTTGCTGAAAGTTAGACACTGCGGTAGAATTCACTTGACTAGTGCTATTCAGTGAAGGAATTGGACGAGACATGGAATTAGGGTTAGGATTGGAACTGCTTTGAGCCAGATTGGCTGAGAACACCTCTCGAATAAAGATTTTTAGACTTCAACCTCTCCAACCGAGACTCATGCGACAACAATAGGGATTCGATTTCAGCAATCGAGTATGGTTCAATTCTGCTCTCAATTGTGGGAAAGAGGATGTGATAATCATCGGGCAAACCTTCCAAGATTGCATCCATATGCTCCTGACGAGTAACAGGGTTCCCAATCGAGATCAAAGCATCCACCGGTGCCTTGATTCGCAGCAAGTATTCTCCAATGGTGCGATCGCCTTTAACAATGTGACGAAGCTCGGCACAAAGTTGTGTACTACGCGCCTTCGTCTGCGAGTTGAAGTAGGCGTGTAATCATCCCATAACTCCCACGCATGTGTACAACCAACAACACGCGCATGAATCGTATCAGAAATCGAGTTCAGGAGCCATATGAACAGGTACTGGTCTTGTGCTTCCCAAGCCTGATACTCTGGATTCACTCGATCGTTCGCTCGATCATCCTCGTTAAGATATCGAACTGGAACCCTAGGACATGCGACGTATTTTTCGAGTTGATTAGCTCGAATCACAGCCTCAACAATTTGGCGCCAGTGGAGAAAATTCTTGTCCGTTAGCTTCGTCGCAAGCACAGTGTTTAGGTTTGGTGTTGGCACCGCTGGAGCAGGCGGTGGCGGAGGAGGAGGAGGTGGAGGAGGAGGTGGCGGTGGAGCGTCATCAACATTAGGTGCGGAAGCCATGGCCGAGTTTCAAGCTCGAGATACCATGTTAGAAACAGAGCAGAAACAGAAAAGATAGGAAAGAGAGAAGAATACATAGTGATTTCAGAAAATGAATTATTCTTTTTTCTTGCAAGACTTGATACAAGAATGTGCTTTATATAAGATGAGTGTAACTGCTTCTAACTAACCTCTTCTAACTGCCTCTAACAAACCTCTTCTAACTGCCTCTAATAGAATAGGCTGAGATCAGCTGAGGCATAACTATAGTAAGCTTAGCTTACTCTAACAGTAAACAAAGCCTCACTTTGTCACCCGAACCTAACTTAAGGGTCTAGTTTGTCACAAAAAAAAAACTCAAGGGACTAATTTGAACAAAACAAATAACTTAAGGGACCAAAGGTGCAATTTTGCCTTATTTTTTCCCTTATCCATTGTTTTTCATCCAGCTTATGAGGTTGAAGCTGTGCAGTGCTTGCACATCTGTTAGTGCCATGGTTGTCGAACTCGCGCGCTACCTCGTAGGATCGTACGATCCTACGATTTTTTCACCCTTCAACGAGGCAGATCGATGGGAAAGCTCGCATGAGGGCCGGCGCGGCAGGATCGACGAGGAAACTCGGAAGATCGGTGGGAGCGGCGCTCTCTGTCGTGCTGAACGATCTGGAAAATTTGACCCGTTTCCTTTTTGCAACCCGATTTTTTGTTTGCGACCCATTTTTTCCAAACGACCCGCTTCACTTTTCGTGACGTTTGCTCCTTTGTTGCTCGACCCGACCTTTTCAGACCTATTATTACCCACTGTCCCGTTCGGCCCAGAAGGTTGTTAGTAAACTAAACCTAATTATCCCTTATTTCCGTTTACTAGACACTTTGCATTTACCTAATACCTTAAGCGGCTGTACACTATTACATTAGCCCACATACTTTTTTACTTTGGTGTTTATTTTTAGTTTTATGTATTAGATATTGTGACTTATGATTTTTAAATGCAATTCTTATTTTAAGGTTTTTTTTTTTGACATGACAATTCTTAATTTAAGGTTATTTTGATATTTTAATGTTATTTTTATTTATGTTATTTTGTGTACATATAAAAATAATTAAATATAATTTTGTCTTTTTGATGGGATCTTACGATCCGTGTTACGATTCCACGAGTTACGATCTTTCTTCCCTCAAACGATCTTAGGTAAGATCTCGAGTTTGACAACCTTGGTTAGTGCCATGATCCAATGAGTGATCATGGAAGGGCGGAGGTGATCCATGGATGATTGTATGCTCTTTTCAGCAATCCAGAGTGGTTATAGGTCTCGATAGGTGACCCAACTGTGTCTCGAGTTCTTTTAGGTAGTCCAAATAGGGTTTATTGGATTTGTATTGTGACACAGCGTTGTTTGGCTCTTTGGCAACTGAAAATTGTTTGTTTCTGTTTGCTGGCCAATAGCAGTGTTTAGCCTCAGGTAATTGGTGGGTTCTTCTAGTATTAGTCAATTTATAATAATATAACCCTATCTTGTGTAAGGTTGAGTTTCACAAACATTCTCTCTTCTCTCTTGTTTATGTTCTCACACCCTTTTATAAAACTATTATTCTAAACAGGCTCATAAAGTTTGATTGGGATTTCACTTTCTTAAAAATTTATGCGGGTGAAGCTGGTGAATCACACCCCATTTTCTTTTATTTGAATCTGCTCATTTCTTTACTGATACATTTAGTACAGTTGAGGCTTTAGATTCTTTTGGTTTGTTTTCATGTAAATCCTTCTCTTCCTCTCATTTTTAATTTTTACTCAGTCTCTTAATCATCAAAGGTTCCTCCTTGACAAATTTATTTTGGAGATCCATTGCTCCCTCTGATAAGGTCAAGTCATTTGTTCGATATATGGTACTAAATAATATTACAAATCACTTTTAGCAAATTCATGGGCCTTTTGCCTCTTTTTCTCCCAATATGTGTGTTATGTGCAATTCATGTTCACAAACAGGTCACTTATTTTTTGCATTGCCTCTTTTTGCATTGTAAGCAGCTACTTTCCTATGCGTTTGGATATTAGAATATCTCGTGTTAGTATGTTGTTGACCTGGATTATAAGTATAATAAGGGTATAAAGTTGGTGTCATTGCCATGTATAACAAGTATTCAGAATCTTAGTGAAATTTATATCTTTCCTCTCTATCATCTAATACCTTTAATTTCCAACACCATGGAACAATCTTTTGGGGGTTATTAATGAGCATTAGGTGCTTAAGGGTTTTGTTTATAGGATTAGACTTTGTTTATGACTATTCTAGTTCTACTTGTGACTTATTCAAAGGAGTTGTAATTTTGGATATGTAGAGATATTGGGTAGTTTGGTGTAATATTAACTTCTTTTTTGTGTCTTTTTTCTATTCACTATTTATTAGTTTCAGTCATCCTAATATTATCTTCGTAACCCATTTACATGTGTATATATAAATATACCGCCTGACTTGGTTTAGTTTATGGCATTAACAAATCTCTCTTCTTTCTCCCTTTCCCTTCTGAACGACATTCTGTTTTCTCTGTAACCTTTTTCTCTTGTCTAAAAAATAGTTTTTTTATTAATTAAAGAGCAGCAAATGTAGCTAACCCCATATAGTTGGATGAGGCTTGGTTGGTGTTGCTGTTAGAAAAGTAGAAAAAAAGTTCTCTAAATGCTAAAAAGATTTGGTGACAATTTCTTGGTTGGTTCAGTTGGAACATGTTCCACTCTACTAAGCCGTTTCTTGTTTTGCTATTTATTAAGTAATTACTTATTCATGCATTGTGACACTTGGTTTAAATTCCTTTGAGTGCAGATCACAACATTTAATATCTCATTAGTTGTTCATGGAACCATTGCAGAAAATAATGATTTTCAGAAGGTAAATTGTGTAAAATTTCTGCTACAACTATATGCTTACTTTTTTTATATAAGAAGGTGCTGAGTTGCTTCTGCATTTCCAACTTTCCTTCCATATCAGCTGTTGTTGACATTGGTTTTCATATAGGAACAATCCAATCCATATGCTGTTCCCATTAGCATGGGCATCTTCAAAATATTAGAAAGTCCTTTAGATATAACAACTACTACAATAATTAGAAGGATTGTATCAAATCATGAGGCATACCAGGTACGTTTTCGACTTCATTTCTTATGGTAAATAGTTGTCAGATTCTTAGGCTAATCATTTTTCTCAATTTTTTAGTACTTGTTATAATGTTAATACTTCTAGCATATTTATAAATAGTCAACTTTGATTATGATGATTGCTGTAAATTAGCTGGTGAGTAGCTTGACTGATTGTAATTAGTGCTGTAAATAAAAGATCAGTTTGCCAAGCCAATGACAAAATTTCACTCAAACTTCAACGTTCTCATTTCTCAAGGCATGTATCTCGATTAGTAGTTGAAAACTTGAAATTGATTTGGAATTTTGTCTATAAATCATCCTATGTATGTTTCAATAATTAATAGACAATATATAGTTTCTTTCTAAACCTGCATGGTATCGAGCCGCGTGCTCTAGACCATGCTTCTTTGACTGGAGAAAAGGGTGATGATTGGAACCATCCCAAGTCCCTCAACAACCTCGACATGCTCATCCGGGGTTGCCCAAACTGTTCAATCATGCCACATCGTCTTATTTCTCAAAACCCAAACCTGCAACTCACCGTACACAAGCTCAATGGGAGAAACTATCTCAAATAGGCACAATCTGTGAAGTTGGCAATGGAAGGAAGGGGAAATCTGGGGTACCCGTCAGGACTCGGGAGTAATGTAACCAGCAAAGAACAACCCCTCCTAGGCAAAGTGGTAGTATGAAAATTCGCTTATTGCATGCCTTGTTATTCCATGGATCCAGCAAGAAGGAAATCTCTCGTGTTCTTACAAACGGACAAGGATGTATGGGAAGTTGTTCCTGAATGCTATTTAGGTGGCGTTTGGAAGAGCTTATTTAAGCTCCTTTTGACTTATCTGATGACATAAGCTCTTATGCAGTGTGTTTGGCAGAGCTTATAAAAATAACTTATGTCATCCCATAAGGAGTTTTTGACTTATTTTCACAAGTCATTGGGAGAAGCTTATGGAATTATCATAAGAGCTTATGCACTAAATATCCTCTCCGTGTTTTTCACTATTCGAATCCTCTCACGCCCCTTTCTTTCTTTTAGCGCTTATGGCATAAGCTCTCATGCGATAAGGTCTTATGTGATAAGCTCTTAATTAAGTTGTTTACCCAAACGCACCCTTAGACCTTGAAAACTCATCTCAAATCTTTGACTTAAAGATACGACCTTGGCAGTCCAAGCAAGGTGATCAGGATGCCACCACTTACTATAATGTCGTTGTGACCCTTTGGCAAGAATTGGATCAGTGTTATAAGATGATTAGGAAAATCCCAAGGACTCAGTTCGATTCCAAAAGGCGGAGGAGAATCATCGAGAGACATTCATTTTAGTAGCGGACCTGAACAGTGTCAGAGTCCTTCTATCCCCTCCTTCAAATCTTGATTTGCCTCTATAACAACTAGATGTGAATAATTAATTCCTAAATGGAGATCTAGAGGAGGAAGTCTGTGGTACGTGACCCACTGTTTCTATCCCTAAACCCGCCTTTTCTAGAACCGGTTAGTACATGTACTGACCCATGTTTGTGTGACCTTGTTGTGCGTGAATCGCACAAAATGGCTCCGAATTGCAATTCCACGATGCAACCTGCGATTCATACGATTCTGATAACCATGGTTGGGAGCTAAACAAGGAGGATGCTATATATGTTAGTATATATTGTTTTTAGCTTTTGCAATGCCAATGATCCTTCTTTCCTACTCTCGTAGGTTGTTTGTGTGTGAAGAGCTTTCCGAGAGATTTTGATTGTATTTCTCAGCTTCTTCTTTGTTGTTAGTGTTTATATTGCATGGAAGAATGTGATAGGGTATGGATGGGGGTAGGGTTCCTTATTATGGAGGACAAGGATAACCTCCTTAGAAATTAGAGAGACATAGAGATTTCTTCCTTGATTTTCTGCTTGTTTACTAATTCATGCATTTACTATTTATATACTAATTTCTTACATCCAAAATATTAAAGGAAAATATAAATAACAAGTAAAAGATAATAGGTGGCAAGATCTAGAATATTCTTAGCTGCCATATTAAGATGACACCCTTGAATGCTTTGGTCTTTGTTTTGCCTTTGATTGGGCCTATCATTTGTTGTTCACTTATTTGCTTCTATTGGGTCATTTATTGGGGCTAGATATCCTATCATTCCATACCCCATCAAGACCAACCATGTCCTCAAGGTTGTAAAGATTCTTCAATTTGCCCAATGCACATAGGATCTGTTATATTTTGCTATAAATAGTTCCCTATTGGGCTGATCCTTAAGCAGAAAAGAGATCCAAATGGTCACTTGGCCCAAATAGAAAATGAAGCCCATGGAGGAGTTGCCCATCAGCAATGCACACTTGTTTGGGTTCTGAGGCACCATGGCACCCAAGGCCAGCATGAAGTCATGCCGCTTAACCGCACTGCACACATGGAAGGAGGCCGCCGGCGGCGATGTGCTGGACTCGGCGGATGACGACGAAGGCGCACTTGATGGCAACACTCTTGAGGAGAAAAGTGAAGACGAAACCAGACCTGAAACGTGTTGACTTGGCTGATACCTCTGATCTAGAACAAGGCGGCGCACGGTGGAGGAGAAGGCCGCTATGAGGGTACCGCCGGGGTCGAAGATGAAAGTAGAGGGTGATTGCGGCGTGGCGGAGGTGATGTGCAGAGAGCGGCAGAGTCCTCCAGGGTCGAAAATGAAAACGGTTTGTGGTGGCGGCGATGGTGGTCGCAGTCATCTTCTCCGGTAATGGCATGGTGGTGGTGGGTGTCAACATGGCGAACTCAAAACGAGCAGATCGAAGCGGATCTGGAGCAAGGGAGGAAAAGGCGAAGCAGAGCCTTGAACCTTGGAAGTAGATGGCGGAGACGACGTCCCAAGGTGGCGACGCAACGACGTGGGAGACTGTTGGGCGATTTCCGGTTGCAGGACTGATGGCGGAACTAATGGCGTCAGTTACAGAAGAAACACTAGCATTGAGAACATCCTTGACAGCAAAACTCTCATGGAATGGTTCAAGCGGTCCCATGGTGGCACCTGTAACTGGCGGTGGTGGTTCAAACTTTGCAAGTGGGGTGTGTAGATTGAAGGAGGCGGAGTGGGTGAGTGGCTGGAATGGAGGTGTGGGAACCAAAGGGACGACATTGTCATTGGTGGATTTTGTTACTGGCATAGGTGGAGAGTGATGATGCTGAATGTGGTTTGTGAGGGGTGGGGTTGCAGGTGGATTTCGAAGAGCTTGGAGTTCGATTTTTAGGATTTCTATGGCATGGAGGAATGATTCATGGTAAGCTTCTTCAGAAGCTTTAAGTGCAGGCAACAGTGAGGTCCCTAATGGATTCTTTGAGATGGAGAAGGTTAGGGTGGGGAGACATAGTTCAAGAATGAAAGCACCAATTGATAGGGTATGGATGGGGTAGGGTTCCTTGTTATGGAGGACAACAATAACCTCCTTAGAAACTAGAGAGAGATAGAGATTTCTTTCTTAATTTTCTGTTTGTTTTTCATTGATGCATTTACTACTCTTTATATACTAATTTCTTACATCCAAAATATTAAAGGAAAATATAAATAACAAATAAAAGATAATAGGTGGCAAGATCTAGAATATTCCTAGCTACCATATTAAGATGGCACCCTTGAATGTTTTGGTCTTTGTTTTGCCTTGGATTGGGCCTATCATTTGTTGTGCACTTATTTGCTTCTATTGGGTCATTTATTGGGCTAGATATCCTATCAGAATGTGGAATGGTATATCACTTGCTGCTAGAAGTCTTGATAGTTTGTCTTTGTGGTGTGTGTATGGTATTCTTGCTTCGTTTTGCCTTCAGTGTTATTGGAGATGCATTTAGGTGTAAAGAGTGGTGTCCGAATGTGGAAAATGGTTATAGGCATATAGCTGGTGTAATGTGGCATATATGGCTTGAGATATATGCTTGTATATTTATTCTTTATTAACAAAGAATTTTTTGGAGAAATGGACTTTAAGAATTTTATCTTGTTTCTAATGTACTTTTCTTTAGGAATTGTAGATTGTATGACCAAGGCTTCAGCGTTTTTTCTTTTTCTTTTTTCCTTTTTCCCCCTCGGTGTAAGGTTTTGTCACATTATTCTGAGTTATTTATTGGGTTGCACCTCCTTGGCACTCTATGCATGGACATTAGACATACGCGTAAAGGAATTTGTCGTTTTCATCCTCCATATGTTGTGTGTGCCTGCAGGTTTGGTTTGCTGTTCTTATCTCTTATTTTCTTACTTCTTCGTATTCACTCTCTTTTTTGCGTGCAGAAACGTAACGAAAAGAAGGGGGCAAGTGAGAAAAAATACTACGAGGATAAGACTCATGTGGCTGGAGACTGATTCATGTTCTATCATTTGGGCCATTAACATTTGCTGTTGTTACAACCTACTGGCTTTTTACTCGTTTTTTATTTTTACTTTTTTTTTGGAGGGGGTGACAGTTTTGTTTGGCTTGAATGACAAGTTGAAAATTAGGGTTCGTGCATCTAATTAAGTAGTTGCCGAGCTTATCAACAAATAATTTACTCGTATTAATGCAAGTTTTCCCCAAATAGATTCGAAGTTGACTGTAGGTCAATTATTAGTTGGAACAGTTTGGCAGGTAAATCATGAGTCAAACAGCTGTATGGTATTTGATGAGAGCTATTTCTGATCACGTACTCTGTTATGAGTCCTACATTGAGTAGACAAGGAAGCTCAATGTAGTACTTAATCCAAAAGACTAGTCTATTAGATGAGAGTGTCTCATGGTTTAAGAACCACATTGAACATTTTTGTCTATTCAATGTGAGATTCATAACATACTCCTATTTTGTTTGATAAATTAGTGAAAGTATATTGATGACATATCTGGAATTGTAGTTTTTCATTTTCTCTTTCTATTAAATAGTAGCTAGCCGAGAAGGCCGCAGCTCAAGTGGCCTCCAAAGTGGGGCTTAAGGGCTAAAGCTCACCAGGACTAGTGTGTCCGGGTTCGAAGCATTTAGGGGGAGAATTTGGGAATAAGTGTTGATCCCCCTTTTTTAATTAAAAAAAAAAAAAATAGTAGCTAGCATCCAATGAGGGTTGGCATATCTGGTTGAGTCTTCTACCTATACTGATTTTTCTTGGATTCGAATATTCGATTATCAAATTTCTCTTATTGATAGACATCATGTAAATTGTACTATGAATTTTTGTTGGGTTGTTATTAATTTTTTTTTTTTGTATCAAAAAGATAGTCATACTAATTATCATTATTATCATCTCTTTTATTGACAACTTATGGTATCAAATCTAAATTTTTGATAAATGAGGAAGTTGCATCAATCCAAATACGTGGATAATAAAGTTTAAATGTATTGTCAAAAGGATTCTTGTTGGGTATCTCTAATTAATGAGAGACATTGTCCTCTTTTCAAGTGGTTGAAAACTTATTTAGATTATTACTAGTTTGCATATGTATGCTACAATTAAACATAATTATGGAAGATTGTAAGCTACTTTACTTGTTTGTTGTCTGATATTAAGGTATGTGTTTAAGTTTAAAAACTAGAGATTTTGAAGTATTCTAGAAAAGTAATTTTTGTTTTTTGTATAGCTTTTGTATAAATTGGACGCTAATTTGTATTAGCCTACAATTGTAAAATGTAATTTCAATAAAAGTCTTTTCATGTGAATTAGCAGCAGCGTTTTTAGATAAGTTAGCAAATAGAGCTTATAAAATGCTTTTCAACTTGTATTTTGCTAAGTGGTAAAAGTACAATCAGATAAACATAACTATTAAAAGCGATTTTATTTATTAAAAAAAAGGTTTTTTTTTGCAAACGCACCTTAGTTTATGCATTTATTTGTCATAAGTATTGTTCGAATAATAACTTACGCATTGGAGAGGGCATGCTCAAGTCCATTACGATTGAGCTAGTGGTGAATGGGTTGAGTTACTTGCATGAAAAACTCGATGTTTAACCGAGTACAGCCATTGCACCAAAAAAATATACTAGTTCTGACTACAAATACACAGTTTTCCACACAATTCCGACCGAGATGAACGGAAGAGCAAACATTAATACATAAATTTAGCAACCAGGGCTTCTTGTCACCATAACACCATGTACAAAGCAACAAATACATGGATGCAGCCACATTTTAACAGCAGAGATTGAGGGGAAATTTGAAAGCACAAACAATGATACATGGCATGAGATTATCATCTGACCCGGCATGCTGCTGGAGCACCTGGTGAGCAATTTGGGTTTGGAGACCTACAAGCGGCACCAGGACCAACATTGTTTGAAAACTTGTGACGCATCCGGTAGTCGGAGATTTTGCTCATTGCAAAAGGCACGCCATTTCCACTATTTGATAATGAGACTTCACCTGCACCAACACTAGAACTTTGCAAGGGTTCCAATGTCTCGACTACATCACTCATTAGTGGCCTCGCTTTGGGATTTTGACTCAAACAGTAGTAAGCCAAGCTACATGCTTTCTGTGCTGCCCTGACTGAATATTGATTCTCCAATCTAGGATCAATTATTTGTAGAAGCTTTCTCTTGTCATTAAGCTTTGGCCGTGCCCAATCTACCAAGCTCTGTTCCTTTCCAGGCCTTGTCTTGTCAACAGACTTCCTTCCCGTCAAAAGCTCCAAAAGAACAACCCCAAAGCTATACACATCACTCCGAGCTGTCAGGTGGCCTGACCATTTCATACATGCTTTGTTTAGACATGAATCCTCGCATGCTCAAACATATGCAAGCATGCACGAGAGCACATGCACAAGGATGGTCGGAAGTATATAATGTAACATGCTCAATGTGTGCATGCAAGCAAAAATAACCAGTTTGAACTGTGAACTATGTCTATGTAACAGTACCATGTAAAAATGCTTCTTGTTTTATTTTAGAAAAATAAAAGATTGCAAAAGATACAGAAGGAAATGACAAAGAAAATAGGAAAATTACCTGAAATTTAAATTTAGGAGGAAAGCATAAATTGATTACAAAATTCTCAAGTCATGTTAACAACAAGAATTGTAAGATTGAAGGACTGGAAACAGTGATTGGGATTGACATGTAATGAGATAAAAGCAACATGTCCTCGATATACCAAAAAACAGAAATCATACCCCTCCCAGGATGAGATGTCACATTATTCGAATTAACTCGATTGTTGAAATGGATGTTCACCAAAATTCAATAATAATCCGACACCCAACATTTTCTTATGGTGTCATGCACATCTTCTCAAGAGTTGAGGCTATCACAGTGTCATGCACATAAAGCAGAGACATGTTGAGTTGCAGACAATTTGGTATATAATATATAATAACAAGTACAAAACTAAAGGAGACCCAACATTAGATTAGATTGTGTCTGTCACCTCCCACCCCTAGTACATCATCCTAGCTAACTCTCGTATCGTAACACATGATGAGTAAGATAAACTTTTATGGAAGTTCAAGCTTTCAAGCAATTTAGTTTTTTCCATTTATGAGTATGTTTGAAAACCAAGGTCATACCAGTCATTACATATTCAGGGGCAGCATATCCATATGTCCCCATGACTCGGGTAGATACATGGGTTTCATCACCTTGTGGTCCTGCTTTAGCTAGTCCAAAATCAGAAAGCTTGGCCGTATAGTCCTGTAGTGTCATTGGTAACACCAAGTGGAAAAAAGATAGCAATTCCTTTATTTTACAGGCATAAAAATATTCAGATTAATTTTAAAATACCAGAAACTTACAGAGTCCAATAATATATTTGACGTTTTGAAGTCACGATAGATTACTGGCCTTTCAGCATTGTGGAGAAAGGCAAGTCCTTTGGCAGCTCCAAGAGCAATCACCATTCTTGTAGCCCATGATAAAGGGACAGTTGCCTCTGGAAGCCTCAGGAAAGGTCAAATCAACTTGAGTGGAAAAACACGCCAACAAGCTAGGAAACTCTTAGGTTATTAACTGACAGCAATAGTTTATTCACAAACAATAATGAGAAGAAAAAAAAGTTCAAGATGTTTTGTCTTTTGTTGTGAAGTGAATAAATAGTTTTTCACCAAAACCAGCAAAAGTAGGGAGAGATGCTACTTTAATAATGTCAATAAGTTTAACCACAGATTATATAATAAGATATGTGAGACAAGAATATAAAGGGGAATCCATTGAAAGATGAAACTCTGAATACTAGCACAATTCTCTGATTTTATTAACTAAGGGAGAGAACTTGCTTAGCAAAGCTTAAATAGCTGCACAGTCCATTTAAAATGAAAAGAAAAGAAAAATGGTTAGGCTATGTTACTATAGTAACAAAGAGTAACTAGAAACTAAACTATGTCTATAACTCTATCTATCTAAGACTCCCCCTCAAGCTGGAGCATATATCATATGATCCAAACCTGTGACACATGTAATATTTGCCCTAGAAGGGATCTTGTAAGAATGTCAACCAATTGGTCATTTGAGTATACAAAATTTGTAACAATGTCCCCTTAAAGAATCTTGACTTTTAAAAACAACAATCATTTTATGCTTGGTTCTCTTATGAATGACAGGATTTGCTGCAATATACAGGGACAGCTTGGTTATCACAAAGAAGTGTCATCTGTCCAACCTCTCACCAAACTGAAACTTAAGTTTTTCGAGTAGATGATTTAACCAAACAAGCTCACATGTTGCTCTAGACATAGCTTGTATTCTGCTTTAGCACTAGATTTGACAACACCAATCTGTTGTCCCATAATCTCATAGATAAGTCCCATGCCTAGTACTCCAACCTTTGATATATCTTAAGAATTCGAACCACAACAACAGCAGGGCGACTGGAACTGTGTGCGCAACAAATGTAATGGATCCCAAAGATTGTCCCATTTCAACCCATTTTATAAAAAAAATTCAAAGTCTACTTGCATTGGTCAAGAGACCAACTGGTGGCATAAAGACTATGAAGTATCAAGAGTGAATGAACTGAGAAGCATTAGCAATGCAAGGTGGTTTCCCATGCAATAGCCAACATTAATAATGTGGCCAACACAATTGCAATGACCACACTTCGGACGAGTATGATTTCCCATGCATCCTCAGTTTCTTCCATTACATACCCAATTGTTAGCTTTTAAACACGAGCTAAAGATTCACAAATTGAAGGTGTCAGAACTTCAAAAGGTGGCTGTGATGGTGAAGATCCCACAACTCTAAGGAGACTGGAAAAAGCCTAAGAGTGTAGGAACAAGACTTCCGAAGATCTGATATTGGGTCGAAGAATACCCTGTTGGGAAACTATAAAGTGCTAGGATCATGGAAAAGGTACTTCTTTGCTCATACTCTTTCTCTAGAAATCTTCCTGAAGGTGACAACTCAATAAAGTCTGAAAGAGCGGCCTGAATTCTTCCCAGATAGGCAAAGACATACATCCCTCAACTTTGCAACAAGCTATTAGGGACATAAGGTCAGAATAAACAACGTATACACACTGTATATTGTTGGCATAAAGATCCCTTGCCAGCTTCCATACTGTATAGCACAATATGTGAGGAAACATTTGTTTCAGTGATGAAGGAATGGTTTGCTTTATCAAGCTACATAATTGGGCATCAATCTTCTCCCATCTAGGTCTATTAGCTGCTGGAATATCTCTCCTTGGCTTTTCTGTCACATGAACGGTATATCCCTGACGAGCCTTCAGTGTTATCCATTGCTGTGAAAATCGAGATCCTAGTGAGGATCGGGAGGGGGATGGAAGATCGTAACTCGGAGGATCGTAACAAGGATCGTAAGATCCTAGAAAAAGTAGAAAAGAAGACTTGTACAGTAGAAACTATACTTGTACATGTATATATGCATGAAAAACAATGTAGATAAGGAAAATCCATAATCATAATTCATAAGAATCCAAATCCAATACATAACACAAGCATAATAAGTTCATAAACATAAGTTCATAATAAAATAAGACAAAAGCATAATGAGTTCATAATCAAAATCAAGTCAAGCTAACTCTAGCCATCTAATCTAAGAGAGTCAAGCTAACTCTAGTCATCTAATCAAGTCAGATTAGTCTTGCCACTTCGTTCCTATTAACATCACCACTAGCCGGGTTACTTGAAGCCATTGCTGTCTCTTCAAGTAAGAATAGAGCAGAGCACAAAGAGAGGGGCGAATGAACAAAAGTAGAGACCAAGAAGAGAACACAGGTGAGCTGTTTGGTTGAGTGAGCGGGGGCACGAATGAGAGAGGAAGAGAGGGAAGGGGCGGCGCCGGCGGCGCGCCTGAGAGAGGAAGAAGACGACGGATCTTCGAACGACGAAGGGAAGATTTCTCGAACAGGAGTCTTCCAAATCGAACGGAGTTGCTGTGTGGGACGGGATTTAGGGTTTTTTTTACTTTAACCCGTTGAAAATATTAATTGGGTTGTAAAAACCCTTGTTTTTCGAAATGGGCTAGTAAAAAGTCCAACCCGAAAAGAAAATGAACTGGCTCGTGAGACACGGAAAAATCGTCGTTCCTGCGATTTTTCGATCAAGCTCGACGATTCTAGCCCGATCCTGCCAAGCGGCGATCCTAGGTGCGATTTAGCTCGCGGAAGTCACTGAAGATCGAGGAATCGCACGATCTTGCGATCTTCCTCGTGATCCTAACAGCACTGGTGTTATCAAAAAGCGGCCATGGCGGATTGCGGTGGCGGATTTTTGGCCAACCGCTATGGCCAATTTGTGAAGGATGGTGGCGCCATGGCCGCAATGGCGGTTACGGCGGCTTAAAATGGCGGATTTTCGGCCTTCCGCTATGGTCCGCCATCCGCAATCGACAACACTGCGAGCCTTGGTGCAATAGTTAGAGTTGTTGCCATGTGACAGGAAGGTCACATCATGGAATCAACCTCTTGCAAATGCAAGGTAGGGCTGCCTACTATAGATCCACATAGTGTGTCCAACCCTTCCCTGGACTATGCGCATAGCGGGAGCTTTATAGCATCAAGTTGCCCTTTTTTGCCAGTATATCCCTAACCTGAACCATAATGTTTAAGGACCATGTATCATAGCTGGCCCCATCCAGCTAATTTGTGGTAATTCTAAAAGAAACTTAGTTAGTAAAACTAAAAATAGGAGAATCAGTCTTAGGAGTATCCATCAGAAACAGTGACTATTAGGGATTTGATTCAGCCTTGGAAGTGGCTGGAATAAAGCTGAAAACATGATGTTGAAGCACTTTAAGATGAGATCGAACAATAGAGGACTTTGAACAAGTGTGGACATGGTTTATTCTGGCTCTAGACACCTAAAATAGGCCAGAAAACCAATTTGTAAAGGCTCTGGAAAGGCCTAGTTAAGATCTACATGGCACGTAATGCTCACACGCCTGAGAACTGCTGGTGCATGGGGCACCATGAGGACCACAAAGGGGAAGGGCATCATGCAGAAGTGCATCCAACAGCAAGCAATAGCAAACTTGTTGGACCTAACTGGTTGGAACCTCCCGAGCGTTCCTAAAGTTCAACTCTACTTGAATGTCAAAGTCCTTGGAGGGTGGTTGAGTCGCAGCCATTCATACCCCTTGCAAAATGACGGCGGTCACCACTACCTTGTGACTTGTGAGGATGGTGGGAACTAAGTTAATGATCAGCACTTGCAGTGAACATAATCCAATCAACAAAGGGAACCAGATATAACCCACATGACATCCTAAGCCAAGGTGTCCATTATCAGATTATAACCTAACTAATACTGCTAATTAATGTGCTAAGAGCCAGAGACAGTTAAAAGAAAAGGTTCCATACTTTGAATAGGTGATTTTCAAGACTTCCACGAAACATGAATTCATATACAAGCAGCCTGTGGTCATCCTCGCAGCAGTAGCCAATCAATTTAACCAAATTAGGATGCCTGAGCTGCCCCAGAAAATTGACTTCAGTCTGCAGCAAGCACGGTAACAAGTTAAGTAAAGTAAGAATCAATTATTTAATAACATGACAAAAATGTAAACATGACATACAAGCCACTCTCGATGTCCCTGAAGGCCCTCCTTGTTGAGAACCTTGACCGCAACGGGGAGAGACTTGAGGCCAACCCTCACATTCTCATCAATGTAACCTTTATAGACGATGCCGAAGCCACCTTCCCCAAGGATATAGTCAGAGCGGAAGCTCTTTGTGATAGTCTCGAGCTCGTAGAGCGTAAAAGCAATGACGTGGGTATAAAGGAGCGTGTTGTTTCTTGCATCCTCCAAGTTGTGGCGTGGGGTTGAACAAGAATCGCTCAGATCCGAAACAGAGCGATTGTGCTTCTTCTCGGTAGCAGTGTTACCACCATTTCTAGCAGTAGCACCAGACATGTGAAGCTGTTGAACTGCAAAAACCAAACCAAACCAAACCACAAATGTGAGTTCGTTTCACTTTAATTAACCATATCTCGCTTCTTCTAATTTACATACATACATAGAGAGCCATATCCATATCTCGCTTCTTCTAATTACACGATAATGCGAAATTGATATGCTATGCTAATAAGGGTAAAATAAGGTACAGAGAGCCATAGATTAATCAGATCAGATCTGAAAAATGTATAATAATAAGAAAGAAGCAAAGAACCTTCCTTACTTACCTTGAGCATTGGAAACCACAGCCGATTCCTCTCTAGTACCGCAGTTGCCCATTCAAGTCAGCAGAAACAACCGTCGCAGCAGCAATTGTGACAGTGACAGTGTACTTGTAGTGAAGCGCGGGGTGGCTGTTAGTGTTTGTGTTAGTGTTTGGTATCCCCGAGGACCAGAATTTCATTCTCCGCCTGCCTTTCCTTTCTTCTCTCCCTAACCAACTTATTATTATCATTTTTTTTTTTATTTTATGAAAATATAGTTTTTTGTTTGTCACTTCACGTCAGAAAACAGTGGAAAGAACCACCGGCTAGCGGCTAAGAATACATAAAAAATATTATTTGTATTTTTAAGGCTAAATTACTATTTTCGTCACCGAATTATTTTTAGATGTTTAATTTGATTCTCAAGTTTTTAAAATGTTCATTTTGGTCTCTTAATTTTTAAAACTTATTCAAATAGGTCCCTCCGTTAAATTTAATATTTTAATGCCACATGTCAATTTCGGGATTTTTTTTAAAAATTTTAATAATTTTTTTGCTAAATTATTCTTTTGGTCCTCAAATTGTTTTAAATTTTCATTTTGGTCCTTAAGTTTTTTAAAAGTTCATTTTGGTCCCCTAATCAACTTGACGTTATCATTAGTCAACTTGACAGAATGACCTATTTGAATAAATTTTAGGAACTAAGGAACCAACATGAACATTTTAAAAACTTGAATACCAAATTAAATATTTTAAAATAATTTAAGGACCAGTTGTTAACTAATTATTTAAACGAGTCAAGTGTAATCATAAGCCCAAGCATAGACGATTTTCATGGTAACGGGGAAGAGCCATGGTTCCCCCAATTTTTTTTTTTTCCTGATTTTGTTTATATAAAAAATTTATGTATGACACTCTCGAAGTCAAAATACCTTGTTTTCTCCCAAAAAAAAAAAAAAAAAGGTCAAGATACATAATGCAAGGTTCGTAGGCTATCGTATATTTTATTTTATAGAATATTATTATAAGATCATATATATTTTTTCTCCTTCATGTACCTGCTTTAGATTTTTCAATCTCTCTTGTGTGCATTAATATTGTTGCAAGATGAGCAAACATTAACTAGGATTTCACATATTGAATGTTTACTTATTTTATATATTTGAATGATAGAATTATGTATGATTAATTATGAATTTTAAGTGTATCATTTTAAGTTTTAACTAATGTATAGTGGCTCCCCAGAAAAATTATCAAGATTCGTCACTGCTTGAGTTTGTTTATTTAATTAAACAAACGAGCTTGATCGAGTATTTAACGAGTCAAGCCAGTATAGTTCATAAATAGTTAAACTCATTTACACTCCTTTTGACAATATAAAAAGTCAATCATGTTTGATTGTGGAAAGCAATTAAACTTATATGTAATATTGGAGATATAATTAGTTGGAGATATGATTAGTTGGTTGATAGTTAGTTGCTAGATCTATGCTTAGTTGGTTGATAGTTAGTTGCTAGATCATTAGCCTATATAAAGACTTAATCTCTTTGTAATCTATTCACTCATTCTATCTGTAGAATTCGGGTGAATCTTCAATTGACTAAGTTAGTTAGTTAGTTATGCCATGTACATATTTAGCTATGTGATAGGAAGTGTAGCAAGGAGTTTGTTTTCTGTTTTGACAGTTAGAAAACTGAATGTAACTGCCTAGCCTATGCTGCCTATATAAAGTCATAGCTAGGCTTTAGCTAAAATAGAATTCTCTAAGAAGAGTGATATGTGCTAGAGGAGTGAGTTGAGTGATTCACAAATCACAAGTGAGTGCAAGTATAGGAGTGTGTGAGTTCATACCTTGAAGTTTCTTGTACTGTAAAGCCTTGCAATAGTGGATGAAAGTCTCAACTGCAGTGTGGATGTAGGGGCTCTTGTTTTGTGCCCCGAACCACGATAATTCTTCCGTCTCCTTTCTTCTCTATCTCTTCTTTTTCTGTTTTCTTGCACCACAAGCAAACCAGCGAAGAATCCCACTTCGCAATTTCTTTCACAAAGAGATATTTCGCATTCTTGGCACGGCAGTAAATTCTGCATTCTTGTTAACAATCGGTATCAAGAGCCTCTTCGGGGAGGCGTTTTCCGCTATGGGGTCACCAAGTTTGACATAGACAAGTTCAATGGTGAAAACGATTTCACTTGTGGAGAATCAAGATGAAGGCACTCTTGGTTCTTCAAGGACTCGAGGATGCATTACTAGGAGCAGCTAAGCTTCGTGAGGATCTTTCGAAAAAGACAAGAAAGACATGCTTAGCAAGGCCCACAAAGCACCATCATCCTCTCTCTCGGTGATGCAGTCCTCGGGAAGTGGCTCAAGAATCCACTCACAGCAGGTGTTTGGTTAAGGAAAGTCTCTATATGACCAAGTCTTTAACCAACAAGCTATATTTGAAGAAGCAACTTCATCACTCAAGATGGAAGAAGGTATGTCAATCAAGGATCATGTCTCATCCTTTTCAAGAATCATTCTTGATCCGAAAAGTATTGATGTCGAGATAAGTGAAGAAGATCAGCAAGAATGCTTCCGTGTTCTCTACCCCCTTCTTTTGAGAACCTTGTTGATACAATGTCAGTATGGAAGAGATACCCTCACACTGGAAGAGGTTAAAGCAACCTTAAATTCCAGAGAAATGAAGAGGAAGATCACCGAGAATAGAGGAGAAACAAGTGATGTCTGAAGGTCCGTATGCTCGAGGAAGATCGAGAGAAAAAGGAAGGAAAGTGGCAAGAATAAATCAAGATCAAAGTCCAGGACCAAGAAGAGGTGCTACTACTTGTCAAAAGGAAGGTCACTTCAGAAAAAGCTGTCTGAACGGAAAAGAAAGAATGGAGGCAAACTAACAACAATCACACTTCCAATGACATGGTTGTTGTGGTAGATGGATATGAAAGCTCTGATGTCTTGGCCATCACTGAAGAAATGGGAAGTGATGAGTGGATTCTTGACTCTGGATGTTCCTTTCATATGACTCCAAATAGGGAATGGTTTGATTCTTACAAGGAAGCTGATGCAGGAAAAGTCTTGATGGGTAACAACATTGCTTGCAAAGTAATGGGAGTTGGTACTGTCAAGATCAAACTAGGTGATGGAACCATCAAAGTCCTCACTGATGTGAGACATGTACCTGAGCTTAAAAGGAACCTGATATCTCTAGGCATGCTAGACCAAGCAGGATGCTGTTTTACTGGTGAAAATGGAACCTTAAAGATCAGCAAAGGATCATTGCTGATTATGAAAGGAACCAGGAAGCATGGCCTGTACAAACTCCAAGGTAAAACCATTTTAAGCCCTGCTAGCTTAGTCTCTGTGTCAAGAATAAACTCCACTGCACTTTGGCATTATAGACTTGCTCATGTAAGTGGTAAGGGTCTTGAAGAGTTATACAAACAAGGCTTAATTGGGAATGGAGTTTTTGAAAAACTTGAATTCTGTGAACATTGCCTTTATGGCAAACAGAAAAGGGTCAAGTTTCAAACTGCATCACACACCACCAAGGCCATAGTGGAATATGTTCACTCAGATATATGGGGACCTGCTAAGGTTCCCTCATTGGGAGGAGCTAGCTATTTCATATCTTTCATTGATGATTGTTCAAGGAAGGTTTGGGTTTATTTGCTAAAACATAAAAACCAAGCTTTTAAGTGTTTCAAGCAATGGAAAGTACTTGTTGAAAATCAAACAGGTAAGAAGGTGAAAGTCCTAAGGATGCACAATGGTCCTGGAATATCTAAGTGAAGAATTCACTGAATTTTGCAAGGATCATGGCATAATCAGGCACAAGACAGTTAGGCATACACCACAACAGAATGGCTTGGCGTAAAGGATGAACAGAACCATCCTAGAAAGGGGTCAAGTGCATGCTCTCATTTGCAAATCTGAACAAAAGCTTCGGGAGAAGTCGTCCATACAGACTACTTACTTGATCAATAGGTCACCCTCTTCTCCATAGGTTTTAAAACACCAAGAAGTGTGGTCCGGAAAGGCACCTAGCTATGATAACATTAGAATATTTGGCTGTCCAAAGCATATATCCATGTCAATCAAGGAAAGCTAGAGCCAAGATCAAAGAAAGGAGTTTTTCTAGGATATCCTGATGGGGTGAAAGGCTACAAAGTATGGCTAACTGGCCCAGGAGGAGGCAAGTGTGTGATTAGCAGAGACATTGTGTTCCTTGAAGAAGCTATGCTTGAAAAGGGTGAAGATAAATCCAACCAATCTCAGAATAATGACAAGACAGACAAGAGTGTTCAGTTGGAGGTGGAGCACACTGAAAAAGAAAGGCCAGCAGTCCCCACTCGAACCGTAAACCGAACTGTGAAAGCCTCTCGATCCACAAGAAAGATCACCTTCCTACCATCTAGCTAGAGACAGAGAAAGAAGGCAAGTTAGAGCACCTCAAAGGTTTGGTTATGCTGATTTAATTGCATATGCCTTAAGTGTTGAAACAGAACAACAGGATTCTGATCCTGGTAGTTTCAAAGAAGCAATTGCAGGTCCTGATCATGAGATGTGGAAGACTGCCATGACTGAAGAAATTGACTCTTTGAGGAAGAAAAACACCTGGGAATTGGTTGAAAAACCTCCAAAGCAGAGAATTGTTGGCTGCAAGTGGATATACAAGAAGAAACCTGAAATTCCAGGAGTAGAGAGCAGACACACTGTGCCGGACTTGTAGCTAAAGGCTACACACAGAAAGAAGGGATAGATTTCAATGAAATCTTCTCTCCTGTAGTAAAGCATACAAGCATAAGAGTCATTCTATCTCTTGTTGCTGTTTATGATCTCGAATTGGAACAAATGGATGTGAAAACAACATTTTTACATGGCCAATAGAAGAAAATATCTACATGAAGCAACTTTGAGGGATTTGAAGAAAAGGGGAAAGAGCATATGGTTTGTCTACTGAAAAGGTCTTTGTATGGCTTGAAACAATCTCCCGTGCAAGTGGTACAAGAGGTTTGATTCCTTTATGCTCTTAAACAACTATGACAGAAGTTCATTTGATAGCTGTGTTTACTTCAAAAGGTCGAATCTGGTTGCTTCATATATCTTCTACTCTACGTAGATGATATGCTTATTGCAAGTTCAGATATGAATGCAATAAGCAAGCTCAAGGATCTTTTAAACAAGTGAGTTTGAAATGAAAAATCTGGGAGCTGCAAGGAAGATTCTGGCATGGAAATCGTGAGAAAAAGATCGGAAAAGCTTCTCTACTTGAATCACCCACCTACATTGAAAAGATTATGCACAAGTTCAATATGCATGATGCAAAAACAGTTGTGACTCCTATAGCAGGACACTTCGATTGTCAACGGATCAATCACCTAAGAGTGATGAAGAACTAAGATACATGAGCAACATACCATACTCTAATGCTACAGTAGCCTAATGTATGCTATGGTTTGCTCAAGGCCCGACTTAGCATATCTGCCGCCACCTTAGTCGGCAGGTTTATGGGAAATCCAGGCAAGGAGCATTGGCTTGCTGTTAAATGGATTTTCGGATACCTTAAGGGTACTAAATCCCTTGATTGATCTTTGGAAAACAGAATCATCAAACCGTAAACTTGCAGGGTTTGTAGATGCTGATTTTGCGAGGGGATATTGACAAAAGAAGGTCTCTAACAGGCTACATCTTCACCCTATATGGGAATGTAGTAAGTCGGAAGGCAAATCTTCAATCCGTTGTTGCATTGTCAACCATCGATCCGAGTACATTGCTCTCATCAAGCAATCAAAGAAGCAATATGGTTGAAAGGGTTTATAATCGAGCTAGAAGGAATGGATATTTCCTCAATCAGTTTGGTGTGATAGTCAAAGTGCAATTTGTCTCTCAAAGAATCAAGTATTCCATGAGAGGACAAAGCACATTGATGTAAGACTCGCACTTCATCCGAGATATAATTGCACAAGGGATGGTCAAGTAAAGAAGGTCTCTCTATCAAGATAATCCAGCCGATATGTTAACCAAAGTGGTTCCAAACACCAAATTCCAGCATTGTCTAGATTTGGTGAATGTTGGAACCTGCAGCAGCAGCTAAGATTCTGTCCGGGTCTGATGGCATCTCTAACAACTGATATTGAAGATTCAAGGTGGAGAATTGTAGAATTCGGGTGAATCTCCAATTGGCTAAGTTAGTTAGTTAGTTATGCCATGTACATATTTAGCTATGTGATAGGAAGTGTAGCAAGGAGTTTGTTTTCTGTTTTGACAGTTAGAAAACTGAATGTAACTGCCTAGCCTATGCTGCCTATATAAAGTCATAGCTAGGCTTTAGCTAAAATAGAATTCTCTAAGAAGAGTGATATGTGCTAGAGGAGTGAGTTGAGTGATTCACAAATCACAAGTGAGTGCAAGTATAGGAGTGTGTGAGTTCATACCTTGAAGTTTCTTGTACTGTAAAGCCTTGCAATAGTGGATGAAAGTCTCAACTGCAGTGTGGATGTAGGGGCTACTGTTTTGTGCCTTGAACCACGATAATTCTTCTGTCTCCTTTCTTCTCTATCTCTTCTTTTTCTGTTTTCTTGCACCACAAGCAAACCAGCAGAATCCCACTTCTGCAATTTCTTTCACAGCAGTATTTCTGCATTCTTGGCACGGTAGAAATTCTGCATTCTTGTTAATACTATCAATTTCACATTCATATTTTCTCTCAATTTCTTTTCTCCTCCAATAGATACCATATTTCCTAATATGGTATCAGAACGATATCAATCATCATGAGAGAAAACTTTCCGCTGCTCCTTCTTAATATTATTCATTTTTCTTCCTTTTCATTTTACCCAAAGAAAACTCAAAACACCATTCTCATTCTTCTTGAACTATTATTGAGTAGCACATGTTGACTCCAAGTTCAAGTGTCAAAGTTTTTTTTTAGTTTTGCATCAAGGAACATGTGCCCCATTCAACAGCTCCACTTTCTCTTATCTCTACGTCATTATAGCAATAAAGATTTGCTCTCGTTTTGTTTCTCTTTTCCTTTTATTTTCCCCTTTCTTTCATCCTCCACATCATTTCTTTCTCAATTTCTTTCATACTTTCTGTAGCTGGGGTTTTCATCATTTTTACCTCTATTTGAATCTTTGATATCAACCTAAGAATTGTTGTCAGTGGCAGTATCATCTTTAGGAGAATCACCAAGAAACTCATTTCTTCACATCTTCAACATGCGGCAAACAATGACATTGTTTGCTACCATCCCCTGCTCTTTCTTAATCTGGTTTCATTCTCGCCATTGGCATCAGAAGGAAGAGATGGCGATAACACTGAACAATGGGTTAAAAATGCACATCAATGGATTGGTTACGTGGTAAAGCCCAGAAGTTGAAACATTCAAATACGAGTCTTCAAGAAAAGATGACTTAAAGGCCGAGAAGAATAAACTCTGTGACGAGAAACAAAGGCTCAAGACAGAGAAAGAGAAGTTGGAGCAGCAGCTGATATCTATGAATGCACAATCTAGTTTCTAAAGCTTGGTTTGAATGGAAGCATACCGAGGATGAATTGACTGCCTTTCTCGTAAATTCTCTAATGGAGAAGCCTAGGAAACTAAATTTCAGTTTCTTGAATAATGCATTTTCTTTATTGCATTTCTTGATGATTTGTTGATATCATGAAGATTTGTTCAGTGGTTAGTGTTGCACATTATCGCATTTTTAATATTGCTGCAAGTAAGCCTTTGTGGTTAAACATTCATAATATTTTCTTGCTTCTGCCCATGATGGTGGTTAAGCATTTTGCATAAAATTGGCATTGAAATTCATGGGGCTTAACAAGCCTATTTTAGAGCGACTTTTGACTAATGTTAATTCTAGCGAGTCAACTCATTATTGATATTTGGAGGCTAAATAGCCCATTTTGGAGCAACTCTTGACTGATATTAATTCCAGCAAGTCAGCTCATTTGATATACAAATTTCATTCTTTTGCCAATGTTCATTCTGGCAAGATTCATTTGCTTTTGGAACGAATGCCGGGGAGACACTGAAAGAAGATCGACGAAGCCCAAAAGAAGGTTGAAGACTTCTCATATCTATGAACTTCGGCCGTTACCTATATTATTGTTAGACTTTTCTTGATTAGCCAATGTAATTAGGCTTATACATTTGTAATTTTCATTCATTGTTCTTTCTTTTTCTTGCATTATGTTGTACACCCCAAGCTGGATTTGCTAATCCGCACTTCCAGCTTGCGGGGGGACTATTGAAGATATAGTTAGTTGGAGATATGGTTAGTTGGTTGATAGTTAGTTGCTAGATCTATGCTTAATTGGTTGATAATTAGTTGCTAGATCATTAACCTATATAAAGGCTTAATCTCTTTGTAATCAATTCACTCATTCTATCAATTTCACATTCATATTTTCTCTCAATTTCTTTTCTCCTCCAATAGATGCAATATTTCCTAATATGTAAACATATTTTTGCTGATTATAAAATAATAGTTTGATTTATTTTAAATTGATATATATATATATATATATATATATATATATATATTCAAATTTTAAATTTTTAATCTTATTAATTTAATCTCCAAGGTTGATATAAGTGATAACATCGTTAGCTTCGCTTCTCATCTATAAAAGACATGTCAACTTTCCTAGAATAAAATTTATCGATATAATGACAAGAACCTTTTTTAAGGATGGCTCGTTTATTTTGTCAGAAAAAAGGATGGCTCGTTTATAAATAATTTATGTATAAGAACCGATTTTTTAAAAACAATTAATTGTAAATTACAATGGAGATCAACCTTATAGTTTTTGAAGGGAATCTTGTGATTTTTAAATGGAGCCACTGTCAACTAATAATATATTATCATATTATTAAAAAAAATGTTTTATTCTTATAATAATTATTTGAAAGCCACGTGTGAATTTTTTTGTCAAAAAAAAAAAGTCACGTATGAAATGATAAGAGATTTATTGTCGTCTATCTGTTTTTTTTTTTTTTTTTTTTTGTCTTCAATTACCAATATAATTTTGTGTCGTTTTTACTAAAAGAAAGTGTGGCGCGGAGAAGGCTGGTGTTTGCCCACGCAGGCAGCAGGGTAGGTAATAGAACATGCTGGTAGGCAACAGAAAAGTCAAAATATGGATATAGGATACTAGATACTCCTCATATATATATATATATATATATATATATATATATATATATATATATATATTATATCAACCCAACACAAGGCGCAGCGTTTTCAGGCAGTTTACATTTGTTGTTACCACTTATCGCTGCTATCGGGAGAGGTATGTAAACATCTAGTATTTGATATTTATAGTAACTGTAATAAGGAATTATTGTTGGCCGGTAGATACATAACGAGTACTATGTTGAAAGTAGAAACAAGGTACGAGTCGAGCACTAGATAGTCCTACGACTTACATAAAGGGTTGAAATTGAAAATAAGGCCCGCCCGGGTTGCCAGTCGTCTCCCCAATTAGGGTAGGGGCAAGATCAGGTGCTCGGCCCACTCCGGGAGTAGACGGCCAAGCTGGATGATGAGGTGCTCGACCCGCTCCGGTAGTAGACGACCTCTACCCCTTTCTACACTCCCGAAGACTGCCATTCTCCCAGTTAACATCCTTCTTAGAGGATTGAATTGTAAAAGGAATTCTGGATCCCATCTCCCACTTACATCCTTTTTGGCAGTTATGAAACTCAAAAAATGATGTTAACTGGGAGAGGGGAGCGTAAACCCCTAACACTATCATAGAACTACTCGGGTGGAAGAGAGACGAATTTTGCTGGTGGGAAAGAATGAAGAATGAATGAAAGAAGCAGTAAAACAGCCCTATTTATAAGGGGTGAGAGGCGTTGGGAAGGAAGAAGTATGCGTGGGAAAAGGTTTGTTGGAAAAACAAATCTCGAAACTAAGCAAAAAGCAGTAATTGCATGAACCCATTGCGGTTTCCAAAGCATTTAATGCGTGACTGCATGCGTAAGGTGTGAAACATGTGTTTCACGTGTAACAACCACCGTCCATTTTTGATATGAACGGTAGAATACCTAGGCCTTAGCCGAAGATTTGTTTAAACAGGCCAAACACAACGACGGAAGATAAAAAAACACTTCAAGTGTATCTCGGCCAAACAAGAGGCTACAAGGAAAAAGGAAAGTCAGCAAAATGGTAACAGTTTTCATTAAGTAAGACGAAGTTACAAGGGCAAAAGCCCATTACAAAGGATAAAGACTACAAAAAACTAAACAGCTACTCGTCCCTAGGACCCTCTTCGGCCTCGATGTGATCCCCAGGAGAGTCTTCCTCCCCTTCCACCTCCACCTCCTCTTCCTCGTCAAGAATTATGGGAATAAGTTCCCCGTTCACTACCTCCTTGTTCACATCGACTCCCGAAAGATCAACCCCCGGGGCGAGAACCTCAACCTGAGCAATAGCCTTGTCGAAACCTTTTCGGTGCTCGATAATAATGCAGTTAGTGGCTTCTTTTACATCCTCTTGGAGCTCCATCTTGGCCTTGGTCTCGGCCTCCAAGGCAGCTTTAAGTTGCTCAATTTCAGCTTGAGCCTTTTTGAGCACCTCTTCAGCACGAGCTCTACCTTCTTCAGCCTGAGCTTTACTCTCCTCAGCAGATTTTGCTTTGGTCTCAAGCTCGGAGCTCTGGCCATTCAACCTGGCGATGGTAGTGTTCAGGAGATTATTAGCCTTGGCCAGCTCGTCACGCTCAGTGGAGGCCCGAGTAAAGTCTCCCTTCAACTTCTCAATAGAAGCCAGTTCGGCTTCCAGTTGCCGAGACTTCTTCTCAGCATCCACTAAATCTCGGCTGCAAAAGCGAGCCAGGGCAGCAGCTCGAATGCAGTAGGTGGACAGAGCCTCCATGCTAGATAGAGCCCCTTGTTGCTTTATTAGCCGGAGATCAGTGGGCTTCAAGAAGTTCGAGTCGAAAGGAGGAAAGGGGTTGAAGTCTTCCCCCCAAAGGGACGAGCTCCCTGCTTTTAGGGAAGTGTTGTACCACTTCACCTCGGTAGAAGGAGGGTTTTGTTCTTCTCGCCCCGCGGTCCCGATCTCCTGGGTAGTAGGGGGTGGAGGACTTGGGCAAGGTGGGGGAGAATCTTCGGTGTCAACTACAACCTCTACCCTCTTTCATTTTTGAGGGGCAGATGATGAAGTTCCCTTAGCAGAGGTCTTGGTGGGAGGAGGTCTTTTCTTCTTCTTCTCAGTTGAAGAGGGACCCTGACCCTCTTTTGCAGCAGCCTTTACCAGCTTAGAGAAGTCAAATTTCCCCATAATGACTGCCAAAAAGAAAGAGTTGTTAGTACAGCAACACATACAGAAAAGATTCAAAAACTAAAAAGTCGAGCACTTAATTTTTAGGTCAGTTCTCGGAGTGGAGGAGAATGGTAGTTTCAGGAGGCGTCCACAATGGAGGGGCCGAGGAAGTTTTTCTAGTATGTCTATGTCCCGTCTATCCTCGGCCGGGAGGGATTGGTACTCAAAGCCAACGAATTTTGTGGGGGAGGATTGCCAGTATAAAGGAAACTTGGCGCAGTTATCATCATCAAAAAAGTGGGAGGAGTGAGAGCCCGAGGGGCGAACTTGGAAGAAGCCGACTTTAAAATCTTTGTACGATGATGTGTACAGGCTAAGCAGTCCTCTCCGGTTCAGCCCATTAAGGGAAATCCATCCCATTTTCTCACCAAACCTTGTTTGGTAAAAATACAAAAAATTTGGTGTGGTGGGCTCCATCCCGAGGTATTTACATAGGATTTGAAAGGCTTTCATAAAAGCCCAGCTGTTAGGATGGAGCTGAGTAGGAGCGACGTTCATGGTTCTCAGAACATCACACTCAAACTCGGTAAAAGGAAGAGACACACGCAGCTTACCAAATAATGTTTTGTACATGTATGTAAAAGGGGGCTCGGAAGGTCGAGCCCTAAGAAAGACACACTCGGTACTCGAGCATGGGGAGCAAATGAACTCGGACTCGTCTCCTGACGCCGAGATATTAATTTGGGATCGAAGTTGATCAATTGATTCTGGAGTTTGGAAGTCAGAAAAAAAGGTCCCAACCTCGCCTTTAACCCAGGTATACCCAGGAAGGGTGATATCAGGAATAGGGTCTTTTGGAACCCTTAAGCGCTGTTTACGAGCGGCAGGTTTGGACACCGGGGGAGAGGGGGAGCCGGACTTGGAGTCAGACCCAGAGGAATCAGACCCAGAGGAGGACGCTTCCCCTTCTCCGATGTTCAACTCCCGTGAAGGAATCGAAGAGGTGGAGGGAGAACCCCCAATGGGGGAAACATCGCGCTCGATTAGAGGCGAGGTATTTGACTCAGAGGACATAGATGAACTCATCTGGTAAGCAGAAATTAAACTTAGAAGCACGAGGGGAAGAAGGAAACTGGGCGTACCTGAAAAATGACAAGCAGAAGAGTGATGGCAGAAACTTGGAAGACGAAGGTGAAGGGCGAAGAAGGATAAGCAAGGTAGAAGGGAGTTGGAGCCGGAATGGATATTTGTAGCTGTGGTTGACGACCCACGTCCCATCAAGCCCAAAAGGGTGCGACTTTTGATTTTCCCCCATTAAATGGGCACAGAACTCTAGGGTTTCTTGCCTAAAGCGTGTCGCAGAAGTATTAGGGGGAATGATTGCCTCCTCTGACAAAGAGGAAAGATTTGATTGAAATGACAGCTGGGAATGCGGAAGTTTGTGTGGCCTAAGAATAAGCTCGGTTTCATACTTATCAGCTCTTTCGCTTATTTAAGCTCGGAGCTCGGGGGGCTTGTGTACCGGCCGAAGATATAAGGCCGAGGATTGTTAATACGACCGAGCTCATTCTCGTAGGCGGGCATTCACCCGAACTTCCATAAAGCCGAAGACCTGTTAATACACTCAACACCCGAGGACAACTACTCGGCCCTATTCCACACCATACCGTGAACGAAGATATCTCGGCCCCGAGTTATCCAGTCACAACTAACTGGGCCGAATATCTCGCTGAGTCTGATATCTCTCCGCATAATCAGGAGCCTGATATCTCTCCGTATAATCAGGAGCCTGATATCTCTCTGCATAATCAGAGCCTGATCCTAATATCTCTCCGTATAACTCGGAGCCTGATTCTAAACATCTCTATAAATAGGGGTCCAACCCTTTCACTGAGAACTACGTTTGCTTTGATTCCCATTTGGATACGTAGGAGCAGAATTCACATTCTGTCAAGCACATTCCAAAACACTTCCACTAAACTTTCTCCAGCCGAGCATCTCTCATCCGGGATATTTGGACGGAACAGAGCCACTGTCAACTAATAATATATTATCATATTATTAAAAAAATGTTGTATTCTTATAATAACTATTTGAAAGTCACGTGTGAATTTTTTGTTAAAAAAAAAAGTCACGTATGAAATGATAAGAGATTTATTGTCGTATATCTGTTGTTGTTTTTTTTGTCTTCAATTACCAATATAATTTTGTGTCGTTTTTACTAAAAGAAAGTGTGGCGCGGAGAAGGCTGGTGTTTGCCCACGCAGGCAGCAGGGTAGGTAATAGAACATACTGGTAGGCAACAGAAAATTCAAAATATGGATAGAGGATACTAGATACTCCTCATATATATATATATATATATATATATATATTATATCAACCCAACACAAGGCGCAGCGTTTTCAGGCGGTTTACATTTGTTGTTACCACTTATCGCTGCTATCGGGAGAGGTATGTAAACATCTAGTATTTGATATTTATAGTAACTGTAATAAGGAATTATTGTTAGCCAGTTGATACATAGTTGTGATGAGCGAGATGGGTAGCTCGTGGAAATTGGAGGATCATGCAAAGCTTCCAAAGGGCAAGACGGTGGCGGTGGTGGTGTTGGACGGTTGGGGCGAGGCCAACCCCAACCAGTACAACTGTATCCATGTCGCTGATACACCCACCATGGACTCCCTTAAAAAGGTACACGACACTACACTATACATATTACATACATACATGGATGATGGAATCTGCTATACATACTTCATTTTATGAGATTGAAAATCATTCTTCGAGATTCTTTCTTTCAAGGCGCTCCTGAACATTGGAGATTGATCAAGGCTCATGGCAAAGCAGTAGGCCTTCCAACAGACGATGACATGGGCAATAGTGAAGTTGGTCACAATGCACTTGGTGCTGGCCGCATATATGCTCAGGGTTAATAATTACTGCCCTTTCTTCTTCATCTATTTACCCACACATACTATTTTGTTTGAGATGCATCATAATATTTAGAAACAATGTATATCTTGAAGGATTTATTCAATGCTCCTCTTTCTTCTGATCGAGACAGATAAGAATGGAATAGTGTATACTATTAATTTTTCGTTTGGTGTAAGGCGTTCTACACTAGAAATAGAATATTGCTGCTTGGAAACATTGGAATTGCTATGCCTGTTTTTCATTTACATCATGGGCCAAAATAATTGTTTCTGCCAGGGCTTCCGTTACTCTTGATGTCATGGGCCACATAATGGCCTGGTCTGCATTGTTTCTTGAATCATCCTAAATGTGATAGCTTAGTTTTAGGATCCAATGCAAATAATCAACACCACCTTCATGGCTTTGTCTCATTGTATATCACTTTTCCCAAGAAGGACTTTGTAATCTGATGTTTGGATGTACAATATTTAGGTATTGTAATTTCAATAAATTTCCTCAGTGCAATTATAAATTTAGTAAATTTACCATTGCACACTAACTATCTTTGAATGTTTAATCGTAGTCTTCCTTAACTATGCTATTTGGTCTTTTGCTTTTCTTGTTTTAAATATATTCCTAGCATGTTTGAGGATTGGGATATATCTTGGTTTGTGATTGTTCATTTCAGAGCAAAGCTTGTTGACCTCGCACTTGCATCTGGAAAAATTTATGAAGAAGAAGGTTTCAAGTACATAAAGGAATGTTTTGAAACTGGTACATTGCATCTGATTAGTTTACTGAGAGACGGTGGAGTCCACTCCCGATTTGATCAGCTGCAGGTGAGTATTTGGGATTGATACTTTTTGTGCCTTTGTATCCATAAAATTGATAATTTCTAACTAACTTTTTTGTACAGTTGTTGCTTAAAGGGGTTAGTGAGCGAGGTGTTAAAAGAATCCGTGTATTCCGTTGATGAGCCTCTGTTTGACTAGTTTTATAACTGGTAAAGACCTTAGCTTTGTGCTTATTTTATATCATTTTCACCCAAATTAGACTTGATTGTCCTTAAGTAGCATTTTGAGTCTGTAAAGTGTTTTTAGGTTAATTTAGTTGTTTTAGAGTGAATAAAGTACTTACTGTTATTTTCTTATTTTCAGGTTAATAAAAAGAAATAAATATGGAGTTTTCGCCCCGCGAGAAGGCATTCGCCCCGCGAACCTGAAGGTGACTGCCCGGAAAGTGCAAGCCATTCTGTCTCGCCCGCGAAGACATGTCTCGCCTCGCGAGTGATCCAGCCTCGAAAAGTCGAGAGACCATCACGGCTTGCCCGTGTTGAAGGCCACAGGCGTTACGGTTTGGGAATTCGAAGAGTTTCGCCTCGCGAATAGACGCCCGCCTCGCGAGAAGACCAAAGGTTGCCGATCGTCAGAATATTCGCCTCGCGAGAAGTGCTTCGCCTCGCGAGGACGTGGATTCCAGGGAGTTGTATAAAAGCCTCTGTTTAGGCGTAACTTAAGAGGAGATCGAGTTAGCCGCTTTGGCTAGTCTTTGGTAGTCGGTAGTAGTAGTTTATTTTCCTTTCATTTCTTTTGTGTTTAAGTCTGTAATGGAGAACTAGTCTCCTTGATTAATCTACTGGGATTGTTTTCTATTAACACTTGAGGTTCTTGTATTCCTGTTTGGTTTGCTACTCTCTTTTCAATGCAATGCTATATGTTTCTGTTTGTTATTTCAGGGAATGTATAGTGTTGTATTGATTCATTTCGTGATGCCATGTTCTTATACTTAATCGCGTTTGTTATTTCGCGTGTGTTCATTCATGTTCGTTTGTTCATGAGGGCTTAATCCCATTTGTTATTTCGGGAATAGGAACATACATCCGTAGTAGTGATTGCGTTGTTAATTGTTGCTACAACCGGGAGGGGATTAGAATCTGCTTAGGGCTTGGATTTATATGAACCAATGATAGTGGGAAACCAAGAACAAGAGGGTTAATCGCTTCTTTAGTTTATTTGATAATTACTTTTTATTGCATTGTTTTTCTTTTTCTGTTATCTTAATTTTATTTCAATTACTCAAAACCCCCCCAAATTCTGACTTTTACTAATTCTCTGTTAATAACAACAAACAACTAAAGAGTCCTTGAGAGACGATACTCGAGTTGTCGCTCCCTATCTGCATTATTTTGTAAACGCTCGATCTTTTTGGCGCGTGGCGACAGCGCGTTCAAAAATTGGCGCCGTTGCCGGGGACTCTTGTTTGTTGTTATTAGCAGAAAGTTACATTTAAAAAAAAAAAAACCTTTTGCATTCCTGAATTAGTTCTCGTCTTTTTGTCTGGTTGTTTGATTGCCATGGATAATTACATGTATGGATATTTGCCTAATGTTTATTATGAACCACCACCTTGCACGTATTATCCTGATTTTAGTGAGCCACCACCATACTATCCTAGCCAAGTGACCACCTCTGCACCTTCCGAACCTTCACAGAGCACCTTGGATGAGATTGCTTCAATGCTACAACAAATGGAAGAGAACAATCAACGGATGGCACAACAAAATCTTGAATTCCAACAGAGGATGGAGGCTGAATACCAGAGGAGCCAAGCTGAATCTCAGAAGTTGTCCGCTCTAATCGATCAAGTTGTCGCCAACTCGGCTGCAATGCTAACTCCACAGCCCATTGAAGAACATACAGAGTCACCAGTTATTCCTGAAAACACTTCTGATGATGATTTTGATAATATTTCTGTTGATGATGAATTGTGTGTTGAATCCCCTGATTCTAATTCATATACTGATTGTTATTGTTCTGGCACTGCTTTGTGTGTAGAATGTTATTTTGAAAGGTATGTTAAGCAAAGCATCCATATGGAACAGGAGACAGATGAGGTTGATGGCCATGTTCATATAGGAAATGAGCATCAGGAGGATCAGGAGAACATTTGCTCCACCGTGCTTGAGGATAAAGAAGAATCTTTGGTCTTAGATGCAGGTGTTGAGAGTAATGGGGTGGATGAATTAATTGCTGAATTTCCAGACATTCAGAATTTTACTAATTCATTTTATTGTGATATATGTACTGACTCTACTAACACTAACCTTTGTGTGGTGTGTGCTGAGATTTCTGCATGTTTAGCAGGTGATAACTTTGTTAGTGCAGTGGATGAAGACCTTGCAGAAGTTGAAGCAGCACCAGTAACCCCAGCTAACTGTTTGCCACCTCCCCCTGTGGAACCAAAAGCTCTGGATTTTTCACCCTTGGATTTTGCACCATGGCCAGTCCAAGAGGTTGAAACCCACTTCTATTGGGAGGATTTTATTGAGAAAGAGGTCAACCTTGACCCAAGAGGGAGTGAGAAGTCCGCCGTACTTGGCGAGGTTACCATAACTATCAAGCACTCTTCTCCGTATAAAGGCTTCAAGTTAGGGAAGCACGGAATGAGCTTCCAGTCTTTGTCCATCACGCGGGCACTATGCTGCATACTATGGGATCCGGGAGGATCGTTTCACAATTTGAGCATCTCGTGGCCACTGTATCACAGACAATGGGATCCAGCGGAAGCTCCTACACCGCCACTTGATCGGGAGTTCCCTTTCCTTTCCATCACTCTGATTTTATTGTTATGTTGTTTCATTGGGGACAATGTATATTTTAAGTGTGGGGGAGGGAACTAGTTGTAGTTTTTGTTTTGTCTTGTTTTTGATTTTCCTTTTCTTTGAATAAAGCTCCTGAATAATTTGAGAAGCTCAGGAGTTGTGTTAAGTCTTGTATTGGCAAGTTTGATGGAATTTGATTAATTTTTGCATAGATTGATTGCATGATAGTGTTGACTGTTTCCCCCCTAGGATTTGAGAATTTTTTTTTTGAAAAATGATCCCCATGTGATTGAAAACTGAACTTTGAGATTTTATTATGATGGCATGACTTATGATAAGTTTGGGGTGATAGGAAGCACACACTAGGGATAGAATCTCTGTCAAACAATTTGCATAAATGTCCAGGTGAGGTTTTGAGCCTCCAACATGTTTTAAACTGTGAGAAATCACTTTTGAGTTGCACTTTCCCGAATTTGCTTGAATCTCCTTATGGTTTGCATGTTTATGTGTTTGCTTCAAATGATTTAGGCATTTTCTTTGTAAATAGCTACTTAGCCTAAAATAACCAGTCCCTGATGCATGTTCCTTAGTTAGCCCCTTTGAGCCTGATTAGCCTGTTGTTCTTGATAACCTTATGTTACAAGCCTAAAATCTGAAAAACCATGTTAACCCGATCTTAGGATTAGGAGAGCATGGAATTTTAGCAGAAAAAGGTTGCAAGAAATTAAGTTTGGGGTGGCTACAGTAAATGTGTTGTTGGGATTGAGAAAAAGAAAAAAAATAATAAAAAGGTTGAAGCCAAAGGCAAAAAAAAAAAAAAGTCAAAAAATTGCAAAAAGGATATTGGAATAAAAAGGCTGTAGTCATCCAAGACAATTGAAAAAAAAAAATTGGAAAAAGGAACTTGAGTGAAATTCAAAGTGTGTAAAGCTCATGCTCTCTTAGTTCATAGGGTCTTCAACCTAGTTCCTTTGTATATCCTACCCTTAGCCAGGCCCCATTACAACCCATAAAAGACCTTCTGATGTTGCTTGCATGTTTTCTGTGGGAACCATTTTGAGATGAAAATCAAATTCAAGGGAAGTGCTCTTAAAAGTGAAATTGAGTGAAAGCCTAGACACAAACTGAGCGATTGAGTGAAACACAAATTTCCCTTGTGAGGAAGGCAGTTGTTTGAATTTGGTGATCTCCTCTTGTGTGTAACTTAGATCCCTTGCTTAGATTTCTGATTGCCTGAATGATGAAATTCTCAATTGTTTGGAATAAATGATTGTGGGGATTACTTTGCTTGAAAGGGGGGAACATTGAAAAATATTTTGATAAATTGCTTGAAATCTGTGTGAAAGTTGATTGAATTCTTAAGCTTGCCAAGTCTTGAGTCTTTTTAAGTTTTTAAGTCTTAGTTTGCTTGGGGACAAGCAAAGTTTAAGTTTGGGGTATTTTGATGAGCCTCTGTTTGACTAGTTTTATAACTGGTAAAGACCTTGGCTTTGTGCTTATTTTATATCATTTTCACCCAAATTAGACTTGATTGTCCTTAAGTAGCATTTTGAGTCTCAGTAAAGTGTTTTTAGGTTAATTTAGTTGTTTTAGAGTGAATAAAGTACTTACTTGTTATTTTCTTATTTTCAGGTTAATAAAAAGAAATAAATCTGGAGTTTTCGCCCACAGAAGGCATTCGCCCCGCGAACCTCGAAGGTGACTGTTCCGAGAAAAGTGCAAGCCATTCTGTCTCGCCCGCGAAGACATGTCTCGCCTCGCGAGTGATCCAGCCCTGAAAGTCGTGAGACCATCACGGCTTGCCCGTGTTGAAGGCCACTAGGCGCGTTACAGTTTGGGAATACGAAGAGTTTCGCCTCGCGAATAGACGCCGCCTCGCGAGAAGACCAAAGGTTGCTGATCGCTCAGTAATATTCGCCTCGTGAACAGTGCTTCGCCTCGCGAGGACGTGGATTCCAGGAGTTGTATAAAAGCCTGTTTAGGCAGAACTTAAGAGGAGATCAGAGTTAGCCAGTTTTGGCTAGTCTTTGGTAGTCAGTAGTAGTAGTTTATTTTCTTTTCTTTTCTTTTGTGTTTAAGTCTGTAATGGAGAACTAGTCTCCTTGATTAATCTACTGGGATTGTTTTCTATTAACACTTGAGGTTCTTGTATTCCTGTTTGGTTTGCTACTCTCTTTTCAATGCAATGCTATATGTTTCTGTTTGTTATTTCAGGAATGTATAGTGTTGTATTGATTCATTTCGGTGATGCCATGTTCTTATACTTAATCGCGTTTGTTATTTCGCGTGTGTTCATTCATGTTCGTTTGTTCATGAGGGCTTAACCCCGTTTGTTATTTCGGGAATAGGAACATACATCCGTAGTAGTGATTGCGTTGTTAATTGTTGCTACAACCGGGAGGGGATTAGAATCGCTTAGGGCTTGGATTTATATGAACCAATGATAGTGGGAAACCAAGAACAAGAGGTTAATCGTTCTTTAGTTTATTTGATAATTACTTTTTATTGCATTGTTTTTCTTTTTCTGTTTTCTTAATTTTATTTCAATTACTCAAAACCCCCCAAATTCTGACTTTTACTAATTCTCTGGTAATAACAACAAACAACTAAAGAGTCCTTGAGAGACGATACTCGAGTTGTCGCTCCCCTATCTGCATTATTTTGTAAACGCTCGATCTTTTTGGCGCGTGGCGGCACAGCGCGTTCAAAAATTGGCGCCGTTCGGGACTCTTGTTTGTTGTTATTAGCGTAAAAGTTACATTTAAAAAAAAAAAAACCTTTTGCATTCCCAATTAGTTCTCGTGCTCTTTGTCCTGGTTGTTTGATTGCCATGGATAATTACATGTATGGATATTTGCCTAATGTTTATTATGAACCACCACCTTGCACGTATTATCCTGATTTTAGTGAGCCACCACCATACTATCCTAGCCAAGTGACCACCTCTGCACCTTCCGAACCTTCACAGAGCACCTTGGATGAGATTGCTTCAATGCTACAACAAATGGAAGAGAACAATCAACGGATGGCACAACAAAATCTTGAATTCCAACAGAGGATGGAGGCTGAATACCAGAGGAGCCAAGCTGAATCTCAGAAGTTGTCCGCTCTAATCGATCAAGTTGTCGCCAACTCGGCTGCAATGCTAACTCCACACCCATTGAAGAACATACAGAGTCACCAGTTATTCCTGAAAACACTTCTGATGATGATTTTGATAATATTTCTGTTGATGATGAATTGTGTGTTGAATCCCCTGATTCTAATTCATATACTGATTGTTATTGTTCTGGCACTGCTTTGTGTGTAGAATGTTATTTTGAAAGGTATGTTAAGCAAAGCATCCATATGGAACAGGAGACAGATGAGGTTGATGGCCATGTTCATATAGGAAATGAGCATCAGGAGGATCAGGAGAACATTTGCTCCACCGTGCTTGAGGATAAAGAAGAATCTTTGGTCTTAGATGCAGGTGTTGAGAGTAATGGGGTGGATGAATTAATTGCTGAATTTCCAGACATTCAGAATTTTACTAATTCATTTTATTGTGATATATGTACTGACTCTACTAACACTAACCTTTGTGTGGTGTGTGCTGAGATTTCTGCATGTTTAGCAGGTGATAACTTTGTTAGTGCAGTGGATGAAGACCTTGCAGAAGTTGAAGCAAGACAAGAACCCCAACTAACCTTGCTTGCCACCTCCCCTGTGGAACCAAAAGCTCTGGATTTTTCACCCTTGGATTTTGCACCATGGCCAGTCCAAGAGGTTGAAACCCACTTCTATTGGGAGGATTTTATTGAGAAAGAGGTCAACCTTGACCCAAGAGGGAGTGAGAAGTCCGCCGTACTTGGCGAGGTTACCATAACTATCAAGCACTCTTCTCCGTATAAAGGCTTCAAGTTAGGGAAGCACGGAATGAGCTTCCAGTCTTTGTCCATCACGCGGGCACTATGCTGCATACTATGGGATCCGGGAGGATCGTTTCACAATTTGAGCATCTCGTGGCCACTGTATCACAGACAATGGGATCCAGGCGGAAGCTCCTACACTGCCACTTGATCAGGGAGTTCCCTTTCCTTTCCCTCACTCTGATTTTATTGTTATGTTGTTTCATTGGGGACAATGTATATTTTAAGTGTGGGGGAGGGAACTAGTTGTAGTTTTTGTTTTGTCTTGTTTTTGATTTTCCTTTTCTTTGAATAAAGCTCCTGAATAATTTGAGAAGCTCAGGAGTTGTGTTAAGTCTTGTATTGGCAAGTTTGATGGAATTTGATTAATTTTTGCATAGATTGATTGCATGATAGTGTTGACTGTTTCCCCCCTAGGATTTGAGAATTTTTTTTTTTGAAAAATGATCCCCATGTGATTGAAAACTGAACTTTGAGATTTTATTATGATGGCATGACTTATGATAAGTTTGGGGTGATAGGAAGCACACACTAGGGATAGAATCTCTGTCAAACAATTTGCATAAATGTCCAGGTGAGGTTTTGAGCCTCCAACATGTTTTAAACTGTGAGAAATCACTTTTGAGTTGCACTTTCCCGAATTTGCTTGAATCTCCTTATGGTTTGCATGTTTATGTGTTTGCTTCAAATGATTTAGGCATTTTCTTTGTAAATAGCTACTTAGCCTAAAATAACCAGTCCCTGATGCATGTTCCTTAGTTAGCCCCTTTGAGCCTGATTAGCCTGTTGTTCTTGATAACCTTATGTTACAAGCCTAAAATCTGAAAAACCATGTTAACCCGATCTTAGGATTAGGAGAGCATGGAATTTTAGCAGAAAAAGGTTGCAAGAAATTAAGTTTGGGGTGGCTACAGTAAATGTGTTGTTGGGATTGAGAAAAAGAAAAAAAATAATAAAAAGGTTGAAGCCAAAGGCAAAAAAAAAAAAAAGTCAAAAAATTGCAAAAAGGATATTGGAATAAAAAGGCTGTAGTCATCCAAGACAATTGAAAAAAAAAAATTGGAAAAAGGAACTTGAGTGAAATTCAAAGTGTGTAAAGCTCATGCTCTCTTAGTTCATAGGGTCTTCAACCTAGTTCCTTTGTATATCCTACCCTTAGCCAGGCCCCATTACAACCCATAAAAGACCTTCTGATGTTGCTTGCATGTTTTCTGTGGGAACCATTTTGAGATGAAAATCAAATTCAAGGGAAGTGCTCTTAAAAGTGAAATTGAGTGAAAGCCTAGACACAAACTGAGCGATTGAGTGAAACACAAATTTCCCTTGTGAGGAAGGCAGTTGTTTGAATTTGGTGATCTCCCTCTTGTGTGTAACTTAGATCCCTTGCTTAGATTTCTGATTGCCTGAATGATGAAATTCTCAATTGTTTGGAATAAATGATTGTGGGGATTACTTTGCTTGAAAGGGGGGAACATTGAAAAATATTTTGATAAATTGCTTGAAATCTGTGTGAAAGTTGATTGAATTCTTAAGCTTGCCAAGTCTTGAGTCTTTTTAAGTTTTTAAGTCTTAGTTTGCTTGGGGACAAGCAAAGTTTAAGTTTGGGGTATTTTGATGAGCCTCTGTTTGACTAGTTTTATAACTGGTAAAGACCTTGGCTTTGTGCTTATTTTATATCATTTTCACCCAAATTAGACTTGATTGTCCTTAAGTAGCATTTTGAGTCTGTAAAGTGTTTTTAGGTTAATTTAGTTGTTTTAGAGTGAATAAAGTACTTACTTGTTATTTTCTTATTTTCAGGTTAATAAAAAGAAATAAATCTGGAGTTTTCGCCCGCGAGAAGGCATTCGCCCGCGAACCCGAAGGTGATTTGTTCCGAAAGTGCAAGCCATTCTGTCTCGCCCCGCAAAGACATGTCTCGCCTCGCGAGTGATCCAGCCCTGAAAAGTCAGAGACCATCACGGCTTGCCCGTGTTGAAGGCCACGGGCGTTACAGTTTGGGAATCTGAAGAGTTTCGCCTCGCGAATAGATGCTCGCCTCGCGAGAAGACCAAAGGTTGCTGACTGTTCGTAATATTCGCCTCGCGAGAAGTGCTTCGCCTCGCGAGGACGTGGATTCCAGGAGTTGTATAAAAGCCTGTTTAGGCAGAACTTAAGAGGAGATCAGAGTTAGCCAGTTTTGGCTAGTCTTTGGTAGTCAGTAGTAGTAGTTTATTTTCCTTTCTTTTCTTTTGTGTTTAAGTCTGTAATGGAGAACTAGTCTCCTTGATTAATCTACTGGGATTGTTTTCTATTAACACTTGAGGTTCTTGTATTCCTGTTTGGTTTGCTACTCTCTTTTCAATGCAATGCTATATGTTTCTGTTTGTTATTTCAGGAATGTATAGTGTTGTATTGATTCATTTCGGTGATGCCATGTTCTTATACTTAATCGCGTTTGTTATTTCGCGTGTGTTCATTCATGTTCGTTTGTTCATGAGGGCTTAACCCCGTTTGTTATTTCGGGAATAGGAACATACATCCGTAGTAGTGATTGCGTTGTTAATTGTTGCTACAACCGGGAGGGGATTAGAATCTGCTTAGGGCTTGGATTTATATGAACCAATGATAGTGGGAAACCAAGAACAGTAGGTTAATCGTTCTTTAGTTTATTTGATAATTACTTTTTATTGCATTGTTTTTCTTTTCTGTTTTCTTAATTTTATTTCAATTACTCAAAACCCCCCCAAATTCTGACTTTTACTAATTCTCTGTTAATAACAACAAACAACTAAAGAGTCCTTGAGAGACGATACTCGAGTTGTCGCTCCCTATCTGCATTATTTTGTAAACGCTCGATCTTTTTGGCGCGTGGCGACAGCGCGTTCAAAAATTGGCGCCGTTGCCGGGGACTCTTGTTTGTTGTTATTAGCAGAAAGTTACATTTAAAAAAAAAAAAACCTTTTGCATTCCTGAATTAGTTCTGTCTGCTTTGTCTGGTTGTTTGATTGCCATGGATAATTACATGTATGGATATTTGCCTAATGTTTATTATGAACCACCACCTTGCACGTATTATCCTGATTTTAGTGAGCCACCACCATACTATCCTAGCCAAGTGACCACCTCTGCACCTTCCGAACCTTCACAGAGCACCTTGGATGAGATTGCTTCAATGCTACAACAAATGGAAGAGAACAATCAACGGATGGCACAACAAAATCTTGAATTCCAACAGAGGATGGAGGCTGAATACCAGAGGAGCCAAGCTGAATCTCAGAAGTTGTCCGCTCTAATCGATCAAGTTGTCGCCAACTCGGCTGCAATGCTAACTCCACAGCCCATTGAAGAACATACAGAGTCACCAGTTATTCCTGAAAACACTTCTGATGATGATTTTGATAATATTTCTGTTGATGATGAATTGTGTGTTGAATCCCCTGATTCTAATTCATATACTGATTGTTATTGTTCTGGCACTGCTTTGTGTGTAGAATGTTATTTTGAAAGGTATGTTAAGCAAAGCATCCATATGGAACAGGAGACAGATGAGGTTGATGGCCATGTTCATATAGGAAATGAGCATCAGGAGGATCAGGAGAACATTTGCTCCACCGTGCTTGAGGATAAAGAAGAATCTTTGGTCTTAGATGCATGTGTTGAGAGTAATGGGGTGGATGAATTAATTGCTGAATTTCCAGACATTCAGAATTTTACTAATTCATTTTATTGTGATATATGTACTGACTCTACTAACACTAACCTTTGTGTGGTGTGTGCTGAGATTTCTGCATGTTTAGCAGGTGATAACTTTGTTAGTGCAGTGGATGAAGACCTTGCAGAAGTTGAAGCGGCCAGAGAACCCTGCAACTAACTGTTTGCCACCTCCCCCTGTGGAACCAAAAGCTCTGGATTTTTCACCCTTGGATTTTGCACCATGGCCAGTCCAAGAGGTTGAAACCCACTTCTATTGGGAGGATTTTATTGAGAAAGAGGTCAACCTTGACCCAAGAGGGAGTGAGAAGTCCGCCGTACTTGGCGAGGTTACCATAACTATCAAGCACTCTTCTCCGTATAAAGGCTTCAAGTTAGGGAAGCACGGAATGAGCTTCCAGTCTTTGTCCATCACGCGGGCACTATGCTGCATACTATGGGATCCGGGAGGATCGTTTCACAATTTGAGCATCTCGTGGCCACTGTATCACAGACAATGGGATCCAGGCGGAAGCTCCTACACTGCCACTTGATCAGGGAGTTCCCTTTCCTTTCCCTCACTCTGATTTTATTGTTATGTTGTTTCATTGGGGACAATGTATATTTTAAGTGTGGGGGAGGGAACTAGTTGTAGTTTTTGTTTTGTCTTGTTTTTGATTTTCCTTTTCTTTGAATAAAGCTCCTGAATAATTTGAGAAGCTCAGGAGTTGTGTTAAGTCTTGTATTGGCAAGTTTGATGGAATTTGATTAATTTTTGCATAGATTGATTGCATGATAGTGTTGACTGTTTCCCCCCTAGGATTTGAGAATTTTTTTTTTTGAAAAATGATCCCCATGTGATTGAAAACTGAACTTTGAGATTTTATTATGATGGCATGACTTATGATAAGTTTGGGGTGATAGGAAGCACACACTAGGGATAGAATCTCTGTCAAACAATTTGCATAAATGTCCAGGTGAGGTTTTGAGCCTCCAACATGTTTTAAACTGTGAGAAATCACTTTTGAGTTGCACTTTCCCGAATTTGCTTGAATCTCCTTATGGTTTGCATGTTTATGTGTTTGCTTCAAATGATTTAGGCATTTTCTTTGTAAATAGCTACTTAGCCTAAAATAACCAGTCCCTGATGCATGTTCCTTAGTTAGCCCCTTTGAGCCTGATTAGCCTGTTGTTCTTGATAACCTTATGTTACAAGCCTAAAATCTGAAAAACCATGTTAACCCGATCTTAGGATTAGGAGAGCATGGAATTTTAGCAGAAAAAGGTTGCAAGAAATTAAGTTTGGGGTGGCTACAGTAAATGTGTTGTTGGGATTGAGAAAAAGAAAAAAAATAATAAAAAGGTTGAAGCCAAAGGCAAAAAAAAAAAAAAGTCAAAAAATTGCAAAAAGGATATTGGAATAAAAAGGCTGTAGTCATCCAAGACAATTGAAAAAAAAAAAATTGGAAAAAGGAACTTGAGTGAAATTCAAAGTGTGTAAAGCTCATGCTCTCTTAGTTCATAGGGTCTTCAACCTAGTTCCTTTGTATATCCTACCCTTAGCCAGGCCCCATTACAACCCATAAAAGACCTTCTGATGTTGCTTGCATGTTTTCTGTGGGAACCATTTTGAGATGAAAATCAAATTCAAGGGAAGTGCTCTTAAAAGTGAAATTGAGTGAAAGCCTAGACACAAACTGAGCGATTGAGTGAAACACAAATTTCCCTTGTGAGGAAGGCAGTTGTTTGAATTTGGTGATCTCCCTCTTGTGTGTAACTTAGATCCCTTGCTTAGATTTCTGATTGCCTGAATGATGAAATTCTCAATTGTTTGGAATAAATGATTGTGGGGATTACTTTGCTTGAAAGGGGGGAACATTGAAAAATATTTTGATAAATTGCTTGAAATCTGTGTGAAAGTTGATTGAATTCTTAAGCTTGCCAAGTCTTGAGTCTTTTTAAGTTTTTAAGTCTTAGTTTGCTTGGGGACAAGCAAAGTTTAAGTTTGGGGTATTTTGATGAGCCTCTGTTTGACTAGTTTTATAACTGGTAAAGACCTTGGCTTTGTGCTTATTTTATATCATTTTCACCCAAATTAGACTTGATTGTCCTTAAGTAGCATTTTGAGTCTGTAAAGTGTTTTTAGGTTAATTTAGTTGTTTTAGAGTGAATAAAGTACTTACTGTTATTTTCTTATTTTCAGGTTAATAAAAAGAAATAAATCTGGAGTTTTCGCCCCGCGAGAAGGCATTCGCCCCGCGAACCTGAAGGTGACTGTTCCAGAAAGTGCAAGCCATTCTGTCTCGCCCCGCGAAGACATGTCTCGCCTCGCGAGTGATCCAGCCCTGAAAAGTCAGAGACCATCACGGCTTGCCCGTGTTGAAGGCCACGGGCGTTACAGTTTGGGAATCTGAAGAGTTTCGCCTCGCGAATAGATGCTCGCCTCGCGAGAAGACCAAAGGTTGCTGACTGTTCGTAATATTCGCCTCGCGAGAAGTGCTTCGCCTCGCGAGGACGTGGATTCCAGGAGTTGTATAAAAGCCTGTTTAGGCAGAACTTAAGAGGAGATCAGAGTTAGCCAGTTTTGGCTAGTCTTTGGTAGTCAGTAGTAGTAGTTTATTTTCCTTTCTTTTCTTTTGTGTTTAAGTCTGTAATGGAGAACTAGTCTCCTTGATTAATCTACTGGGATTGTTTTCTATTAACACTTGAGGTTCTTGTATTCCTGTTTGGTTTGCTACTCTCTTTTCAATGCAATGCTATATGTTTCTGTTTGTTATTTCAGGAATGTATAGTGTTGTATTGATTCATTTCGGTGATGCCATGTTCTTATACTTAATCGCGTTTGTTATTTCGCGTGTGTTCATTCATGTTCGTTTGTTCATGAGGGCTTAACCCCGTTTGTTATTTCGGGAATAGGAACATACATCCGTAGTAGTGATTGCGTTGTTAATTGTTGCTACAACCGGGAGGGGATTAGAATCTGCTTAGGGCTTGGATTTATATGAACCAATGATAGTGGGAAACCAAGAATTAATCGTTCTTTAGTTTATTTGATAATTACTTTTTATTGCATTGTTTTTCTTTTCTGTTTTCTTAATTTTATTTCAATTACTCAAAACCCCCCCAACTTCTGACTTTTACTAATTCTCTGTTAATAACAACAAACAACTAAAGAGTCCTTGAGAGACGATACTCGAGTTGTCGCTCCCTATCTGCATTATTTTGTAAACGCTCGATCTTTTTGGCGCGTGGCGACAGCGCGTTCATCCGTCCAAATACCTCGGATGAGAGATACTCGGCCGAACTAGGTTTAGTGGGGTGTTTTGGAATGTGCTTGACAGAATTGAGATTCTGCTCCTACGTATCCAAATGGGAATCAAAGCAAACGTAGTTCTGAATGAGGGGGTAAGCCCCCTATTTATAGAGATCTTTTAGGATGAAGCTCCGAGATAAGCGGAGAAATATTAGGATCAGGTCCTGATTATGCGGAGAGATATCCGGACCCTGATTATGCGGAGAGATATTATGACTAGCGAGATATCCGGCCCAGTTAGCTGCGGCTGGATAGCTTGGGGCCGAGGTATCTTCGTGCGTGGTCTGGTATGGAAAAGGGCCGAGTAGTTATCCTCGGGTGTCAGGTGTGCTGACATGTTCTCGGCTTTGGAGGAGTTTGGGCTAAGGCCCATTGCCGGGGTAAGCTCGGTCAGTCCAAAATATAGACGAGTCCTCGGCCCTACCTTCTCGGCCGGTACACAAGCCCCCCCGGCTTTGAGCTTGAATAAGCGAGAGAGCTGATAAGCATGAAACCGGGCTTATTCTTCGGCTACACAGGCATCCGCATTCCCAGCTGTCATTTCAATCAAGTCTTCTCTCTCTGTCAGAGAAAGCAATCATTCCCCCTAGTACTTTTGCGACACGCTTTGGGTAAGAAACCCTAGAGTTCCGCGCCCATTTAATGGGGGGAAAATCAAAAGTCGTGCCCTTTGGGTTGGACGGGACGTGGGCCGTTGATCGCGCCCTCACCCGCAACAGCTATAAATATCCCCAAGTCTCCCCTTATTCCCCTTCTCAGCCTACTTCCCTTCACTCTTCAGCTTTGTCTTTCCAGCCTCTGCGACTATCTTTCTGCCTCTCACTCTCCAGGTACACCCAGCCTCCTTCCTTCTTTTAAAGTTTATCTTTGAATTCCGGTCATGAGTTCGTCTGATTCCACCGAATCAAACACCTCTCCTCTGGTGGAACGGGAGGTTTCCCCCATTGGGAGCTCTCCTTCCGCCTCTCCTATTTCTCCCCAAGGGCCGAACGTCGGTCCGGTGGGGTCGTCCTCCTCCGGGTCGTCTTCTTTCGGGTTTGGTTCTTCTTCCCCACACATCTCCCAACCCATCGCGCGCAAACGGCGCCAGCGGGTTCCAAAAGATCCTGTTCCCGATATTACCCTCCCCGGGTACACTTGGGTCAAGGGCGAAGTTGGCGCTTACCTTTCTAGTTATCAAACTTTGGACTCAATCGCTGACCTTCGGTCCCAGATTGCCATTTCGGCCTCTGGGGACGAGTCTGAGTTCATCTGTTCTCCATGCTCGGATACCGAGTATGTTTTCCTCCGGGCTCGTCCTTCCGAGCCTCCTTTTACGTATATGTACAAAACACTTGTCTCTCACCTGCGTGTCTCCCTTCCTTTTACCGACTTCGAGTGTGATGTTCTGAGGACTATGAACGTCGCGCCTACTCAGCTTCACCCCAATAGTTGGGCTTTCATGAAAGCCTTTCAAGTTTTGTGTGCATACATCGGGATGGAGCCTACTACTCCCAAATTTTTGTATTTTTATCAAACAACGTTTGGCGAGAAAACCGGGTGGATCTCCCTCAACGGTCTGAACCGAAGGGGGTTGATCAGTTTGTTTAAATCTTCGTACAAGGATTTTAAGGTTGGTTTCTTCCGAGTTCGTCCCTCAGATTCCCACCATTCTTACTTCTTTGATGAGGATGGGTGTGCTAAGTTCCCCTTGTATTGGCAATCGTCCCCCACTAAATTCGTCGGTTTCGAATATGAGTCCCTTCCTGCCGAGGAGAAAAGGGATATAGACACCCTAGAGAAACTTCCTCGGCCTCTCCCTTACGGACGTCTCCTGAAACTCCCCTTCTCCTCCACCCCAAGGGCCGACCTTAAAAGTAAGTGCTCGGCTTTTTAGTTTTTTTTTTGTTTTTTTTATATATTTTCTGTATGCGTCGCTGTACTAACAATTCTTTCTTTTTGGCAGTCATCATGGGGAAATTTGACTTCTCAAAGCTTGTAAAGGCTGCTGCTAAAGAGGGTCAGGGGCCCTTCTCAACTGAGAAGAAGAAAATACCTCCTCCAGCCAAGGCCTCTGCGAAGGGGGCTTCATCATCAGCCCCTCAAAAAAGGAAGAGGGTGGAGGTTGTAGTAGACACCGAAGATTCCCCCCTTCCCCGCCCAAGTTCCCCACACCCGGCTTCCCAGGAAACGGGGATCGCAGGGCGAGAACAACCCCCTCCTCCCCCCACCGAGCTGAAATGGTACAATACTTCTCTGAAGGCAGGGACTTCCTCTCTCTGGGGTGAAGACTTCAACCCCTTCCCTTCTTTCGACTCAAACTTCTTGAAGCCCGCCGACCTCCGAGAGATGTGTAGAGAGTTAACAGAGAGGAAGTCCCAGCAGTTGGAATCTGAATTTGCTGCAATTGAGAGGCTGAAGGGGGATCTCACCCGAATTTCCTCTGAGCGTGAGGAGTTGGCTCGCGGCAACGAACGCCTGACTGCCACCCTTACCGAGATTAATACTCGGAACTCCGAGCTGGATTCCCGAGTAAAATCGGCTGAGGAAGGCAAAGCTCGGGTTGAAGAGGACAAGGCTCGCACCGAGGAAAAGCTCAAAGAGGCTCAGGCTGAAATTGAGCGACTTAACGCTGCCCTGGAGGCTGAGACCAAGACCAAGATGCTGCTCGAGGAGGATGTGAAAGAGGCCACCAGCTGTATTATCATCGAGCATCGAAAAGGTTTTGACAAGGCCATTGCCCAAGTTGAGGTTCTAGCCCCTGGCGTTGATCTTTCGGGAGTCGATGTAAATAAGGAGGTGGTGAATGGGGAACTTGTCCCCATCATTCCTGAGGAGGAAGAAGAGGTAGACGTGGTGGGGGATTCTCCCGAGGGTCACATTGAGGCCGAGGAGAGTCATAGGGGGGAGTAACTTGGCTTTTTGTTTTTCTTTATCCCTTGTACTGGGCTTGTGCCCCTGTAACTTGGCTTCACTTAATGAAAACTGTTACCATTTTGATGACTTCCCGTTGTCTTGTAACCTCTTGTTTGGCCGAGATACACTTGTGTTTGGCCCGTTTAAGCAAATCCTTGGTTAAGACCGAGGTAATCAACCGTCCATGTTAAAAATGGACGGTGGTGAAACACATGTTTCACGCCTTACGCATGCGTTTACGCATTATACGCTTTGGAAAACTCACGTATTTACTGCTTCTTGTAGAGTTCCAAGATTTCTGCTTTTCAATGTGTCATTTTCCAATGAATATTCGTTCTTTCCATACGTCTATTCCCCGTGCACCATTACTCCTTTCACCGTCCTTTTCTCCTTATAAATAGGACTGCTCATTTGCTTCGCTTCTTCATTCTTCATCCTCTTGATCTACCAAGCTCGTTCTTGTGTGACCCGAGTAACCCTCATCTCGATTACTTCCACAATGCCACCGGGGGTTTACGTTCCTATCTCCCAGTTAACATCCTTTTTTGAGCTCAATAGCTACCAAAAAGGATGTAAGTGGGAGATGGGATCCAGAATTCCTTTCACAATTCAGTCCTCCAAGAAGGATGTTAACTGGGAGAATGGCAGTCTTCGGGCGTCGAGAAAGGGGTAGAGTCCGTCTACTTCCGGAGCGGGCCGAGCACCTTATCGTCCAGCTTTCTCAGAGGGAAGTGACTACATCCTCCCTTAAGAGAGAGTCGTGGCATTGGATTGGGGGGACTGGGGGCCGACTGGACTTGCCCCTGCCCTAATTGGAGGGACAATTGGCCCGCCGAGCTGCCCTTATTTTCAATCTCTGCGCTGTGCTCGGTTCCCTTAATGTCTTCACCTGTTTGTACTTTTCAAGAGTCAAACTTGGCCTTATTTTTGTTTTACACGTTGTAATCGGTTTCCTTAATAAAATCACGGCTCATATTCGGCCTTTAAATCCGAACTTTGTTCTTTTTTAATTGCTATTCGTATTCGATTCACAATTTCGCAGCTCGAACTCGGCCTTAATAACTAGACAGCTCGAACTCGGCTAATAGGCTCAAACATGGCCTTAGAAATTTAGTTGGCTCGTACTCGGCCGCCAGGCTCAAACTTGGCCTTTAGAAATTTAATGGCTCGAACTCGGTCACCAGGCTCAAACTTGGCCTTTAGAATTTAACTGGCTCGTACTCGGCCACCAGGCTCAAACTTGGCCTTTAGAAATTTAATGGCTCGAACTCGGCCACCAGGCTCAAACTTAGCCTTTAGAATTTAATTGGCTCGTACTCGGCCACCAGGCTCAAACTTGGCCTTTAGAAATTTAATGGCTCGAACTAGGCCACCAGGCTCAAACTTGGCCTTTAGAAATTTAATGGCTCGAACTCGGCCACCAGGCTCAAACTTGGCCTTTAGAATTTAACTGGCTCGTACTCGGCCACCAGGCTCAAACTTGGCCTTTAGAAATTTAATGGCTCGAACTCGGCCACCAGGCTCAAACTTGGCCTTTAGAATTTAACTGGCTCGTACTCGGCCACCAGGCTCAAATTTGGCCTTTAGAATTTAACTGGCTCGTACTCGGCCACCAGGCTCAAACTTGGCCTTTAGAAATTTAATGGCTCGAACTCGGCCACCAGACTCAAACTTGGCCTTTAGAATTTAATTGGCTCGTACTCGGCCACCAGGCTCAAACTTGGCCTTTAGAAATTTAATGGCTCGAACTCGGCCACCAGGGTCAAACTTGGCCTTTAGAATTTAAGTGGCTCGTACTCGGCCTTCAGGCTCAAACTTGGCCTTTAGAAATTTAATGGCTCGAACTCGGTCACCAGGCTCAAACTTGGCCTTTAGAAATTTAATTGGCTCGTACTCGGCCACCAGGCTCAAACTTGGCCTTTAGAAATTTAATGGCTCGAACTCGACCACCAGGCTCAAACTTGGCCTTTAGAATTTAATTGGCTCGTACTCGGCCACCAGGCTCAAACTTGGCCTTTAGAAATTTAATGGCTCGAACTCGGCCACCAGGCTCAAACTTGGCCTTTAGAATTTAAGTGGCTCGTACTCGGCCTTCAGGCTCAAACTTGGCTTTTAGAAATTTAACTGGCGCGTGGAGCACATACATCGGCTAATTAGGAAGACGAAACAATGTTCATAATAAATTCTTTTATTGGATGGAGTCCGCGGTGTGCCTCGTTAAAACCTCCCCGGTCAAAACCCTTTTTGGGACAAAATACCGAGGTAGGAAAAAGAGTACATCACCCGACTATATACATCAACTGTAATAAAACTTTAAATGAGAAGCATTCCAAGTCCTCGGGATAGGCTTCCCTGACAACTCTTCTAACCTGCATGCCCCGTTCCCCAGGTTTTCTACTACTCGGAATGACCCTCCCCAATTAGCTGCCAACTTGCCTTCCGTGTGATCCTTCCTTGCCTCCCCTTTTATTCTCAATACCAAGTCTCCGCGCAGAAAATTCCTCGGCTTCAGTCTTGAATTGTATCTCCTAGTTGCTCTCTGTTTGCAAGCTGCCTCTCTGATTTTGGCCTCATCCCTGATCTCCTCTACCAAGTCAAGTTCGACCCTCAGATTGCTTTCATTGTCATTCGGCTCATGTTGCATACGTCGGAAAGACGGCTCACCGACCTCAACAGGGATCATGGCGTTTGTTCCATATGTCAGCCTAAAGGGTGTTTCTTGAGTGGTAGATTGGGGCGTGCAGTGGTAGGCCCAAAGGATGCTTGGCAACTCATCTACCCAAGCTCCTTTGGATCTTCCCACCCTTTTCTTCAGTTCACCGAGGATGACCTTGTTGGTCGCTTGGCTTGCCCATTGGTCTGGGGATGTTCGACCGATGTAACGTGGTGCTTGACACCGAGGTTGTCGTAGAATTCCCGCAATGTCTTATCTGTAAACTGTCTTCCGTTGTCTGTGATGATTGCGAAGGGAATCCCGTGCCTACAGATGAGGTTCTTCCATACAAACTTCTGTACTTTCTCGGCAGTAATCTTCGCCAAAGGCTCCGCTTCAATCCATTTTGTGAAGTAGTCCACCGCTACTAGCAGGAATTTGACTTGACCTTTGGCTACAGGGAACGGCCCCAGTATATCCATTCCCCACATAGCAAACGGCCAAGGCGAGTTTAATGTGTGAAGTCCTTCATGGGGGGTATGATTTATATTGGAAAATCTTTGGCACTCATCACACTGCTTCGTCCACTCCATGCAATCAGCTCGGATGGTAGGCCAATAGTACCCTGCTCGGACTACCTTGGAGGCCATTGATCTGCCCCCGCAGTGAAAACCGCAGATTCCTCGGTGAACTTCTTCCATGACGTACTTGGATTGTGCCTTCGTCAGACATTTTAGCAACGGTACCGAGAATCCTCGTTTATACAACTCTCCGGAGATGATAACAAAGTGACTTGCCCTGAACCTGATTTTCCTGGCTTCGGCATGATCCGAGGGCAGAGTTTCTGAGGATAAATATTCCCATATGGGCGTCATCCACTCTCGATCAACCAGCTCGCTGGCCATCACCTCTTCTGACTCGATGCTCGGTTCATTGATGGTTTCTTGAATAACCGTTCTATGGTGACCTGGCTTCTTTGTACTGGCTAGCTTGGACAGCAAATCAGCCCGAGTGTTTTCTTCTCGGGGAATGTGCTCAATAGCGAACTTTTCAAAGCCGGAAATTAATTGGTTGACCTTACACAAGTACCTGGTGAGCTGAGGTTCCTTCGTTTGATACCCTCCAGATATTTGCCCAGTGACTAGTTGTGAATCACTCTGGCACCTAACGGCCCTTGCCCCCATTTCATTTGCCAGCATTAATCCTGCTATCAAAGCTTCATACTCGGCCTGGTTGTTCGAGGTCTTGAATTCAAACTTTAGTGACTGTTCCAGGATCAGATCTCCCGGCCCTTCCAGAATCACCCCAGCTCCACTGCCCCTGACATTTGAGGATCCATCCACGTACAAATTCCACCATATATCCTCGGTTATTGGCTGCGGATGGAGCTCGGCTACGAAGTCGGAGAGACATTGAGCTTTCAGGGGTCCTCTCAACTCGTATTTCAGGCCAAACTCGGATAATTCTACCGACCAAGCAATCATACGTCCTGCCAACTCGGGCTTTTTGAGTATCTGTTTAATCGGGTGATCAGTCTTGACAATCACCTGGTGACTCTGGAAGTACGGGCGCAATCGCCGAGCTGCGGTTACCAGGGCTAAAACCAGCTTCTCAATGACTTGATATCGAGTTTCGGCATCATGGAGTACCCTGCTGATGAAGTACACCGGCATTTGAGCTTTCTCTATTTCCTGTACAATGACTGCGCTGATGGCATTCTCGGAGGCAGACAGATATAAGTACAACTCTTTCCCTGGGATGGGTCGAGTTAATATCGGCGGTGAAGACAAAAAGGCCTTGAAGTCGACGAAGGCCTTCTCGCAGTCCTCGGTCCACGTGAAGGTTTAGGGCTTCTTAAGTAGTCTGAAGAAGGGCCGAGCTTTCTCTGCAGATTTGGGCAGGAACCGAGATAATGATGCGAGCCGTCCTGCAAGTCTTTGCACTTCTTTAACGCTTACGTGGGCTTCTCATCTCAATCACAGCCCGACATTTATCAGGATTGGCTTCGATTCCCCGGTGCGTCAGCATGAAGCCGAGAAATTTTCCACCCTGGACACCGAAAACACACTTCTCCGGATTCAATCTCATGTTGTACTTCCTCAGCTGCTGAAAAATTTTCTCCAGATCTTTTGGATGGTTGTTGGGGTCATCGGATTTCACCACCATGTCATCCACATAAACTTCCATAGTTCTGCCGATTTGTTTTTCAAATACCCGGTCCATGAGCCTTTGGTATGTAGCTCCCGCATTCTTCAGCCCAAACGGCATCACCCGCAGTGATAATTCGAACCCTCGATGGAAAGCTGTTTTCTCCTCATCTGGGGGGTACATTCGGATTTGATTGTACCCGGAGTATGCATCCAAGAAGCTCAGAAGTCTGTATCCGGAAGCTCCGTCCACCAGTCTGTCAATACTCGGCAAAGGATAGGAGTCTTTCGGGCAAGCTCTATTCAGATCTGTGTAATCGGTGCACATGCGCCACTTGCCGTTCGCTTTTTTGACCAGAACGACGTTGGCCAGCCAGGTAGTGTACTCTACTTCTCGGATAAAATTGGCCTTGACCAACTTCGCTGTTTCCTCTTCCACAACTTTTCTCCTTTCTTCGCCTAGTCTCCTTTTCCTCTGGGCCACTGGTTTTGCCTCGGGACAAATTGCCAGTCTATGGCATAAGAAGTCGGGATCAATTCCCGGCATATCAGATGTGGTCCAGGCGAACAAATCGGCATTGCTGCGTAGCACTTGCTTTATTTCCTCTTTCAAATTCGGCTCGAGGTGACCGCCGAGTTTAGTGCACTGTTCAGACTGTGAACCGAGCTGGAACTTTTCTAACTCCTCAATAGGTTGTGGATGTTGTTCCTGCATGTCCATCCTCGGATCCAGCTCGACGGAGTTAACGGAATTCACTGACTTGTCTTTCCCCCTGTCTAGGGTCTCTGGTGGTGTGGGTTTAAGTTTGCTCACATGCAAACTATCAGCATAGCACTGTCTGGCCATCTTCTGATCCGCCCGGACAGCGACTATGTCCCCCGAGTTGGAAGGGAATTTCATCGTGAGGTGGGGAGTAGAGACCACAGCTCCTAGCTCGTTCAAAGACGGTCTTCCAAACAGGATATTGTATGATGTAACAGCATTGACTAACACATACCTGACCATAATAGTCTTGGATGCTCTGCCATCACCAAAAGTAGTCAGGAGGTCAATGTATCCCCGTGTATCAACTTGTTCCCCTGCGAAGCCGACGAGCTTACTATCGTACGGTTGAATAGACATCTCTGGGATTCCGAGCTTCTGAAATGTTGAGTAATATAAGATGTCTGCCGAGCTCCCTTGGTCGACAAGGGTTCTTTTGACCGAGAAATTGGCCAACTGTACAGTGATCACCATAGGGTCATCTTGGTTAGGATCTACCCCCACAAAATCTTCGTCAGAAAAGATAATAGGTGGGGAAGTTCTGGGGGGCTTGCCGGATACCGAGTTGACAGCCCGGATGGCCCGCAGGTGTCTTCTCCGAGCTGAACTTGTAGTGCCTCCCCCTGCGAATCCTCCTGAAATGGTGTTTATCACGCCTCGGATCACATTATCCTCCTCTGGTCTTTTATTCTGGCCCTCTCTGGTTTTTGTTCTTTCATTATTTCGTTGACCGCCCCCCCTTCTCGGGCTTCGGCCACCTTCTCTCCTTCGGCCACTCCTCTCACCGTTGTTGTGGTTTCTCCGAACAAAATTATTAAGGTGGCCAGCCTGAACCAACTCTTCAATCTTATCTCGTAGGACCCAGCACTCCTCGGTGGTATGGCCAAAATTACGATGATACCGACAATGTTTCTGTCGGTCAGCATTCTGGGGGGTGTGGCCACGATTAGGGAGCTGCAAAAGTTCCGCATTGTATGCTTCTTCAAACACCCGAGCTCGGTTTGTGTTGAGGGGAGTATAATGCTCATACTTCGGTCCCCTCTGGAAATGCTCGGACGGGCCTTTGAATTTCGGTTTATCACCTCTGGCCCTCCTCTTATCTCTTCCTTCTCGTCTGTCAGCATCATCAGTTCTCTCCCTTTTCTTCGACTCCTCAACTTCCTCCATATTGATGAATCCATGACTTTTCTCCTCAACTCATCCATACTGGTTGGTGGCTTCCGAGCCAAGTGTCTGGCGAAAGGGCCAGGCCTTAACCCGGTTAAGATGGTGTATAGTGCGACATCGGCACTAAGATTCCGGATGAGGACTGCCTCCTTGCTGAATCTGGCCATGAAGTCGCGCAGGGACTCATTCTTTTCTTGCCTGAAGTTTACCAGCGAGGCCGAGGTTTTTTGATGGGCCCGGCTCGTGGCAAACTGAGCACTGAACTTAGCCACGAATGTATCAAAGGAGTCTACCGACGCTGGCGGTAGCTGAGTGTACCAGGTCAACGCAACAGATCCTTGAGTGGTCGGAAAGACTTTACACATGACAGGCGTCGTCATCGGTAAAGAGGTACATCTCGAGTGGTGAAAGCGTCCAAGTGGCGTTCGGGTGCGAGGTGCCATCATATTTGTCAATGCTGATCGGCTTGTAGTTGACTGGCAGGGGAACCTCCATGATAGCGTTTGTGAAGGGATGCCTCGGCTTCCGCACGCTGGCCCTGTCATTGAGTCTATTTGTCTGGAGTGAAAATTCTGGGGCTTGCCTAGGAAATCTCTCCTCCTCTGTTCGGTTGGTATGATGGGAATCCCGGAGTTGTGGGCCCCCTTCTCTGTGCAAGTTTCTGGACCCCTCATTCTCAGGTGGTCGACGCTCTCTCTCGTGGGGAGAAGAGACAGACCGTTCCCTACTCCGCTCTCTTTCGCGACGGCTGTTCTGTCGGCGGATCTCTTCGTTCTCCCTTCTCATCGCTGCAATTTGCGCGAGAAGCTCCTGAACCATGGGATTGTCGGCCATTGCTGCTGGGCTTATGGATCGCTCTCCGTTATCCCCGTTATTGGCATTCCCTGGCTCCTCCCTCCTGCAGTTCCCGCTCCTCGTCCTCACCATTTTTTTGTGGTATGGGATAATATTTGCTTCGATTCCCACAGACGGCGCCAAATGTTCCGTCCAAATACCTCGGATGAGAGATACTCGGCCGAACTAGGTTTAGTGGGGTGTTTTGGAATGTGCTTGACAGAATTGAGATTCTGCTCCTACGTATCCAAGTGGGAATCAAAGCAAACATAGTTCTGGATGAGGGGGTAAGCCCCCTATTTATAGAGATCTTTCAGGATCAAGCTCCGAGATAAACGGAGAAATATTAGGATCAGGTCCTGATTATGCGGAGAGATATCCGGACCCTGATTATGCGGAGAGATATTATGACTAGCGAGATATCCGGCCCAGTTAGCTGCGGCTGGATAGCTTGGGGCCGAGGTATCTTCGTGCGTGGTCTGGTATGGAAAAGGGCCGAGTAGTTATCCTCGGGTGTCAGGTGTGCTGACATGTTCTCGGCTTTGGAGGAGTTTGGGCTAAGGCCCATTGCCGGGGTAAGCTCGGTTAGTCCAAAATATAGACGAGTCCTCGGCCCTACCTTCTCGGCCGGTACACCGTGTCCATATTCTTACGGATGGTCGTGATGTTTTGGATGGAACAAGTGTGGGATTTGTGGAAACTCTTGAAAATGATCTTGCAAAATTGCGTGAGAAAGGTATTGATGCAAAGATAGCATCAGGCGGAGGTCGCATGTATGTCACAATGGATATCGTTATGAGGTATTATATAGCAGTGGCCTAGAAATGACCTTCAATTTGTATAAGCCAGGCACCTCTTACTCCTATTTTCGATTTTAGTTATAATGTTGATGAACTAGGCTTTGCCAAAGCCTCCCTCTCACCAGTATTTGTTTTCATTCAAATAAACTTGTAAACAAATCTTTTATGACTAATACTTCCTCTTGTTCGTCTGTTTGTGTGGAAGACTGCTATAATTTCTTGAAAAATGAGATAGGTGGAATAACAGCAATTATAATATTTATAAATTTAAAGGTAGTTCACTTTATTGTGTCTGGTTTCATTTAGTTGTGTTCTGCATCTAGTTTGGTCATTGATAGTGTTCATCAGATATGGCAATAACATTCCATTGTTTCACTTTAAACTTGTTAGAGTATGTTGCATTATGCTAATGTAGTTTAGAAAGGAATTTTCCAGTTTTAGTTAGAAAGTTATCGGTTCTGTTGAATGGAATGTTCTAGACCCTATGTATAAATACTCAATATTGGTCCGATAGTTGATGGTGATGCTGTTGTTACATTCGACTTCCGGGCAGATCGTATGACTATGATTGCTAAGGCTCTTGAATATGAAAATTTTGACAAATTTGATTGAATTCGTTACCCTAAAATCTGCTATGCTGGAATGCTTGAATATGATGGTGAACTGAAGCTTCCAAGTCATTACCTTGTTTCTCCACCAGAGATTGAGAGAACTTCTGGTGAATATTTAGTGCATAATGGTATTCGTACTTTTGCTTGCAGGTGAGTTATCACTACTTTAATCCTTAGTAGGATTTTCATGATCTTGAAATAATTTCTACATTTCCTCAGTCTTTTTACATGGTTATTCTATTCTTGATAGTGAATTTTTTTGGAACTATGTAATGCGCAAGAAGTTACTATGTTCATTTTTGTTGGCTCACTCGGATGGAGAAGTGTTTTGCATTTGAGCCCTTCCCACTAGGGTTATTAATAAGATAATGATTTTGTGAGGGATAAATCATAAATGGGAGATAAAAATATATCTTATTTATGTAAGGATCCGGCTTGTCTCCAGCCCTCCCGCCTCTCCAGCAAGATTTTGCTTATACATAAACTACCGCATGCGGTAGTTTTCCTTTGCCTTTTTGTAGCTGCTGGACGGTCCAGCGCTGGAGACAATCCAAATTCTACCTTTCTGGCTCCCTAAGTTTGGGTTTGGGTGACGGTAATATTTAGTACTTAAGTGCTCATCGTTGTCTAGAACTTAAGCTGTTAGTTTATAGGCATCATGGTCATGTTGTGTGAATTTCTTCTTTGACAGCGAGACTGTTAAATTTGGCCATGTCACATTCTTCTGGAATGGAAACCGCTCTGGGTTTTTTAATCCAGAAATGGAGGAATATGTGGAAATTCCTAGTGACTCTGGGATTACATTCAATGTACAACCAAAAATGAAGGCACTGCAGATTGCTGAAAAAGCAAGGGATGCTATTCTTAGTGGGAAATTTAATCAGGTAACTAAATGGGTCATCGTGTGATTTTGGGAATCATGGTCTAATTAAACTTTCACTTACTCTTTTATTTTGTCTGTTGCATAGGTGCGTGTCAACTTACCAAATGGTGACATGGTGGGGCATACAGGTGACATTGAAGCAACAATTGTAGCTTGCAATTGTGGCTTGCAAGGCAGCTGATGTTGCTGTGAAGGTATGAACTATTTTCAGATTTTCTGGATCATTTAAGTAAATAAAGCTTGTTATATGATGAAAATTTGAGAATTCTTCTGTCATTATATAGGTTTCTATTTCATGAGTAAAGGTAGTTCAAGGGTAATTAGTGTTAAAAACTGTTTAAAAATTTGGAAATATTCATGTGTGTGCTTGTGTAGGGAGTGATTCTAATTTCTAATCTTATGGGAGAAATGGAAGGAGTAAATCTTTCATCTGGTTTTGTACAAATGATCGAGATTAAAACAAGGTTATGTTAATAACTAAAATGAGAGGATCCAAATTCTTTCCTTTTCTTGGGCATTTTATTTGGTCTACACAAGGGATTAAGATGACTTGTCCCTCTTTCCTATTACATGTCCCACTACTAAAATTTTCACCTACACATTAAAGATGACCACCCCCTTCTTAATGTTAGTTTTAAAATTTGCGCTTTATGCCTGACTCAACCCCAAAAGCTAGCTAAAGAGGTAAGGATGGCACAACCCTCATAAGGACTGATTCAGTCATATCGAGTCAATGTAAAATCTCAACACATCCCTTCACGCTCAGGACTGGACATTTGGAGCATGGACAAATGTGGGTGGAATAACTAGCCAAATAACATATAACATATCAAGGATAGACCCCGATACCATCTTAAAATTTGTGCTTTAGGCCTAACTCAAACCCAAAAGCTAGTTCAAGAGATGAGGATTGCCCAAGCCTTAATAAAGACTACTTTGATCATATCTCTAGTTGATGTGGGATCTCAACAGTTAGATACATTCACGATGGCAATCCAATAATATTTTTGCAAGTTGTCGTCTTCTTTTTTTTTTTTTTTTCATTTTCATAATTACAAAAGTATTTAGCGTTTGGAGTCCACCATTTTTCAGCTAATTAAGGAGGGGCCAAATATATAAAACGTAATATATTTGTAGTAAATATCTTTGACATGGCATTTTTTTTTTATAAAAAGTACTACATAAATAACTAATTTTACATAATATATTGGAGAGGGAGGGGCCAGCACCCCTGCCAAAAAGGCCTTGATCCATCCCTGTTCACGGTACTTATATATCTTCTCCGAGGAGGGGAAAGAGAAAAATTCTTCAGGTAGCTGGTCATTCCTTTATCTAAGGAACGAGTCCAATCCTTGCATTTTTTGTGCTGTTGCTAATTAGGTGATTATTGCAAGAAGAAGTTCTATGCTCAAAGGAAACGAACAAGAGAGATGAAGGCTAAATAGTTACTCATTATATTAATTAATGTGTGTATATATGTAATTGCAGATTATTCTTGATGCAATAGAGCAAGTTGGTGGAATTTATGTTGTCACTGCTGACCATGGAAATGCAGAGGACATGGTCAAGAGGGATAAATCCGGAAAACCTCTTCTAGACAAGAATGGAAATATCCAGATTCTAACTTCCCACACTCTTCAACCTGTAAGTTTACAAATTCTAGTCAGTCATCGATGAGAACTTTACATGAATTACACTATTCTTTGCTTTAACTCATTGAAAGGCTTGCAACGAGTTATGCATAAGAAACCATTGTTAGGTGTTACAGTAGAGGTTTGTTATTAAGAGGAATGATAGCAACACACTATTTAACGCATTCCTTTTAAAACACTTTTTTATTGGGCTACATTTTATTTTCTCTCATTTTTAAATCATACTGCCTAATAAGAATGTGCTTAAAAGAGTGTGTAAAAGAGTATATTAGTAGCATTCCTCATGTTATTAATTAATTTGGACAAATGTCAAGAAACATTGACATCTATTTTCAAAGGCCTATTATCAAAATAGCCTTTAGCCAAGCTGCCCAAGTAGTTCAGACTTCATATAAAGCATCCTGGATTTGGGCTTTTATGACCATGTATACTTACATAATCATTAAAGACTACATGCTTAATTTAGTTCTAAATCTCTCGTACATTTCCCTGCTTTTTAAGGTGCCAATTGCCATCGGAGGTTCTGGATTGTCACCTGGTGTCAGGTTTAGAAATGATCTTCCCAACGGTGGGCTGGCCAATGTTGCTGCAACTGTCATGAATCTTCACGGATTTGAGGCCCCCAGTGACTATGAGCCAACTTTGATTGAAGTAGTTGATAACTAGGGAACTAATATGTATTACAATTTGCACAAATGTTGGGAAGGCTGTAGACTAAAGCCTTAAAATAATTTAAACTTCTCGTCCCTCCACATGTATGGTTGGGTTTGTTCTTTTTGAATTATTAGTATCAGGCTGGGTTGACAGAACCAGATAACTGATTAATGCAATTTTGAGTCCAGTTCTTTTAACTTAATTTGATTGTGCTGAATAATAATTGAATCAGGTTATTCGTGATCGGCCTTTGTTAACCTGCAAGGCCATCTCTACATCATGTTTGTGAAGTGTGATGTTACGCTGGAATATCTATCCTAGCTGATTCTTTTGTTCTTATGTTGATGAGGGTGACATATATACTTCATCATTTTTATGCTTTGTAAAACTTGCATCTTGTTTGAGTTCTAAATAAAAATCCTATTAGAAAGCATGAGCCAGTAGGATTCAAACAGAATATTATGACCATAGAAATGGTTGCTTCTATCATATAATATTCAATTGTGTTATTTCAACACAAAAACGGGACAATAATTTTTGACATCGATTTAGATGGTTAACATTGTTTAAATACGTGGTTAATTACGTTTAGTGGATGGTTAATGAACAAACATAATTAATCACGAACTTGAATGTTGTTAACCATGATTTTTCAGGTGTTCAAATATGCATGACCTTGTGTATATTTGAACACCTAAAAATTGTGGTTAACAACGTCCAAATTCGTGGTTAATTATGTTTAGTGGATGGTTAATGAGTTACGATATTTTGTTAGATCCATTAACTAATCACCGAACGTAATTAATCACGTATTTGAATCCCGTTAACCATCTAAATTGGCGTGGGCTCGAGTGCAGGCGTCCCAAAGGGCAGAGGATGGTATGGATAAAAGGGGGGAGACAAGATGGAGGTGATGTTTGGGCGAGGGAGATGGCAAAATTAATGTTAAGGCTCCTTGTAAGCCTTTCTCACTCAATTGCAACTAAGCCCTTGTAACCGTTTCTTTTTTATACTTCTAACTCCAATCTACTACAAAGTCAATTTTGGACACCACCGGTGATCCTCAAAGACAACATGACCACCGGAAAACCCGCCTATATAATGATATATCGTTGGATAAGAACGGGTTAGAATAAGTGGTGGGAATATATTTTTAGTTTTAACAAAAGAGGTTGAGCAAAAATAAGTTGGGTCATTTTCGTTAACATGAATCTTGTGGTTCGTATAAATAAAAATATGACAGGCACAACCAACAGGAACCAGCACAGTTGGTAAATAGCTAAGTTTCTTAAGTATATTGTCAGATGTTTGATTTCTGTCTTGTGTTTGGAAAATGTTTTGTTGGGAGATGTAAAACTCATTTTAGTGATTTATATGTCTCGAAAGGAATTAGTCTTCGGCTATCGACTGGAGATACCCTAGGTGCAGACCCAACAAAAAAAAAATTGACGAGGATGTGTACTAAAAGCTACACATCAAGCATACAGAGATTTCAATCCTGTAAATGAGTTAAGGTAAATACACCATTACTGCCCACTTTAAAAATAAGCTCATTTTAGAGAAGTTATTTCAGTATTATTATTCCTCACTAATCATACGTTTAAGGATTTTAAAGAAGATAAGTAGGTTGATTTGTTAAAACTGAAGTTAGATTGTTCAATGAGTTATGGAACATGAGTAAGGGGGCATATAGTCTTGGAAGCTGAATATGGGGTATCAATCATACAAGCTCATAGCGTCAGAACTTATGACCTCTTCATAGCTGAATATGGGGATCTCACTTTGGACTCAGAACCCTACAACTTCAGCTCGTTAAATATCCATATCCTTCCTATGAGACTCTGAATAACTTTATTTGCAAATGAAGTACAACCAAATAAAAAGCACTAAGCTACAATTTTTAAGTAGACAGAAAATTAAAATAACAAAAATCCTAGGTGGTAATCTAATATTTTACTAGTGTCAGGCTAGCATATTATTATAGGTCATAAAGATGGTACATCCCATGATTATACATGTGAGTAACATTATTGATCACATTCATGCCTAAATTTTCTTCCTTTTCTTGTTGAGAATTTTGCATTGGCTCTCTCTTTTTCCATGCACATTATCTTTCCTATAATAATACAAAGCTGGCTTGGAGGGATGTAAAAATAATCTTCACGGTCGATTAATCCTCTCAAAAGGTGATTCACCCGTCAATTATGAAGAATTGCACTCTAAATTATCCAAGCTTTGGAAACCTCTTGGTCAATGGAGGACGCGCGGTTCCTCTTGACGAAGGATTTTATTCGAATTTGCCTCCGTAGGAGATCTGCGTAGCGTTTGGACGATAGGTTCTTGGAATATCACACCAGGATTCTTTTTGACTGTTTTCTTGGTCTCTTGATTTAAATCTTAATTCTTTAAGATAGACACATGCACAATGTTGGGTTTGCATAAATGGACTACCTCAAAAATATTGGAGGCCAAAAATCTTGTTTAAATTGCAGGGGGTCTTCGCATCCTTATTTCTTTGGATGAAGAACTAGAATTCTTGTGGACACTGATCTTACTGGGCAATTGCATGACCAAATTCTGGTGGAAAGAGAGGGATATGCTTTCTTTGTGGGAGTAGAGTATGAAAAGTTACCTCTTTTTTGTCCTACTTACAAAATAATTGGTCATTCTTTCGCTAATTGTAAAAAGACCTCTACTTTTGTTCCTTACTTTGGTGATGATCAAGTGATTCAGAATGAAAAGCCTCCGGTAGCTCGTAAGATTGTTCCTAAATATGTCCCTGAGAATAAAGAAGTGCATGCTCCAATGATGACTCATAAGGAAGACACTAGTTCCTCTTCTCTTATTCCGGTTCAAGATTTTCAAGAAGCTTCTATTGTGAACACAACCATCAATGGAAACTCTAACCCTTTGTTGGGTTTGTGCATGCCAATAAGGAAACTGTAGGTTATAATAGTTTGGATTTGATTGACAAGTCTTATGACAATGAATCGATTGAGACCACCCATGCTCTTGTTACTAATGTGTCTGATTCAGTCTTTAAATTCATTGCACTCCATGGCTACCTATGATTTAACGGTTAGTGGTAAGAATTTACAGACCCTGTGATTAGTTCAAACCCTATGCAACCTAATCTCATTCATGATATGAAAGTTGTTGCCAACTTTTTGGGAGATGGGGATGAGGAAGATCTAGCGAATGACTCTCGTTCAGTAGAGCAGAATAATGATATTGTTGTCAAGGATGATTCTAATTTCACAATGCTTATGTCTAAGAGTGTGTTTGTTATTGCTTGTTTTGCTAAAAAAATCATTTTTTAACTGAATAATCATTTTTTAAAACTTTTAGTGTGTTTGTCTTTGCTTTTGAAAATAATGAAAAGCAGAAAAAAAAATCATTTTCGGGATTAAAATGAAAAGCAACTTTCATTATCTTTTGGAAAAAATTCAGTTTTTATAACTAACTATTGTTTTAAAAAAAATGATTTTTTTGATTGTAAACAAACACAAATCTGCTTCTGCTTTTTTTAAAAAAAAAATCTCTAAAAATATTCACTAAATTATTTTGTATCAAAATCATTTATTTTTTAATCTTAAACAAACAGGCTTTAAATCTCAGAAATATAATCTAAAATAGAATAAAAGGCTTAATTTTATATTTACTTGATTATTATTTTTGCTTGAGTTTTGGTTTATGTCCTCCCGTGATTTTGTTTTATTTTTTTTTATTAATAAATTTATGAGTAACATAGTATCACGTTGCATTAAAAAAAAAATATAAGAGAGATCTGAATTCAGCAGAAAGCTGTAAAAATCAAATCTACATTTTATGCATACCCCTTTGGTACCTTGGTGAATTTCAGTTTTTTAAGTTAATTGAAGGATTTTTTTTTTTTTAAATTTAATTGAAGGTTACAATTAGGGGTGAGTGTGGGATGGGTTGGAATGTGTTTTGCTTGTCCCTTATCCGGCCCTAAACATTGATAGGGCCAATTCTTTAAACCCGAACCCGTCCCTAGACCCGAAGGAACCTGATCATATGCGGGTTGGTTTAAGACCGGGTCTAAATGGGACGGGACCGGGTTGATCCGAAGTTAAATAGATTCTTTGTAAACTAAATTTCTGTGATGGGGGAAAATGATTTTTTTTTTTTATAAGTCAAAATATCGGCAAAGGATGCTACCTAAAGACCACCAATTTATCTCATGTCACCAAATAGATCCAAAACTGGACGTTACAAAATATCAACAAATAGATCCTTTCACTGGATGCTTCCTTGATACTCGTGTTACCAAAGTCACATTTTTAAAAACATGATACTTTCACCAAACATGATTCTTTCAATGTTACAAAAGCCACAAAATATATCAAACGTGAAACGTAAGCTAGGCAGAGATAAAAATAAAAGTAGATTTTTATTATATGGGACGGGTTGGATAACCCGTAGGTCAACTCGGACCCGTCCCTATCCCAACTCCGGGTCAATAAATGGGATATAGGTCCGTCGTTTCTCTTCTGCGGGTTAGGATCAGACTCGACCCAAACATTATGGGATGGAATAGGTTTAGGACCGGACCGGGTTTTGCACACCCCTGCTTACAATTACAATACATAACAACCACTTTAACATTGATTCTTTCATAAATAAATATATACTTGAGTTTTGATCGTTGGGACTTGCGATAGCACTCCTTGTGTAACTTATAACTAGGGGTGGCAAAATGATCCATTTGTCCATCATCCATCCAGCTCATCCATGAGAAAATCCATCCAATCCATTCATTTATAACAAAATAATATTAATGGATTGGATGGATTTGATTATTTTTTTAGTGGATGGCTTATGATCCATCCAATATTTTTTAAAATCCATTGGACTAACAATAAAAAATGTAATGGATCAACTTTTATCCATTCCAAAACCATTTTTTTTATATTATTTTTCACCCAAAAAAAAACACTCCATTTAATTTTCTCTTCCATTCCCTATTATTTTTTCACTATTTTTATTTTATTTATCTGCTTTATTTTTGTTATATTAAGTATTAACTAATTAATTGTTCTCAAGCATCAGTAGTAGTCCACGTTATCACGTATGTTTTCTTTTTTTGTTACCTTTTTTTTCTTTGCTGAGAAACTTCAAAAAAAAAGTATTAACTAATTGAAAGCACATAAAATCGTAACAAGTTTCGTAAGATGTCATGGAACGTTGACGCAAAACAACCTATGTAGATGCACATAATCAATAACTCTCATATTATTAGAAAAATGACCGTGATACAAAATGGTCGTGAGATAGAATGGAGAGAGAGTAAAGATAGAGAGAGTAGGAAAAAAGGGAGAGAGAGAAAGGGTAGAGAGAGGAAGAAAGAGGAGAGAAAGGGTGAGATAGAGATAATATTTTAAATTTTTTTACAAATTATTTTATTTTTTAAAATATTTTATGGATGGATAAAAGAGATATAAAATTATTTAATTTCTTAAAATAATTTTCAATCCATCCATGAAAAAGTTATTAATAGATGAATCAGATGGATTTTATTTAATGGATCATGGATGGATTTGATTTTTTTTTAATAAATTTTTAATGGATTAATGGATTGTTTTTAATCCATCCGTTAAGATCCGAATAAAGATTTTTCCGATCCATCGATTTGCCACCCTTACTTATAACCACGTTGCATTTTTGTAATCTTAAAAATAACTATGAAACTGATGCCATTCAAATTCTGATATTACTTGAAAGACTATATCGAAATCCAAATCCATACATTTAAGATTTTCATGAGCAAACATTTTTTCTTTAGAAAAAAATATTTCGTTAGACTAGAATTATGGTGCCGCACGTTATGAGTACCACTCTATTGCCCAGATTAACAAGAAACTGGAAAGAGAGAAAATAGTAACTCCCATCTCACTTGTAGAAACTACATTCAATTAAGAGCACGGCATGCAATGTTCAAACTCAATCACATTGACTGACAAGTTCAGCAAGAGCTCCCATTGCTGCCACCCCTCCTCTTTGTAGCAGAGAAAATGCCAGTTCATATTCATGCCATCTGCTTAATCCACGCGCCAATTTCCTCAAGGTGTCCACCTTCACTTCTTGAACCCATGCTGGTGCAAGACTAATCAATAGTCCCACTAAACAGGAGACATAAGTTTTCCATGTAATAGGGTTGCAACTGAGTGAAATTTTCCTCTCCATGACTTCTGCCAAGAAGTCCAAATGGACACCAATGGTACGATTCCTTCTAGAGAATGTCCATGATGGTAACTTAGCCCCAACACCCCATATAATTGAGCCTGACAGTATCAACAGATATGCCAGAGCATAACCCTCAAGTATATGAGACGCAACACTATCATTGTTATGCTTCACATCCCTTAATGACAGCAGCCAGGTAGGAATAGTCTCCTTGTACAATTCCTGGACCAGTTGTATACCACCTGCCGCACACAAGAGACTTGCACCAAGAGTTGCCACCTCTTTTGCACTTTGAGCGGCTAGTGATAATGATGCTTCATTGGATTTTAAGTGGCGAGAGCCAGCACTTGCCCTTCTGCCAGCCAATTCATTAGAATACTCTGCCACAAGACCCACAATTACATCGTTTAGATACCGCACATTATGTATATTTCGACAGGATCGAAGAAAAAGGAGTCCTGGAGCTACATAAGGACAGACACCAGGGGCTATAATGGTGCTACCCAGCAGGCCATTCACACTACATTCAACAGTCAGCTTGGATTTTGAAACACACAATGTTCCAAGGAATGAGGTGAAACAACTTCTCAACAGCTGAGCAACAGATTCTTTGTTATGCCTAAACACAGAACGGGAACAAGACACAACAATGAAGTTGTGCCAGTGGCGAACCTTTTGGGCCCACAGAGAGCCAATTATAGGCATGCTAGGCCAAGGACAACCTGATGCACAATATTCCAAAGCTGCTCCAGTAATAGCATGGATGTACTCACGGCTCTTGTCAACTTTAAAAGTAATGGATAAACTGACAAGTGCTGCCATTGGTAGAGGAAGCATTACTGGTGAACCTCCTACCAGACAACAAAGACATCACTGTAAGTAATGCAAATGCAACTATCATTGGATTGTTTAATCTGAAGTATCCCAAATTATTAATAGAACAGATTAGGAAACGATAAAAAAAATCCGCATAAAATGATAGTGCAAAATTCATCCCCCCAAGCACATTGTCCTTGGCACAGAAATAGAAGAGAATCCCGCAAAAACCTTCATGTGATAAGCTAAAACAATAAATAAATAAATACTAGCTACAAACCAGAGTTACCTACAACATTTGAAGATATATTCACTCATGTGAACAATCTACTTTTAAAAAGTCCTCCAGTCAAGAAGTATCTAATTAAGATAAGGCGAGATGGCGATTGTGGCATGTGAGAGAAGAACAAGGGCTGAGGTTGATTTGGAATTGAAATATTATATTTTTTATTCAACCTGAACAAAGTAGTCCTGTCAGGTCCTATAATCATGGGAAAAATAATAGGTGGATCGGATAACTTTATCCTATCACATGCCACACCAAACATATGATAAAAATTAGACAGAATATTTTTATACTATCATGCCTTATACTATGTACCAAACAAAGCCTTGAAAAATGATTTGTCAGTTTGCAGTTAGTTTAGTCTACACTGCACAACTGTGTAGACTGTCTACACAAGCATTTCTCCTCCCAAAGTGGCCATAGGACGGAGATGAGGGTAGATGAGTGGCACCATAGTACCATCCTTACGGCGGGACACCATAACAAACCAGCTCCACCATGGCTTTGTTGTGGTTGTTTTTTGTAAAGGCAGTCTGCCATGACTGCTATTCAACACGGCTGCTATACACTCCTGAAACACCCCCAAACTCTGGCTCCCTCTCCCCTCCCTGTACCACACACACACACACAGACACACTAACAATCCCCTTACATACCTATGTACTGTATGTACCTACCAACACACACACACAAATATGGGGAGTGGTTTTAGTGAGAGGCAACCGTATGTGAGAAATGTGACTGTGAGGAACACAGACATAATGCATGAACAGGACAGAAAACAATATGAAAACATTCTAATGTAGACAAAAGTGGAAAATTTTTATTTTTTATAAATATTTACTTAGAATATCGATGAAGCATTAAATTTAATTTTAAATCATTTCAAATACATTAAAAAAGTGAAAGAAAACACAACAGACTATTCTGGTCACTGCAATTATTTTAGTTAATGTATCTATCGAATTTACATCTGTGTGCACACATGTAGATGTATGATATGTGACTCAGCATGGAAATTGGTAAACATCAAACAGGTATATTAGAATATTGGACCAGCAAAATACCAGAAGAACAGTTTGGAACCTCAACTCCAACAGAAGTTAGTATAGCTTTTATTTCTGACTCAACTGATTCAAGAACTGCAGCTGGACTAGGCCAATCTGTTCCATTCATTGGAACTAGTTTCCATACACCACGAGTGACTTCTGAAGAAAAGTAATCAATAATAGCAGCAAGAGATGCTGGGAAAAAATCAACAAGGTCCCTCAGACCTGAAAGTGAAATGGCACACAAGAGTTTAAGTGATAAAACGAAGGTAGCACAAGAAACACATGCTCTGTCAAATAACTTTTCTCTGACTCTCTAACAACCAACTCTTTTTTATTTATTAGTTGCATTGACAATTGATGTCATTATTTAATTTCTTTTATTTTAGATATAATGATTAAAAACAACGACAACAACTTAATGAAATTTAATAGAACTTAGTACACTAGCTTTGACAAATCGGGCAAAGTTTTAACATATCCAGGAGAGGATATTGATAAAAAAAGATTGGGAATCAGCAAGATTATTTTATTTTCATGATTTAGTTATCATATATTAAAGGAGCATAAGCAAGGTATGTACCAAAAAAGGAGCATAAGCAAGGTGGGACCAAATTGATGGAAACAGTAAAAACTGATTGATTGATTGATAAGTAAAGCTAGCATCTTGCTAACCTGTTGTCAAGTCCCGTGATGAAAGCCTCCCATGAACACAAGCAGTTAAAATTGCTTCAAGGACAAAAGGAAGAGCTTCCAATACTTCCCACGCAGGAAGCATAGGTCTTTGAAAAGCATCTTCACCAGCATTTATGAGGGAGCTACACGCATTACTGCTAGTTGGAGTTGGTGATGAAGAATTACTTGATGAAATTCCAGCTTTAGTCATCTTATGGTAAATCATGCTTAAGATCATATTAGCAACTTGATGGATAGAATTTCCAGGAGAAAGGCCAGAAAGCGGTGAAGCAACACAAGATTTGTGTTGACAACACCAGGCCTGTAATTTTGGAAATGAATCAATACATACGGGTTTAGCAGATGCAGATTCAAAGAGGCTATGATTGCTTTTCAGCTTATCTTGAGAAGACATGATGCGGTTATTGTGCAATGACAAAAGGAACTCCAAACTTCCAACTGCACCTCCTCCATCGGTGATGCAGTAATCAAGAGGAAGTCTACAGAATTTCCATAGACGAATAAGCAAAAGAAATGCTAATGAAAAAGCCATGTACGATGACATTGAAGGCTCATTGCCTGTGCTATTTGATGTCGGTTTAATTGAGCCAAATGCCTCGCAAAGTGGTAATAAATAAGCAGCGACTGTCGGGACCTACACAAAGAACTCTCGATAAATTTTTTTATTTTAATGTGACTGGAAAATAAATTCTTGAGAATGAAGTTTGTGTCCTAATAGCTTAAAAATGGTAAGTTGACAGATTATCCAATGTTGCTTAACCTAGCATATCCATAGATGGACTTGTATCAACTTTGCGGCTGATGTTAAGAAGTATTTTAGAAAGTGTTGATAGCAAGTGTTCAAGTAAATGATTGAATGCTTCCCGTCTTGCATCTCATATAAATCGAGGTGTAGGCGCAGAGGGTGATACACACAGCATACAACCTACAGCATTTCAATGTTGTCTCCGTCTCTCTCCCTCATTCTCTTCACCTTTACATAAGAATTCTCTTCAGGCTTCATTTGGACAACAAAATTGAATTTGAATCTACAATTATAAGTTCAGTTACAATTGTCACAAAAACTCAAAAGTAGTGTTTAGATCATGCAAAGAATCATGGAAAAGTGAAATTTTGAATTAAATTCTAGTTGTATCATTTGCTTGTACAAGCTAGACTTTTTAAAAATTAAAAAGATGTAAATAAGTAAATAAATGTATCATTATGGTGGAGGTAATGGTTGTGACTGTGCCAAATGGGTGGTGATGGAGCCGATAATGGCAAGGGTGGTAGTGGTGCTATGGCAGCAGTGGCAAAGGAATGGCAGTGGAGACAGTGGCAAAGTTGGCGGGGCTGCAGGTGGGGTATTGCCAGTGTGGGTGGACAATGGCGTTAGTGGTGGTGGTAACAACAGTGGTAGTGATGGTGGCCATGAACATGGTGGTCATTAGGCTTAGACAACCAGGGTTGTTATGTCAGATGTAGTTGATAGCCATTAAGTGTGGGATATAGGTAGATGTTTTCAATTCTTGTTTTATGGAAATTGGATTTTTTAGCATCTAGTTAAAGAATTGGAAAAGGTTTTATTAATTTGTTTTCCAGCCTTGGATTTTTCATAAAGAATTGAATTTCCCAGTCAAAATGTCATATAATGTGATGGTCCAATTTCAATTCCCAGATTGAATTTGGAGAATAATTCCAAGAATCAAACAGGGCTTAATATTTTCAACAACTGCCAAGTGAACCCAAAATTTTTCCGTCCTCATTAATTCATGACAGAATCCAAAAGGGGTATCAAACTCATACAGCCAACAAATAAATTATAAGGTTGATTCACTTACCACTCCTTGCAAAGAAAGTATATGAACCGTATCAACAGAGGAAACTCCAAGAAGGACAGCACTTAGCACGGGCATATTATCAACCAAGAGGCTCCCTGATCCAGAATGAGGAACAGGATAGGCAAGAAGCTTGACCACATAGTGGACCACATGTTCCTGCCAAGGAGACAAAGTTAGGCTCAGAAACATTAAATGATGAAGATGGATAAACATTGAAGAATGCAATTTTAGAGATTACAGCCAAAAGAAGGAACAATAATTTGAAGGAGGCAGAGTAATGCAACTATGCAAGTTAAGACACATAATGCTTACTCCCCAGTATATCACTGCAACGAATAAGGAGAGTGCTGATCAAATGGCTGAATCTATGGATTCTGAGAATTCATAAGAGACAGCAGTGATTCAGGACACTTCCTGCAATTTACCTTGAAAACAAGGTGACGCTTTCCGGGGGGAGCAATGTTAGCAGACCTCCAATAAGCAGAGTCTATATTAGAAAGAATGAGAGAGAAGAGGAGTGTAGCCCTAATCTGTTATTAACAGAAATAACAGAAGTAACTGTTTAGACTGGACAGCTGTAGTTAGTTAATAGAGAGCTGCAGTTTGTTATAAAGCAGTTACAGAGAGGGAGTGAGGGCATCCACGGATTGCAAGAGAAAGGAAGTGTGAAGATTCCAGGTTTCTCAAATATCCTGAAGTAGGAGAGTCTGTATAGCCTAGTTTTATCTTGTTCTTAAGTCTCTGGATCAGAATTACACTGATATAGTTCAGAGACCATTATTCTCTATCAATAAACATGCAATTCTATCTCTATTCCAAACCAGTTATATTAGATATACTTACTAAATAATAAATTGCAATTTCAAGTAATTAATGGTCTAAACTACTCAATGCCTTGTGTGCCCCACTACGATACAGGATACATGAGCGAAAAATGAAATCATGTATGATAATTCAAAATATAGATGGAAATCAATTAATTGCCTAATTATTACAATACTAATTGATTGCTTCAACTCCTTGCCAATAGATCCTGCAGATTCCAAACCCATCCGCAGTTCTTGTACGCATAAAAGCTCCCAGCTGAGACAAGTTTTTTTTTTTTTTTTTTTGATAAGCCAGCTGAGACAAGATTATTATAGTTTAACAAATCAGTAAACCCAAATTTAAGACTTCATCCTCTAGTAAAAAGATTGCTAATATTTCTTGTTAGATTAGATACTATAGGAAATATACATTCAAGGAAATGTCAGAAACACATCTAAGAAACTGTATTGTTGGAGGACTTCCGATTCCCAATATCTCTGGAAGGATTTGTCACCTGAATATACCAGCCACGGCTAAGGGAAGCACCACATAGAATCTTTGCAGCAGCAGGCCTTTCCACCTCTGATCCATTTAATGCAATAGAGTATAGCTTCTCTATCTCTTCCAGGCTAGGACAGAATAAAAATTGTGAAGACCAGTCACCAGCAGTTTACATAGCACCAAAATTGAATTAAATGACACAAAGGTGAACCTTGAGGCAGGGGTCACCGTAAGGGAATTTATAAGAGACTTGTTTAATGGTGTTCCTTCCATAAACGCTACCCATGGAGATTTTTCAAGTGGTGATGAGTCTGACAAAGACATTACAGATGTAGACACATAACCGGCCCAGAAGTACACTGATGTATCCATTAAATTCCTAGCAATGCAAGCTTCCACTATGAGATGCCTCAAGTTCCCACCTGAAAGATAACAACTATTTTACAAGTATCATACATGAAGGCCAAATAAGCATGAAGTAAGTTGTATGCATATGAAATTTATGGTAAATAATGCAGATGGAATCATGGGAGTAAAAATCATGTTCCCAAAATCAACCTGCTTTTGCATTGGTACTAGCACGAATGCCAGTGCCAGATTCACCCTCTTCATTCATAGAATTATAAATGAAGCATGCTGCTTTTCTAGCTGCCTGATTGGCTGCATCAACAACTAATGCAGGAGGGCATAGGAGGCAAGAAAAGTGCCCAAGGACTTCAACAGATGAAATCAGTCCAAGTTTCCTTGAACCATCACTCTTCATTTGATGCCTGTATTTTGATTCCGTAGATACTTGAACAGAAGATGGATTATGTTCAGAGTCATCCATTAGAACATTTGCAATTGCCAAGGGTACAACAGATAGAAGCACACACAAACGGGCCTCAAGATGGGGAATAGGGCCTTCAGGAGGATCACGTTCCTGCAATAAACCATGAAAGGGCGGAAATTAACTACTTGGTAAATCCTTCCATGAGAATAAAAGATTAAAATGGGATCAATCTTAACTCGTTGCACAAGCCGAAGGGCTGAAAGCCAAAGTGCTAGAAACGTTTCTTGCCAACTAGCCTTGTTAAATATTTGAAGTGTCTTGATTCCTTCTGCAAATAGGTCATGAATATTAGGAAAGACCTGAATCCTCATAATTTTATGAAAATAAACTGTTAATAACTAATAAACAATAGCAGCAAGCAATAATAAATTCATTGAAAACTCTTTTAGAGGATTTACCTGTAAGCACACTAATAGCTGATTTAGTAGGAATTTGTCTAGAATCCATAGCATTCTCCATGTAAATATCAAAAGGAACCCAACAAGGAGACTGACAATATCTGTAGTTGCATCTCAACATTGTCTTACATGGTCCGACATCAACAAGCATCCCAACCAGCTGATGCTTACTTAGGCAGTAATCAAAATGAGAAACTCCACCGATATTTGCAGATACTTTTGTCAGGACTTGGTTTACTAATTTTAAATCAGATGATGCTAATTCAAGGGATTCAAGAAACTGGAGCCTCTGTAGGAGGCAATTGAATTTTTCAGGCCTATCATACATGATGAATCACAAAACCGGGAAAACAGATTGTCAATTTCCCAGCACAAATTCTAGAAAGCAAGTAAATGTATGTATAAATAAAACTCAAGCAAAATGTTGTATAAAAATTGATAGAGTACATGATAGGGTATTGAAGCCCAAGGGAGAACCATGCCCCAAAAGCTAGCTATTAAGGTGGGAGAACCCAAGGACTTAAATACCATTCCACACAGTGGTATTTATCTAATGTGGGACTCTATCAAAAAACTAGCTTAGATACTTCAAGAACTAAAATAGGTTATCCTCACATAAGGTCAGACATGAAGAACAAAGATTACTAGGAATTATGGCATATGCATAGGCGTTGATGAATACATAAAATTTCGCAAATCATCTCATCACCTAGCCTATTCTGCATTCGCAAGCAATTTCACAAACTCCCAATCTGTTGCAGAACGGACTAAAAATTACTTTGTAGAAGTTCTGGCATTTATCAGAAAACAATGAAAGTAGGCTCGTTCAAAGACATATTATAACTTGACTGGAAAGTAAACAATCTTGTAGGAATTTCCTTGATTAGTCAATTGTTGAATAGAATCTGAACACTACAGATACATCATATATCTCAATAAATCAATACTTTCTGAAGCATGTTTGGTTTTATACTTTTATGTGACTATTACACCCCAAAAAAAAAAAAAGCTTTTCACTGAAAATCTCTCCTAGTAACTTTCTGATTATAATATGTTTTGAACAATAATAAATTTGTGCAGAAAAAAAACAATTTCCCATAACAAATTTCAGAAGAAAAATATGCAGGGTACGTGTGAATAAATTAGGAGTGTTAGGATTTGATTGTTAAAGATTAAGATAAATTAGGAAGGTTAGTGATACGAATCATGGGAGAACCACACCACAAAAGCTAGTCGTCGTGGTTGGAGAGCCCAAGGCCATATAAACCCCACACCGGAATCTCATACTTTCGATGTGGAACTCAAGGTTCGGACATGTGTGGAGAAAACCTATAGAAGTCTTAGTAAGGAGAGCAGATTGGCTGGAGGGTAGCCCAATTGCTAGAGGTTGAGGGAGACCAAGAAAAACTGTAGGCAAGACCATTAAGACGGATTTAGATGTAAATGGTTCATCTATAGACATGATTGATGATAGAATATTATGACGTGATTTGATCCGTGTAGCTGAGCCCACCTAGTGGAAAAAAACTTGGTGGTTGTCGTTGTTGTTGTTTCATGTTACAGTGGAACTTGGTGTTATTAATTCATTGAGCTCGGTGGATTGGGCTAAAAGCATATTTCAGCATATAGATTGGTCAGATTGTAAATATGTTGAGAGATAATAACAAAGAATTGTCAGGCAATTAATTAAAAATATTGAATTGAACTTTAAAGACCAAAATATAAGTAGTGGAAGAAGATACATGTTCAAGAGAACAGACTTGAGGAGAATTGTTGCTTTTCTGCTTTCAGTTAGTCTTTCCAATACCTCCAAGGCTGTAAAGGAATTTCTCTTCCTTATCTGTTCATGATATTCACTTGTTTTAGAATTGTGTGTCCCCTTATGATCAGTCTCCACGTACGGGTCACCTGCAGGGACTAAACATGATCTTTCATTGAAGGTCACTTGAAAACCCCAGTCATTTAATGTGCTATCAATCAAAGCGATGACAATGTTGTAAAAGAAGAGCACAAACACATGTCCCAGCTCCAGAACATGAAATTGATATGTTTGAGAAAGTTGAAGGGCAATGACAACAGAATTTATTATCCTGCAAAACGGAAAAGCTGTTTTTAGAGTATATACAATTCATTGATGAATGTGAGTATCAAGCAAATATAGAAACAAGAAAACATAATGATTATTTGTAAATGTAATGAAAGAGTTACTTGAAGTTGGAGGAAAGTGGGGGAGTTGGATGAAAGGAAAAGGCGTGTTGGGTGAGAAGGGCAAGAAAGAGCGCGTAGGCCTGTGGTTGAGAATGGCGGTGAGGAATTACCCTGCAATGCAATGAGAAGAGACTAATAAGAGGATGGAATTGGAAGGAATGAGGCAAGAGATTCAAATCGAGACCTGGAAGAAAGAAGCGATAAGAGTTGGAGTGGGAAGAGGAGAGGAGATGAAAGGGCATGTTCCATGAACTTCCACATGGAAGGGTGATTGTTGTCGAAGCATACATGGGACACCAACAAATCTGCTAACTCAGGGCTTGGCAACCCAACGCTCATTGAGGTCAGATATTCCATTAATTCCGTAACCCATGCCAGAGGACCTTCCTTTCCTTGTTGCCAATACTTGAACCTCTTTACAATCCCTTCCTTCACTTCTTCATCGCACTCCAAATCCATTATTATTTATTTATCTTCTTCTCATCCTCACACACTCTTCTTATTATCAATGCAAATTGTAAGACTGGACTGGTGGTTGATAGGTCACACACACACACGCTCAAGCTCTTGCCAACCCGCACAACTCCACCGCCGATGCATTCATTTACACCTGATACTCTCTTTTTAGGTCACACTTGATAAATGTTATTTGGTCTAACTGTTTTTTTTTTTTTTTTTTTTGACAGGTTGATTCTAAAGCCTAACCTCATCTCATCTCATATTCCACACACGTAACTCTGATTGTACTACTGACATATGGGCTACCAAACCATACATGTATGATTATGGATGAAAATGGAAAGGGTCCGGATACAGTACCATACTACCCATCTTCATATGAAAAAATTACCCATATCCAAATCTTATCTAGGTGAGTAATAGTTTTAGTATCTTTATTCATGCTCATTAATGTCATAATAATTAAAAAATGATATAAAAGTCTTTTAAATCTATTCATAAAATATTACAAATCAAAATATTTAAATAAATAAAATATTCAAAAAGGAATTATAGATACAACTAGATTTAGAAAGTTAAAAATCTTTAAAAAAAATTTGGTTTTAAAACGTATATTATAGTTAAAATTATATATATTAGTAATATAAATAAATAAATAAATATCTATACATATACATGTGTGCGGGTGCGGGATGGGTATCATAATACTCGTACCCGCACCCTTACTCATATAATTTTTGTGTGGATAATTACCCTATCTACCGTGTGTAATTTTTACGGGTATCCAATGAATAGGGTACAAATTATTATCCTTATATATAGTTTAATGGCTCAGATTTATTCATCTCATTCTCACAAAATATATACCATAATGGCTCAGCTTTATTCATTCTCGTTCTCAATATATATATATATATATATATATATATATATATATATATATGCCAAATGCTAACCGTGCTCGGTAAAAGTGGTAAAATGTTCATAAAAAAAACAAAGTGGTAAAATTTTCATTATTATTAAATACTGTATTTAACATATGAAAAAATGATAAGCTTATTTTCAATGAAACTTATTTCATTCTGTAATAAGTTATAAGTACTGATTATTAGTAAGATCTAATATTGAAAATATAATTAAGGTGAAAATAATAGAAACGGTAGCAACTTATACATAAAAGCAGTTGTTTATAATGAGTAATGATATTTGGATATAAAAATGGTATCCAACACCGAATAAAAATATTCTCCAACACATTTTTTATTTTTCTTTCTCGTAATATATTTTATCATTCCCAAAACACCACATCAAATATATGGTATCCAGACATAATATCAAAATTTGTGTCCAAATATCATTAGCCTTTCAAAAAAGGGTTGAGTGTAGTGGTGAGTGAGTCCCACTTCTAAGAAGAGGAGGATGTCGTAGTTGTGACTTATGATAAGATAGCTATTCTCGTGAGTCTCTATCAAAGACTAAAAAATATATTTCTTTCCATTATTTTTATAACTTTTTTTTCTAAATAAATAAATTTATATCTTTGTTTATTGAGATTGATGAAATAATACTGAAAAAAATAAATGTATATATAAAAAGGATAGTGATTGTTTAATCCTAAACAAGAAAAATATAATTTAATGAGATTAATGAAATAATACTTCAAAAAATATATTATATTATAAAAATAATTAATGTTGTGATTAACCAATATTAATTATGATTGATTACTAATTTGATTAAATATGAGATTTGTTTTTGAATCATGATTAAATATGAGATGAAACTATAAAATAATATTTTTAATGAACCATGAACAGTGGTAGCAAATATAATCAATGTAACATACATTTTTCTGATTAAAGATTTTAGGTTATATATTATATTGGTTTATACTTATAATATATTATATAAGGAAAAATTTGTACTTAGTTTTCATTTGTTGCGAGTATAGCTATTTTAATGCTATTAGTAAATCATGTATTGTTATATTATTAGAAACATTTCATTTAAGAAAAAAAAAACATTTCTCATGCCATTGTTTCATATTTTAACTATTTTTAATAATATGAAAATAGTATAAATATTTTACAATTACAATTAATCATATCGAAAAAGATTTATCCTCTTATAATATGCACAAATCATTTGGATCATTAGATGATCCACAGTGGTACATCCTTTTGTAAATGGCACCGCATGGAATTCTTAACTAAGTCGGTGGGTGTTTGGATGAGTGTTTAACAAATATGATTTTAGATAGAATTGATTTTAATATATTTGAGTTTGAAGTAAAGTGATTTATTTTTGGATTTTTTACTTTAAAAGCAAGTTTGATATAAAACTTAGTATAATTTTTCAATTCAAAATATGAAGCTACTCCAAGCTGCTTAAGGAGACGCGCTACATAATCGCTTCTGGTAGAATCAATTTTGGATGTAAAATTGTTTTCAAACTTTTAACCAAACGCCTCTTTTTTTTTTACCAGAATCGTTTTTGATAGGTACATAAGTACTTCTGGTATCTTTGAAAATGGGACCAAATACACACTTAGTATAATATATTGTACACAAAGGTGTTCTGAAAAGTCATATAAACAATCGCTTTGAGATGAATTTGAGCAAACTAGAAGAAGAGAGGTTGGTTTCATGTTCTTTTCCACCATATGGTTTTTATAAACTAGGTGGGTGGATAGATTGGTCCATCAAGGGTATGTCCAAGCTGCTTAAGGAGACGCGCTACATAATTATGTGAACAAATTGTGAAAGGATTCTATTATAATCTGAGTGTTTATTCAATTATTAAGGAATTCTATAGTTTATATCATATCATAACCTTAATCTTGCGAAAAGTTAGGTTGTGGGAAACATGGATTCGAAAGTTACCTTGAGTCTGGGGTCGAAAAGGTGCTCGACCACTTATCATATCATGTTTGACTTGTTTATAAGATTCAAGCTCTATTCCAGGAAAATTCAGTGACACTATTAGTTCATTCATTCAGAGAAAGTAATATTTGTTTAATTTTCTTGCTAGTTAGTCATTCAAGTTATATTTTTGTAATGTTGTATGCTCCTCCTTAACATCTTACTATAAGATTCTGCCACTTATGACAAGACTCTATGGAACTAACGTAAAATATGTAATAAACAGGAAAGGGTAACGTCAGTTAATCAAAAATGAGACGTTACAAAGGAGGCGGTGGCAGAACCGTAATTATCAGGTTCACTTAAATCACTTTTAACGCCCGTTGTTTAAACAACTGACGTTAAAAGTGTATCTTTTACGTCAGCTATTAAAACAACCGACGTTATATTTTACGTCAGTTGTTTTAACAACTGACATTATCTTTTACGTCAGTTGTTTTAACAACTGACGTGAAAGGTGCTTTTAAATTTTTTTTAGCAAAGTATACGTTGTAACCCTATCGCACCTTTCTTCCTTCCTCACTCACTTTGCACTTCTTTGTTCTCTCACACCTCTCTGCCCTAACCCTTCCACCGAGTGTTCCTCTCCACCGCCACCACCACCACCGCGAGGTATGTACTCTCTCTCTGTGTCTCACCTTTACACTCTTTCTTACGCGCCCTAACTCTAACTCACTCTATTTCCCTCACTCTTAACAATCACTTCGAACGGTGGCCACCACGCGAGCTCCTCTCCCCACCACCACGAACCGCGAGTATCTCCCATTCCTCTTCTTCTGCTTCTCGCTATTTGAGTTTCACCACTCATTAAGGTTCCATTCCTTTTTTTAAATTTATCCTTTTTCTTAAAATTTCACTGTGACTTGACTTGGGATGAATTCGTATATGGAGTTATAATCTGCTAAAATGAGTTGGGTTTGTTCCAAATTTTCAACTTTACATTTTTTTATCAGAATAAAAACTATTTTTTTTATTGGAAATGTGACTTCGGCTGCCTTCGAAAAAGCTTATACAGAGCAAATTGTAAGACTGGACTGGTGGTTGATAGGTGACACACACACGCTCAAGCTCTTGCCAACACGCACAACTCCACCACTGATGCATTCATTTACACCCGATACTTTCTTTTTAGGTCACACTTGATAAATGTTATTTGGTCTAACTGGTTTTTTTTTAATTTTTTTTTGACAGGTCTGACTGATTATTATATTCTTTCTAAAGCCTAACCTCATCTCCTCTCATATTCCACACACGTAACTCTGATTGTACTACTGACATATGGGCGACCAAACCATACATGCATGATTATGGATGAAAATGGACACGGTATGGATGAAAATGGACAGGGTCCGGATACGGTATTCTCCGTATTTGAAAAAATTATCCATACCCAAATCCTACCCGCATAAATAATAACTTTAGTATCTTTACTCATACCCATTGGGTATCTAAGTATCCGTACTCGCATCCATTACCAGCACCTTAGCTGTAACACCCTAATTTTTTCTGCTTTCTAAAATTGGTATAAATATAAATAAACGTTTATATTTTTATTGGAAACTTAGAAAATTAATTTGGTAAAACCAAAGTCATATTCATATCATACTTATTTTTATAAGTATATGGTTAAATTTTTGGTTGAAAATTCAGACGGAACCGTCTGCGTTTTTCAATGAAGATTTTACTGATCAGAAAACCTAATTTTGACCCGAGAAAGAAATGAATATATTTTATATCTCATTTCCAACAATAAAGGTTATTTTGAAAATTTTCAAAATAAATAAGTTATTATACTCGATTCGGGCATAAAACCCTAAATCGCGTAATCGACGGAGTCGAGAATGACGTGCAGAGACAAAACCCGACGTCGGATGATGACACCTCTTGCCACCTAGGATGGTGAGTCACATGGATGAGTCACCCATGTCATGATAAATTTTTACAAAATATCTAGATATTTCTTTAAACTAGTGTAAAGACCGTTTTGCCGTTGGACGATTTTACCCTTGAATTTTCATCGAAATGACAAGTTTGCCCCACAATTTGTGGACACAAATCAGTCACATCCTCACTCATTTCTCAACACATGTTGGTTATAATTGCTTTTTGGGAAAGGACCATTTTGTCCTTATGTTGTCATAATACCACAAAAATGTCATTTTGTGAGATTACTACTTTGTCCTTGAATTTTTGTGTGTTGGACCCTTTTACCCCTCAAAGGCCACGGCCCTAAGCATCCAAGAGGCCCATTTTCATTTCTATAAAAGTCCATCTTCATCTTCTCCATCAAGCTTTGCCATTTTTGCCATTAAAGCTCAAAGTACCATAGCTTGAATTTGTGAAGGAAGTAGGTGATTCCTTGCCCATTTTTAATTTCCAAGAGGTATACCATGATTCTCTCACTCAATCATCATCATGTTCTTCATTGATCTTTGATATTTGAAGTCTTGACTATATTTTTCAATTCCTAGATCTACAAACTTTGAAAATTCATAGAAAATAATAGAAAAATCCTTTTAAAGTGAAACCAGTTTCTATGATCTTAGTATCATCTCTATATTTAAGATCCAAGAGGATCCATCAAACAAAAATTTCGTGCCCTTTTATTTTGTCAAGGCCGAACCCTAGTTTCTAGTGGGGGAGGACTTTGTTCATTTTGTTAACTATTCTTGCTTGATTCAATCTTATAATTCATATATATGTTGACTCCATGATTATTGAATCAAAATCAAATCTCTAAGCCATTATTTTACTCATGGCCGAAATTATTTTCTTGAGGATTTGAAAGATTTTGTTTCATTTTTCAAGTTATGATAACTTGTCTTAACTCTACACTACCCTAAGGTCATGGATCTAAGAGTATGTGAAATTTTGAAATCTCTAACTCAAATTTAGTGTCATGGCCGAATTAGGATTTTTGGAAGATTGAAGTATTTTATTTCAATCTTTGTATTCTAATCTTTGTTTTAGGGTTTTAAGTGATCAAGGATCACTAATCCAAGAGCTTAGGATTTTTAGAAATTTTTAGCTAATTAATTCCCACATGGCCGAACCTAGCATATAGGAGCGTAGGTGTATTTAGTGTTTGATTGATGATTATTTTTTGTGTTTTGATGAAGGGTAATTTGTTGTGTGAGTCGTGTACGTGTTTTGCGGAAACTAGATGTTTGACGAAATTTCAATTCGACAAGAGAAAAATCTTCAAGAGGTAAGGGGAGTACTCGAGGGATTTTTCCGATAGTCATGTGTAACTGTTATTGTGTGTCTTAATTACGGCGTGTATGTATTTATTTTGTAGTTAGCATTATTTGCGTATTGATTATCTACTGTTAATTATTTAATTTAACTGCATTTAATTATTTGTTATATTTGGTGATATGTTTTAAATTTCTAAGTGTCATATTATTGATATGAAATAATTGTTGATGCGGATTGTGAGTTTGAAAGCCTGACAGTGGTCAGAGCTCGATTAAATACGCGGTTAAAAGCATTTAAAAGCTTTTTATGAAATGATGAAGTTAATTTATGAGAAATAATATTATTTTAATGATTTAACGGCGAAAGAGCATTTTACGAGTTACGGTGAGGACGTAACCGTGAAAATATTTTAACACTGCTAATCTTCACCCAAGGAATTTCTAAATAATAGAAAATATAATTTTGTGAAGAATAGTTTCAAAAATAACTTTATTACAGTGTCAGAAAAATTAATTTACAATAAGGAGTCACGTTTTTGCCTATTTGCGTTTTGAAAACGGAAAACGGCGGATAATTCCGTCAATATTTTTTTTAGTACTCTTAAAAAGAGATAAAATTTATTATTACTGAGGATTAGTCTTAAATAATATTTTTGAGTTTAAATTAGCGAGTTTTAAATAAAACAGTGAATTTTCAACGTAAAAGGATTTTTGGTAAACAGCGAATTATTTCAGTCAGATTAAGAAAGGTTTGGTTTTACTTCTGTTTTTCGCAGAATAAACATAGTTTAAAGTTGTAAATGAACCTAGCCACCGAGACGTCGGACCTAGTGTTCCTAAAGATATGGCCCAGGGTTAAAGAAAGTGGAATAATGGACTATAGGTCCTATAATCAGTGTATTGGTTTTGTGCACTAAAATCAACGTGTCTAAGACCGGTGTATCGGTCTACATTTCGTGATTTGCACACTTTTGACTTAAGGTCAGTTATGGTTTAATTGAGATATTAAACTTAGTAGTTTAAGATAATGGGTTGTCGCGAAACTTTTTAGTTCCGACATATAAAGAATGAACACAAAGAAAAACAAATGAGAATAAAATGTTTTACATGCATTTTACATTTTTCTGTGGCAAATGTGCCTAAAGGTTTTATGCATGGTACCTTGGTAGGTATCCATGTTATGTGATACATTTCACCTTTGGGTGAAATGAAAGGGGGTCTAGGAAAGGTTGGGCTAATTATGACTATTTCGGGAGCTCGGATATTACTCATATTTTATAGGCTGGGTTAATTACGACTATCGTTGGATGTTCTTCTGAACTACTTATGATGATGGTTGGAACTCACATCCTACCGAGTTATGTACTTAATTAGTTGGAACTCGGAACCTTGACATGCCAAATTATTTGAAACTTGCCATATCTGGCAATGTTTATATTCTTCCTTATTCGACAATGAGAACCTGATCAGCTCATCTATTGGTTGGTTGGAGCTCTGGAGATTAGGTCTCAAAGTTAGTTGATGAATATTGAAGTGTCATTGTTTTTAAAGCGATTACGACTGACGGGTATGAAACCCTTTGAGATATATTTAAATATATTATTGTCTTTAATATTTATGATTAAGTGGTAATTGAGAGTCGCACATGTGGTTGTCGTTTTAAAATCCATATATTGGAACTCACCCTTGCATATACAGGTTCTTCTGTCTTTGCTATCGTACCTTGGTACATGAATGCAGATATTGCAGAAGAGTTCCTTAAGTCAGTTGGAGACTTAAGTCCGGATTGCGGAAAGAGGTGTGTGATCATAGGGATGATCATGAGGGTTTATCAGTGAGTGTCTTGTAGAGCGACCGGCTTAGGATTTCTTTGGGATAGTATGATTTGAGAAAGCTTGTGTAGGTATTTTGAAAACCTTTACATGGTTTAAAATTTTGTTGTGAATAATATGTTTTATTTTTACTATTGAGATAAGTACGTTACGTACTACCCTATTCAAAGGAAATTGTTTTACACCCAGATTTTCTAACTCCAAATAAATCAAATTTTTCCGAAAGCACCCAGCAAAATTATTTTTAATTTATTTCCGCACCTGTTAGTATCGTAATACCCAAGGGGGGTGTTACAGAGTGGTATCAAAGCTGGTTGAGTCTTTCGGGAACCTTAGGGAATAGGACTATTATGTTTTTGTTGTAGGATCTCTGGTAGGACCTTGCTTGAATTGTTTCCTTGTTTAAACAATGTGTGTTGGCACACAAGTAGTTGTGTTTTGAGGTAGTCGAGACCTTGTAAGAATCTATGAACAATAGATGGTGTATTGATTGAATTACTTCTTAGAAGTAATGTGTTTTAGACACGTAAGCTACGTTTCAGTTCTGGTTGCGGACTGACTGATTTTGTCTTATAGGTCAGTTATGGAACCAGAACCAGAAGTTGGAGTGGATGATACAACACAAGCAATGGATAACATTGCGGCTGCTATTGCTATGTAGAGAGCTGGTATAGCTGCTCAGACTCAGCAAGCGGCAAAAGGCAAAGATCTAACTGCTTTTCGACGTCAAGATCCACCACAGTTTTGTGGGGATTCTGATCTTGAGAAGACTGATCTATGGATACAAGAGTTGGAGAAGATTTTCGAGCTTATCCATAGCCCTGGAGGAGTAAAAGTTCAATATGCTACATTCTTGCTCTTAGGAGATGCAGAGTATTGGTGGAAGGGCACTAAACAACTTCCGGAAGCTGATCAGCAGGAAATTACTTGGGATGTGTTTCGAAACGCATTTCTGAACCAGTATTTCCCAGAAAGTACTAGTATTGAGAAGGAATGATAATTTCTACATTTACAACAAAGAGATATATCTGTTGGGGAATACGCGGCGAAGTTTGAATCACTAGCCAAATATTTTCGTTTCTTCCAAGTTCAACCAAATGAGGGATGGAAGTGTGAACGTTTTGAAGGAGGTTTACGATATTGTATCAAGAAATCTGTATTACCGCTGGAGATTCGCAATTTCCAAGCATTGGTTGAGAAATGTCGTAAGGTGGAATTAATGAAGAAAGGGAAGGACAACTATAGTAACACCAGAGGATCATCTCGATTCAAGAACAAATACCAGAACCAGAAGGGGAAACAAAATCAGAACAAACCATATGATGGGAAGAAGAACCGAGACTCCGTTCGTCAATGCTCAAAGTGTGGAAAGCAATACCACTTGGAAGATGCTTGTCCATTTGAAGGGATTCTATGTTATCAATGTGGAAATATCGGGCATAGTGCAAGAGTTTGTAATGTAAAGAAATCTGAAGCAGATAGAAACAAAGTGCGAGCTGCTAAAAAGGTGGTGAAAGAGAAACGGACAATAAGGGCGGAAGGTTTACACCGAGAACATGGTTGAAGCTTCACGACTTAGGGGTTTTATAAAAGATAGTGTAGATTCACGTCAGCAACGGGATCAGGAACCAAGATGTTACGCATAGGAATGATATATGTACGATGCGTGCTTTAATGACTAGTACATGTTAAGTTTGTAATAAGATCTAAATAGGATCATATGTAAGTATTATTGAGTATTTGACTCTTCAAAGTCTTTTATGTTGTTAGTCTTTCAGTTGACATCAGTAATATATAGTATCCATGAATTTATGAGAATGAAGGTTTCTTGAAGGAAATTCATTCCAATCCTTTTTGTTTTGATTGATGTGATCAGTCTAGATTTTTAGGATCGGATCATTTCTTTCCCAACAATTGTGAATTGTTTCCAGACTCCAATTGTTGAATCAATTTTTATGGAATTTTATTTTGTGAACTATCCTATTATTGTTCGGGATAGATACTTTCGTGATGAAAGAATTTTCTTGATGAGACTTAGTTTAGTCACTTTTACTTTTGGTAAGAGTGATTCAGTCTGAATTTTAATCGGACTGTTGTTATTTTTAAATCGTTGTTTGATAAATTCCTTGTTCAAATAATAAATTCTCTTAAGAGTTGGAACTAGTCGTTTTGTGAGTTCCTAATCCACTAGGTGTTCTCGTGAAAGAAGGAACTTTATTAGAGTCCTGGGTGTAAATATGTATTAGCTATGCAGTTTTACACCCACGAACCTATTAAAGAATCTTTTTGCATATTGGACATTCCTATGTTCTTTTCGGATTAATAAAGTTCTTCTACGATTACTTACCTTCTTGTGAAAGTAAGACCTTGGGATTGAGGATATCCTGTCTAGTTTTGAGTCCCGAATTTCGAGGACGAAATTCTTTTTAGTGGGGTAGTATTGTAACAACCCAATTTTTCCGCTTTCTAATATCGATATAAACTTAAATAAACGTTTATATTTTTATCGGAAACTTAGAAAATGATTTTGGGAAAACAAAAGTCATATTCATATCATACTTATTTTTATAAGTATATGCTGAAATTTTTGGTTGAAAATTCAGACGGAACCCGGTCTGCGTTTTACTTGTGAAGATTTTACTGATCAGAAAACCTAATTTTGACCCGAGAACTAAATGAATATATTATATATTTCATTTCCAACAATAAAGGTTATTTTGAAAATTTTCAAAATAAATAAGTTATTATACTCGATTCGGGCGTAAAACCCTAAATCCCTTAATCGACGGAGTCAACAACGGACGTGCAGAGACAAAACCCGACGTCGAATGCTGAGACCTCTTACCACCTAGGATGGTGAGTCACATGGATGAGTCACCTATGTCATGATTACTTTTTACAAAATATCTAGATATTTCTTTAAACTAGTGTAAAGACCATTTTGCCCTTGGACGATTTTACCCTTGAACTTTCATCGAAACGAAAAGTTTGCCCCACAATTTGTGGACACAAATCAGCCACATCCTCACTCATTTCTCATCACATGTTGGTCATAATTGCTTTTTGGGAAATGACCATTTTGTCCTTATATTGTCATAATACCACAAAAATGCCATTTTGTGAGATTACTACTTTGTCCTTGAATTTTTGTGTGTTGGACCCTTTTACCCCTCAAAGGCCACGGCCCTAAGCAGCCAAGAGGCTCATTTTCACTTCTATAAAAGGCCATCTTCATCTTCTCCATCAAGCTTTGCCATTTTTGCCATTAAAGCTCTAAGTAACATAGCTTGAATTTGTGAAGGAAGTAGGTGATTCCTTGCCCATTTTTCATTTCCAAGAGGTGTACCATGCTTCTCTCACTCAATCATCATCATGTTCTTCATTGATTTTTGTGATTTGAAGTCTTGACCATATTTTTCAATTCCTAGATCTAGAAACTTTGAAAATTCATAGAAAATCATAGAAAAATCCTTTTAAAGTGATACCAATTTCTATGATATTAGTATCATCTCTATATTTAAGATCCAAGAGGATACATCAAACAAAAATTCCGTGCCCTTTTATTTTGTTGGGTTCGGATCCTAGTTTTCATTGGGGGGGGGACTTTGTTCATTTTGTTAACTAGCCTTGCTTGATTCAATCTTATAATTCATATATATGTTGTGTTTTGATGAAGGGTAATTTGTTGTGGAGTTAGGATTTGGAAGAGGTGGGGGGAAAACGTTGGTTGAATGAATTTAATTGACAAGAGAAAAATCCTCAAGAGGTAAGAAGGGTAATGGGGAGATTTTTCCAGGAGGTTTTGTAGCCATGTGTAATTGTTATTGTGTGTCTTAATTACGGTGTGTATGTATTTATTTTGTAGTTAGCATTATTTGCTTATTGATTATATGCTGTTAATTATTTGATTTAACTGTATTTAATTATTTGTTATATTTGGTGATATGTTTTAAATTTCTAAGTGTCATATTATTGATATGAAATAATTGCTGATGCGGATTGTGAGTTTGAAAGCCTGACAGTGGTCAGAGCTCGATTAAATACGCGGTTAAAAGCATTTAAAAGCTTTTTATGAAATGATGAAGTTAATTTTGGTGGAAATATTAATATGATATTACTTAATAAATTATTTAGTGAAAAATGGGAATTTATGAGAAATAATATTATTTTAATGATTTAACGGCGAAAGAGCGTTTTAAGAGTTACGGCGAGGACGTAACCGTGAAAATATTTTAACACTGCTAATATTCACCCCAAGGAATTTCTAAATTAGAAAATAGTATTTTATGAAGAAAAGTTTCAAAAATAACTTTATTACAGTGTCATAAAAATTAATTTACAGTAAGGAGTCACGTTTTTGCCTATTTGCGTTTTGAAAACGGAAAATGGCAGACAATTCCGTCAATATTTTTTTTAGTAGTCTTAAAAACAGATCAAATTTATTATTACTGAAGATTAGTCTTAAATAAGATTTTTGAGTTTAAATTAGTGAGTTTTAAATAAAACAGTGAATTTTCAACGTAAAAGGATTTTTGGTAAACAGCGGATTATTTCAGTCAGAGTAAGAAAATGTTTGGTTTTACTTCTATTTTTCGCAGAATAAACACAGTTTAAAGTTGCAAATGAACATAGCCGCCGAGACGTCGGACCTAGTGTTCCTAAAGATATGGCCCGGGGCTAAAGAAAGTGGAATAATGGACTAGAGGTCCTATAATCTGTGTATTGGTTTTGTGCACTAAAATCTACGTGTCTAAGACCGGTGTATCGGTCTAGATTTCGTGATTTGCACACTTTTGACTTAAGGTCGGTTATGGTTTAATTGAGATATTAAACTTAGTAGTTTAAGATAATGGGTTGTCACAAAACTTTTTAATTCTGACATATAAAGAATGAACACAAAGAAAAACAACGAGAATAAAATGTTTTACATGCATTTTGCATTTTTGTGGCAAATGTGCCTCAAGGTTTTATGCATGGTACCTTGGTAGGTATCCATGGTATGTGATACATTTCACCTTTGGGTGAAATGAAAGGGGGTCTAGGAAAGGTCAGGCTAATTACGACTATTTCGGGAGCTCGGATATTACTCATATTTTATAGGCCGAGTTAATTACGACTATCGTTGGATGTTCTCGTGAACTACTTACGATGATGGTTGGAGCTCGTATCCTACCGAGTTATGTACTTAATTAGTTGGAACTCGGAACCTTAACAGGCCAAATTATTTGAAACTTGCCATATCTGGCAATGTTTATATTCTGGCTTAATTGGCAATGAGATCCTGATCAGTTCATCTATTGGTTGGTTGGAGCTCCGGAGATTAGGTCTCAAAGTTAGTTGATGAATATTGAAGTGTCATGGTTTTTAAAGCGGTTACGACTGACGGGTATGAAGCCCTTTAAGATATATTTAAATATATTGTTGTCTTTAATATTTATGATTAAGTGGCAATTGAGAGTCGTACATGTGGTTGCCTTTTTAAAATCCATATATTGGAACTCACCCTTGCATATACAGGTTCTTCTGTTTTTGCTATCGTACCTTGGTACACAAATACAGATATTGCAGAAGAGTTCCTTAAGTCAGTTGGAGACTTAAGTCTGGATTGCGGAAAGAGGTGTGTCATCATAGGAATGATCACGATGGTTTATCAGTGAGTGTCTTGTAGAGCGATCAGCTTAGGATTTCTTTGGGATAGTATGATTTGAGAAAGTTTGTGTAGGTATTTTGAAAACCTTTACATGGTTTAAAATTCTGTTGTGAATAATATGTTTTATTTTTACTATTAAGGTAAGTACGTTACGTACTACCCTATTCAAAGGAAATTGTTTTACACCCAGATTTTCTGACTCCAAATAAATCAAATTTTTTCGAAATCACCCAGCAAAATTATTTTTAATTTATTTCTGCATGTGTTAGTATAGTAATACCCAAGGGGGGTGTTACATCCCACTTCTAGGAAGAGGAGGATCCCGTAGTTGTGACTAATGATAAGATAGCTATTCTTGTGAGTCTCTATCAAAGACTGAAAAATATATTTCTTTCCATTATTTTTATAACTCTTTTTTCTAAATAAATAAATATATATCTTTGTTTAATGAGATTGATGAAATAATACTGAAAAAAATAAATGTATATATAAAAAGGATAGTGATTGTTTAATCCCAAACAAGAAAAATATAATTTAATGAGATTAATGAAATAATACTTCAAAAAATATATTATATTATAAAAAATAATTAATGTTGTGATTAACCAATATTAATTATGATTGATTATTAATTTGATTAAATATGAAATTTTTTTTTGAATCATGATTAAATATGAGATGAAACTATAAAATAATATTTTTAATGAACCATGAACAGTGGAAGCAAATATAATCAATGTAACATAAATTTTTCTGATTAAAGATTTTAGGTTATATATTATATTGGTTTATACTTATAATATACTATATAAGGAAAATTTTGTACTTAGTTTTCATTTGTTGCGAGTATAAAGTTATTTTAATGCTATTAGTAAATCATGTATTGTTATATTATTAGAAGCATTTCATTTATGAAAAAAAACATTTCTCATGTCATTGTTTCATATGTTAACTATTTTTAATAATATGAAAATAGTATAAATATTTTACAATTACAATTAAGCATATCGAAAAAGATTTATCCTCTTATAATATGCACAAATCATTTGGATCATTAGATGATCCACAGTGGTACATCCTTTTGTAAATGGCACCGCATGGAATTCTAATCTAAGTCGGTATGTGTTTGAATGAGTGTTTAATAAATGTGATTTTAGATGAAATTGATTTTAATATATTTGAGTTTGAAGTAAAGTGATTTATTTTTGGATGTTTTTACTTTGAAAGCAAGTTTGATATAAAACTTAGTATAATTTTTCAATTCAAAAGATGAAGCCACTCCAAGCTGCTTCTGGTAGAATCAATTTTGGATCCAAAATTGCTTTCAAACTTGTAACCAAACTCTTCTTCTTGTTTTTTTTACCAGAATCGCTTTTGATAGGTACAGAAGTACTTCTGGTATCTCCGAAAATGGAACCAAACACATACTTAGTATAATATATTGTACACAAAGGTGTTCTGAAAAGTCATATAAACAATCGCTTGGAGATGAATTTGAGCAAACTAGAAGAAGAGAGGTTGGTTTCATGTTCTTTTCCACCATATGGTTTTTAAAAACTAGGTGGGTGGATAGATTGGTCCATCAAGGGTATGTCCAAGCTGCTTAAGGAGACGTGCTACATAATTATTTGAACAAATTTGTGAAAGGATTCTATTAAAATCTGAGTGTTTATTCAATTATTAAGGAGCTCTATAGTTTATATCATATCATAACCTTAATCTTGCGAAAAGTTAGGTTGTGGTAAACATGGATTCGAAAGTAACTTTGAGTCTGGTGTTGAAAAGGTGCTCGACCACTTATCATATCATGTTTGACTTGTTTATAAGATTCAAGCTTTATTCCATGAAAATTCAGTGACACTATTAGTTCATTCATTCAGAGAAAGTAATATGTGTTTAATTTTCTTGCTAGTTAGTCATTCAAGTTATATTTTTGTAATGTTGTATGCTCCTCCTTAACATCTTACTATAAGATTTTGTCACCTATGACAAGACTTTACGGAACTAATGCAAAATATGTAATAAACAGGAAATGGTAACGTCAGTTAACCAAAAATGAGACGTTACAAAGGAGGCGGTGACAGAACTGTAATTATCAGGTTCACTTAAATCACTTTTAACGCCCATTGTTTAAACAACTGACGTTAAAAGTGTATCTTTTACGTTAGCTATTAAAACAACTGACGTTATCTTTTACGTCAACTGTTTTAACAATTGACGTGAAAGGTGCTTTTAAATTTTTTTTAGCAAAGTATACGTTGTAACCCCATCGCACCTTTCTTCCTTCCTCACTCACTTTGCACTTCTTTGTTCTCTCACACCTCTCTGCCCTAACCCTTCCACCGAGTGCTCCTCTCCACCGCCACCACTGCGAGGTATGTACTCTCTCTCTCTCTGTCTCACCTTTACACTCTTTCTTGCGCTCCCTAACTCTAACTCACTCTATTTCCCTCACTCTCAGCAACCACTTCAAATGGTGGCCACCACGCGAGCTCCTCTCCCCACCACCACAAACCGCGAGCGTCTCCCATTCCTCTCCTTCTGCTTCTCGTTGTTTTAGTTTCACCACTCATCATCTCGTTGTTTGAGTTTCACAACTCATCAAGGTTCCATTCCTTTTTTTAACTTTATCCTTTTTTTAAAAAATTTCACTCTGACTTGACTTGGGATGAATTCGTATATGGAATTATAATTTGCTAAAATGAGTTGGGTTTGTTTCAAATTTTCAACTTTACCTTTTTTTGTCAGAATAAAAACTATTTTTATTTTTTACTGGAAATATGACTTCGGCTACCTTTGAAAAAGCTTATACAGAGCATAATAGCTTATCAAAATAAAGTTATGGAGGTAAATTATGAAAATAGCTTATGAGGTTGGTATAAGATATTTTAGTTTATTGCAATAAGCTTATCAGATAAACTTATGAAAATAAGTTGTTTTAAGATTATTTAAAAAAGTTTTTCCAATAAGTGCTTAATTAACTTGTTTAATGATCAAACAAATGTAACGCCCTTCGTTACAATAGTAACCCGAAATAGATTCCCATAAAAAAAATGTCTGAATAAAATTTTCATAAATATACTTGTCTGAAAATACCTTAATGATTATTAAAATAAAATAATAGTAATAAATCCTTATATAAATGAAAATTGAATTGCCTCAAAACCCGGGCGTCTACTAAAATAACCCAACATAAAAAAATAAAAATAATAAACATGTCTAGCCACAAACGGCTCCTTATTCAAAATAGAATACTAACAAAGCTAGATAATAAATGAGTAAAATCGCTAAGTTTTCAATCCTCTTCAGCTTCAATGATTTCGTCCTTGTGCTCTGCAAACAACATTTTTATGAGATATAATCCCAGTGAATAAAAATATTTAATAAAAAGGTTCGCAAATAGTGTTGTTCTCAGTCGGCGCGGTAATCCGGAAAAACATTCATGGTACCCGCTAATTTTTAAAATTTTGAATATAATAAACCTCCAAAATAATAAATATATCTATACATATATATAAAATCAATGTCAAGCATTTAAAGCACAAACTCATAAACTCAGCAACGGTCACATCACATTGCATTTAATCACATTCACCATGCAAACTCTACACAATGCAACTCCACGAACATGACTCGGTGATTCCCAGAATCACTTAACTTGACTCTTTGGTTCCCAAAACCGGTGTGAATCCCAGATCCACTAAGGTCTATGAGCTCATATCCATGCAATGGTGTCCCACTGCCTTCCCCTTCCCAGATGGAGGTATCTAATATTCCATCCCAGATGTGAATATTTTAATAATTTGATATCCCATCCCAGATGGTGATATCTCTCATCCTATTCTCGGAAAAGAATGTACACCGTCATCCCTTCCCGGAAGGTGATGACCAACTCATGCATAATGCAATATGTCATCCCAAATGACTCTCAAGGTTTTCCAACTTTATCTGTCAATATCAATGTTACAATGTCATACCAAACCAACAATATAACATCATATTATATATATTAAAGATTGTTAATCAACAATAATTCATACTGTAATTAAACAAATTTTAATTTAGGAACCATTAAACAAAACATGCTTAAAATGACTTGTTACGGGAACGGGTTCACAAAACATGAACTTACACTCCAATTTCTAATTTAAATTGGCCTTCATCAGTGGAATAGAGTTTCTCGTAACAGGGAAAGAATTAATCACACTACAAATAATGAATTTGACTTTGACAATTGTTTTGCCATCAAACAATCAAAATAAAGAATGTACAACAATTCTACAAAATTAATATAAAGCTATTTATTTATAGATTCCAGGAAAATATATTTAATAATTCGATTCATCTAACAACATCTCAAAATAATTTAAGAGTCTCAAATCAAGAACCCTAAAATATTTTACTATTTTCAAAAGACAAAGTTACATGTAGAAGCATCAAATTATCTGTACCATGAAAGTGTGAGAAAAGTTATTTTTACTCACCTTTTGCAGACCTCCAATGTGCTCTAAAAATTACGTACGATAAGGATTTGTGCCTCCCTAAAAATTCTTCTCCCGTTTGGTGGCGTTCTCGAATCTGTGTTGTTACGGTTGCACTGGCATGATGAACCGGAACTTACGAAAAATGCTAAAACTCCCCCCGCGCGGCGCTCCTGTCCACGTACCTTTTCTTTTGGTTTTTAACCCTTTATATATGTATATATAGTGCACACTAGTAGGTTTGTCCCCTTTTTTCTTTTTTTTTCTTTTTTTTTTCTAACAGGAACTTAGAGTAATGCACATGTAGCATATATATATATATATATATATATATATATATATATTCTCTTTTTTTTATATTTATTTTAATTTAATATTTCTTTGTATTCACTAACCAATTCTAATAAATTTTATACTAATAAATTCTCACCACTAAACCTCTTAATCATATTTTATTTTTATTATATCATTATTATATATTTTTTTCTACATAATTTAATCCATTTTTTTTCAAATTAATTATATTAGAATTTTAGGATGTTACATTTTCTCCCCTCCTTAGAGAATTTCGTCCCCGAAATTCGCCTCACATTTACGCACTTATTTTAACATGTGACATATTCAAACGTAAAGGTTACCGTACCTTAGATAATAAAATCTGGGTATTAACGCACGATGTCCTCCTCCATCTCCCAAGTGGCTTCCTCGGGAGTCAATCCGTCCCAAAACACTTTCACCAATGGAATCGCCTTGTTCCTTAGAATCTTAGTGCTCTTGTCCAGGATTTGACTAGGCTTTGGCTTATAGATCAAATTATCCTTCAATTGTACAGACTCGGGAGCTATCACATGAGATTCATCAGGCACATATTTTCTGAGTTGTGACACATGAAAAACATCATGAAGGTTTGCCAACTGTGGCGGAAGAGCCAATTGATAAGCAACAGGCCCGACTCTTCTAAGGATTTGGAAAAGGTCCCATGAAACGAGGATTTAGCTTGCGGGCTTTCATCGACCTCCCGACCCCAGTCTTAGGAGTGACTCTCAAGAATACATGTTCCTCTTCCTGAAATTCTAAAGGCTTCCTTCTCTTGTCGGTATAACTCTTTTGCCTACTCTGTGCAGTGCGCATCCTTTCCCAAATGACTTTAATCCTCTCTGTGGTCTCCTGGACTAACTCTGGTCCTAGCAGGGCCTTATCACCCACCTCACACCAACATAAAGGGGACCTACACTTCCCCCCATAAAGATCTTCATAGGGTGCCATGCCGATGCTAGCGTGATAACTGTTGTTATAAGCAAACTCTATAAGAGGTAAAAATTTATCCCAACCCCCACCTTCATCTAAAACACATGCTCTAAGCTTGTCCTCAAGGGTCTGAATGGTCCTTTCCGACTGACCGTCCATTTGGGGATGATAGGCTATGCTAAAACTCAACTTAGAACCAAAAGCCTGTTGGAAAGCTCCCCAAAATCTAGAGGTAAACCGTGGGTCCCTATCTGACACTATAGAGGTAGGTATGTCATGAAGCCTCACTATCTCCTTAATGTATAAGTCTGCTAACTTACTCAAACTATAGGTTGCCTTAATTGGCAAGAAGTGAGCATACTTGGTCAACCTATCCACAATTACCCATATGGCATCTAAACCCAAACGAGTCCTAGGTAACCCCATCACAAAATCCATAGAAATCCTCTCCCATTTCCATTGAGGAATTTCTAAAGGCTGCAACAAACCCGAAGGTCTCTGATGTTCTATCTTAACCTTTTGACATACAAAACACTTGGCTACAAAGCTAGCCACATCCCGTTTCATTCCTGGCCACCAATACATCTTCTTTAGATCTTGGTACATCTTGGTTATCCCTGGATGTATGGTGAACTTCCCCTTATGCACTTCCTCTAAAACTTTCTCTCTAGGGCTCCCCTCCTTAGGAATAACGATTTTATTCTTAAACAACACTAGACCATCAGTAGACAACACATAATTCTCTTGATCTAAAAGAGACTGTAACTCCTGGTCTAAAAGTTGTTCTCGCCTAATCATTTCTCTAAGGTCACTATTAATTTCCAACCTATTCAACTTCAAACTTAAGACATTTAAGGACACATCCAACACCTCCAGATTCATGTCCCCAAACTCTTCCATGAGGTTCAGCTCTTGCACCATTAAGCTCAACACGTGTAGGGACTCCCTACTCAAAGCATCTGCCACCACATTGGCCTTTCCTGGATGGTACTTCAACTCGAAGTCATAGTCCTTAAGGAACTCCATCCACCTCCGTTGTCTCATGTTCAACTCCTTCTGGTCGAACATATATTTAAGGCTTTTATGGTCACTAAAAACTTCAAACTTTGTCCCATAAAGGTAATGCCTCCAAATCTTAAGGGCAAAAACCAAGTTGCTAGCTCTAGGTCGTGGGTAGGGTAATTCCCTTCATGTGGCCTAAGCTGTCTGGAGGCATATGCTACCACCTTGCCATCTTGCATTAAGACACATCCCAAGTCATTCTTAGTTGCGTCGCAGTATACCACAGAACTCACTAAGGGATCCGGTATAGTTAAGACTGGTGATGACACCAATCTCCTCTTAAGCTCTTGGAACCCGTCCTCACACTCCTGGTTCCACACAAAAGGTTTTCCCTTTCCTAGTCAATTGGTTCAAAGGTAAGGCTAGTCTAGAGAGTCTCTCTATGAACTTCCTATAGTAACCAGCTAAGCCTAAGAAACTTCTTACTTCGGTTATCGTCTTAGGTTGTTCCCATCCCAACACCGCATCAACTTTAGAGGAATCAACCACTACACCATCCTTTGAGATTGTGTGTCCTAAAAACTTTACCTCTTCTATCCAAAACTCACATTTCTCCGGTTTGGCATAAAGATGCTCATCCCTCAAGATCTGCAACACCAACCTTAAGTGTTCTCTATGTTCTTCTGGTGTCCTAGAGTATATTAAAATATCATCTATGAACACCACCACAGACCTGTCCAAAAAGGTCCTAAAGATCCGATTCATGCAGTCCATGAAAAAGGCTGGGGCGTTGGTCACACCAAAGGCATCACTACATACGCATAGTGCCCATACCTTGTCCTGAAGGCTGTCTTAGGGATGTCCTCGCTTCTAATTTCTAATTTGATGGTATCCCGATCTTAGATCTATTTTGGAAAACACTGACGCTCCCCTTAACTGATCTAAGAGATCCTCTATCCTAGGCAAAGGGTATTTATTCTTGATGGTCACTTTGTTCAACTGCCTATAGTCAACACATAGCCTCATGCTCCCACCCTTATTGTTCACCAGTAGGACAGGTGCTCCCCAAGGTGACACACTAGGCCTAATAAACCCCTTCCCTAGCATCTCCTCTAACTGTTTCTTAAGCTCTCTCAACTCCAAAGGTGCCATTCTATAAGGCGCTATCGATACTGGTCCACTCCCTGACACTAGATCTATGTTAAACTCAACTTCCCTATTCGGAGGCAAGCTAGAGACATCCTTAGGGAAAACATCCTGGAACTCACACACCACAGGTATAGCCGTCACATCACTGTCAGTCTCTATCTTAGCAGAGAATAAGAGTACACATCCTTGAGCTCCCTCAACTAAGCACTTATGACAAGCAACAACAGAAACAATAGAACTGGGCACAGGGAAAATCATTAGACATTGGACGTGAAGAGATAAGGATATTTTTGTCAGAATGCTTATGGCAATGAGTCTAGATGCCAATAAGTCAATACCAAGAATAACATACAATACATAGATAACAATAAGATTGATGTCATAAGGAGTGTCTTGACGCACAAGGAAACAATTTAAACAACCAATGGAAGAACAAGAATATCCCTATAGGAGTAGAAACGTATGAATCAAAGGTAAATGAAAGATTGGTATCTCCAAATTTTCACACCTAAAGGGTGTATCAAGGAATGCGTTGCTCCTGAATCAAACAATATAATAATTTATTTTTATTTTTATTTTTTAACGAGTAGAAGAAATTCAGCCTCGTTCGGATCTAAGCTGCCTCAGAATAATGGCGAATTGTTCTTCTTGAATTCGAAAAGCCCCACGTGTTAAGGGTCCTAGGTTGCCACCACTTCATTAGTGACTGGCCTCCATTCCCTTTCAGTTGACGGCGAGTCTCCATCTGCCCTTGCATAGCCTTGGCCATACAATCCAAAGCTGCTGCAAGTGCAACATTCGTCCCTTGCCTATTAGTCGCCATAAATATGCTCACTACCAATGAAATACTGGGTTGATCAGGTCCAATACCCCAAAGAATAGCATGCAGCATCTATAACTCTAACAAGCATCCTATGCGCCCAAGTTTTATTTTAGAAAAAGCCCCATTACCACAGTCCGATTTAGAATCGCACTGCTCTGATACCATAAATGTAACGCCCTTCGTTACAATAGTAACCTGAAATAGATTCACATAAAAAATGTCTGAATAAAATTTTCATAAATATAATTGTCTGAAAATACATTAATGATTATTAAAGTAAAATAATGGTAATAAATCCTTATATAAATGAAAATTGAATTGCCTCAAAACCCGGGTGTCTACTAAAATAACCCAACGAAAGAAAAAAAATAAAAAAAAATATCTAGCCACAAACGGCTCCTTATTCAAAATAGAATACTAACAAAGCTAGATAATAAATGAGTAAAATCGCTAAGTCTTCAATCCTCTTCAGCTTCAATGATTTCGTCCTTGTGCTCTGCAAACAACACTTTTATGAGATATAATCCCAGTGAATAAAAATATTTAATAAAAAGGTTCGCAAATAGTGTTGTTCTCAGCCGGCGCGGTAATCCGGAAAAACATTCATGGTACCCTCTAATTTTTAAAATTTTGAATATAATAAACCTCCAAAATAATAAATATATCTATACATATATATAAAATCAATGTCAAGCATTTAAAGCACAAACTCATAAACTCAGCAACGGTCACATCACATTGCATTTAATCACATTCACCATGCAAACTCTACACAATGCAACTCCACGAACATGACTCGGTGATTCCCAGAATCACTTAACTTGACTCTTTGTTTCCCAAAACCGGTGTGAATCCCAGATCCACTAAGGTCTATGAGCTCATATCCATGCAATGGTGTCCCACTGCCTTCCCCATCCCAGATGGAGGTATCTAATATTCCATCCCAGATGTGAATATTTTAATAATTTGATATCTCATCCCAGATGGTGATATCTCTCATCCTATTCCCGGAATAGAATGTACACCGTCATCCCTTCCCGGAAGGTGATGACCAACTCATGCATAATGCAATATGTCATCCCAGATGACTCTCAAGGTTTTCCAACTTTATCTGAAAATATCAATGTTACAATGTCATACCAAACCAACAATATAACATCATATTATACATATTAAAGATTGTTAATCAACAATGATTCATACTGTAATTAAACAAATTTTAATTTAGGAACCATTAAACAAAACATGCTTAAAATGACTTGTTACGGGAACGGGTTCACAAAACATGAACTTACACTCCAATTTCTAAATTAAATTGGCCTTCATCAGTGGAATAGAGTTTCTCGTACCAGAGAAAGAATTAATCACACTACAAATAATGAATTTGACTTTGACAATTGTTTTGCCATCAAACAATCAAAATAAAGAATGTACAACATTTCCACAAAATTAATATAAAGCTATTTATTTATAGATTCCAGGAAAATATATTTAATAATTCGATTCATCTAACAACATCTCAAAATAATTTAAGAGTCTCAAATCAAGAATCAAAAACCCTAAAATATTTTACTATTTTCAAAAGACAAAGTTATATGTAGAAGCATCAAATTATTTGTACCATGAAAGTGTGAGAAAAGTTATTTTTACTCACATTTTGCAGACCTCCAATGTGCTCTAAAAATTACGTACGATAAGGATTTGTGCCTTCCTAAAATTTCTTCTCCCGTTCGGTGGCGTTCTCGAATCTGTGTTGTTACGGTTGCACTTGCAAGATGAACCGGAACTGACGAAAAACGCTAAAACTCCCCCCGCGCGGCGCTCCTGTCCACGTACCTTTTCTTTTGGTTTCTAACCCTTTATATATGTATATATAGTGCACAGTAGTAGGTTTGTCCCCTTTTTTCTTCTTTTTTTTACTTCTAACAGGAACTTAGAGTAATGCGCATGTAGCATTTATATATATATATATATATATATATATATATATATATATATATATATTAATTCTCTTTTTTTATATTTATTTTAATTTAATATTTCTTTGTATTCACTAACCAATTCTAATAAATTTTATACTAATAAATTCTCATCACTAAACCTCTTAATCATATTTTATTTTTATTATATCATTATTATATATTTTTTTTCTACATAACTTAATCCATTTTTTTTCCAATTAATTATATTAGAATTTTAGGATGTTACAACAATCCCAGTTAATATTGGTCTTCTCCCATTGTTCTCTGACTGAACAAAAGTCTAAGATTTTTTGTTTGTTTGTTTGGATGATGGGAAAGTTGAGGAACAAGGACTGCATTTAAAAAAGAGTTGAAAAATCTAATTTGTTACTTTTATCCTAAATTCTTAATCAAGGAAGATTGAGGAGTTGGGTAGGATTAAAATTCAAAAAAATGAGTACAATAGTTTTTTTTTTTTAAAAAAGTGAATGTTGTTTTGGTTGTTTTGGGTGAAACACTTTTATAATTATTGGTGTTATTGGAGTATATATTACGTTGATTTTGATATTCTAGACTTGAGATAGTAGTGTGTATTTATGTTGTTAGGTTTTCAAAGAGGGATAGAGTGTAGTGGTCTATATATATGGTTGTTAGGTTTTCAAATACTAGTGTGTTTTTACAATCTCCCCTATTGTGCTTATGTTGGATAAATGTGTTTATATTTACAGAACCTATCTAGCTATGGATAGAGTGTAGTGGTCTATATGTATGGTTGTTAGGTTTTCAAATACTATTGCACTTTTCAAATATGTGTTTATTTGCTCAAAGGAATGTTCATAATAGTAAAGGAATGTTCCGTTGTCCTTGTGTCAAATGTTTGAATATGAGGAAATGTACGGTCAAGGATATACGTACTCATCTTATTTACTTTGGGATTTACTTGAATTATACAAGATGGATATGGCATGGTGATGTGTTGTTAAGTACTAAGCCAAGTGTCTCCCAAAGTGAGGACATTGACGTAGATATGGAGGATGATCGAGTAGAGGACATGATCCGTGATATTGGACAAAAATCTTTTTAGCGAGCACATGTGTATGAAAGGTTGTGCAATGATGTGGATAAGCCTTTGTATCCTGGGTGTACTACTCATACACGGTTGTCGGCGGTGTTAAAATTTGTTTGTGTGAAGGCGAGAAATGGTTGGAGTGATAAAATCTTCACCGAATTGCTTGAATTATTGAAAGACTAGCTTCCAGAGGGCAACACATTGCCTGGACGTAACTACGAGGCCAAGAAGATATTGTGTCCGATGGGTATGTAGTATAAGAAGATATACGAATGCCCCAATGATTGCATATTGTACATGGGTGATTATGAAGAGAATCATGATTGCCCCAAGTATGGGTTATCACGCTACAAAGTGAAGGATGGTGATGATCTTGATGATTCGATTTGTGATGTGAAAAAAAAGGGTCCTCATGCGAAGGTGTTGTGGTATCTTCCAATAATTCCAAGGTTCAAGCGATTGTTTGCTAATGTGAAAGATGCAAAGAATCTTAGATGGTATCATGATGAGAGGAAATGGGATGGACAGGTTCGCCATCCGGCTGATTCTGTGCAATGGAAGAAAACTGATACTTTGTTTCCGGATTTCACCGATGAGCCAAGAAACCTAAGGCTTGGACTTGCTATGGATGGAATGAAACCATATGATAATTTAAGTAGTATTCATAGTTCATGGCTTGTTCTCTTGATAATTTACAACCTACCTCCTTGGTTGTGCATGAAGCGCAAATACATGATGTTATCTATGATGATTTCAGGCCCAAAGCAACCGGGAAATGACTTAGATGTTCATCTAAGTCCCTTGATTGAAGACTTGAAAAAGTTGTGGGTGGAAGGTGTTGATGTAATTGATGGGTATTCTCACGAGACTTTCAAGATGCGTGCCATGTTATTTTGCACCATCAATGACTTTCCAGCATACGGGAACTTGTCCAGGTACAGTATTAAGGGGCATAAAGCATGCCCTATATGTGAAGAGGGCACATGATACACTCAGTTGCATCATGGAAGGAAGGCGGTTTACCTTGGGCATCGGAGATTTCATAGACGTGATCACCCATATCGTAAGATGAAAAAAGCTTTTAATGGATGCCAAGAGACTGAAAATGCTCCGACGGCCTTAAATGGAGAGCAAGTTTATCAACGAGTGAAGCACATCAATGTTATCTTCGGCAAGGCCAAAAAGAAGGCTAAGGCTACTGAGAAAAACATATGGAAGAAAAGGTCAATATTCTTTGATCTTCTATACTGGTCCAAGCTTGATGTCAGACATTGTATTGTTGTGATACATGTGGGGAAAAATGTGTGTGATAGTGTGATCGGGACGCTTCTCAACATTCAGGGCAAGACAAAGGATGGTGTGAATGCTCGTCTCGATCTTGTTGCGATAGGTATACGAGAGCAGTTAGCTCCAGTTGTTGAGGATGGTAAGCAGACATATTTGCCTCCAGCATGTCATACTTTGTCAAAAAAGAGAGACAAAGTTTTTGTGAGTGTCTTTAGGGCATCAAAGTTCCATATGGTTACTCTTCAAATGTCAAGAGGCTTTCCATTACCAGGTTGTGCTCATTCTTCAATGCTATATGTAGCAAAGTCATTGACCCCCATAAGTTTGACGACTTGGAAGTTGAGGCTGCTACAATCTTGTGGCAATTGGAGATGTATTTTCATCCTTCGTTTTTTGACATCATGGTTCACTTAATTGCTCATTTAGTGAGGGAGATTAGATTATGTGGCCCCGTTTTTTTGAGGTGGATGTACCCAGTTGAGCGATACATGAAGATCTTGAAAGGGTATGTGAAGAATCCACACCGTCCCGAAGCATCTATTGTTCAAAGGTACGTTTCAGAAGAAGCTATTGAGTTTTGTTCAGACTACCTTCCTAACATGGATCCTATGGGGGTTCCTAAGCCTCGTCATGATTAGAGAAGATGTCAAGGTAAGGGTTCACATGGTGTAATGATTAATAGCAAAGGTCTCGAGGAAGTGCTTCAAGCACATTTGTATATATTGAATAACATCGATATGGTTCAACCTTACTTTCGTGATCACAAAAGGAAAGTCAAGGAAGAAAACCCTCGAATGAATGAAAAGTGGTTGTTGAACAAGCATAACAACACTTTCTTACAATGGTTTAAAGATGAAATCCTGAGGGATGGTCGTGGGCCTAGCATTAATGTAATGTGTTGGAGGGGATACGACATCAATAACTTTTCCTTTTATACAAAGGAACAAGATAACAAGAGTACCATGCAAAATAGTGGGGTTATGATCGTGGCCGAATCAATGCACTTCTCTAGTTGAAAAGATACAAACCCCGTTATTGCACCGATACCTTACTTTGGAGTCATTGAAGAGATTTGGGTGCTCGATTTCACTAAGCTTACGGTGCCGGTTTTTAAATGTAAGTGGGTTGATAGTAAAGGTGGTGTACAAACCGACGAATGGGGGTTTACATTGGTAGACCTTTGCAAGTTAGGTCATACAAATGAGCCTTTCATCATGGATTACCAAGCAAAACAAGTGTTTTACATCACTGATCCTTCTAACAAAAGGTTGTCGGTGGTTCTCCAAGGAAAAAGCATGAACAATGGTAGTGATGAAAATCAAGATTCAACTCTTGATATTCCTGAGACTCCTTCTTTCTCAACAAACATACCTACTATCATTGAGAAAACACAAGTGGACGATGTACATGCCACTCGTGATGATCATCAAGAAGGGATATTGATATAGCTAAATTAAACTAAAACATAGTGTAAGTTTAGATTTATTTTTATTTATCTCCATGTTAGTTTAGATTTATTTTTATTTATCCATATGTATTTATCTTTGTCTTTATTTATCCATGTTAAAATAACCTAATTTATTAATTTTGGTTTCTGAACAAGCATACACATGGATAAAACTGACATCCCACATGCACGGGAGGGGTCGGTGGCGCCTACGCCTGTTGATAGTATAAGTTTTATTTATACATATAATTTAATTAATTAGGCTCATATTCTTTATTTATACATATTATACATGACCCTCTAATTTAATATTTATTTGTCCAAACAGGCATCACGGAGTAAGAAAAAACAGGGTAGAGCAGCCACTAGTCTGAAAAAGTTAGAAAAGGCTAGGCTCGGTGGTCAGAAGCTTGAGGTGTGGTTTGATGGTAAACTGAATCCCCGGGGACCCTATGCTAAGCAATTTAAAACTTGGGTGGCTAAGGAAGCTAAGCAGCACACTACCATCCTACATGAGGATTAGGAAGAAGTGCCACAGAACGTTAAGGATCATATTTAGGAGACTATCACGGTATTTTACTTTTACACTCTTTTGATGTACATTATTAAAGAATTATTTGAGTTCTGATTCCTCCTCTTTGTTATGTATTTAATGTGTAGATAGCATGGACCGTGCCGAATACGGAAGAGCATAGGGCAAAATGGCTCTCACTGGCGGCAAATCGTTGGAATGAGTTTAATCACGATCTTACTAGGCACTACGTATTTGAACCGAAGGACCACGAATAAGTTTTTATAAACTACCCATACGTTGATAGGGAGAAGTGGGATAGTTTTGTTAGGAGCCGACATACACCTTCATTTCTGGTTAGTTAAAGTTAATTTACTTATCCATTTTAGAGTACATTTAAGTAAAGAAAATTTATTTAACTAAATTTATTATGTGTTTTTGTTTTAACAGACTAAAAGGGAAAAGGGTAAGAGTACTCAAGCAAAGAACATTCACACCCACACATTGTCTCAGGGTGGGTACGACACTAAGATTAATAAGATGATGGCGGATAAGTTGAGAGACTTACAAGAGAAGCTGAATGAGAGGATAGCAGCTGGAGAGGTTACCGAGGGCACAGTTGTTGATCCTCCATCTCCTATCGCCCGCGAGGATATTTGGTTGGAGGCCCGAAGGACAAAAAAAAAAGAGATTTTAAAGCTGAAGCCACACACACTATGGCAGAAAAGTTTGTAAGTAACAAACTAACTGCATTTGTAGTTGATTGATAGTGTGATTTTACATCATGTTTTCTATATACTTTTGCATGCATTTTTCATATAGATTAGGCATTCTTTAGTTGATTTTAGTTAGATTTTCCCTTGGAACGGGTGAAGCGGTCTCTTGGTGTTGTTTTGCAGGAATTCAATGTAAAAATGATCAAAATCAGCCATGGTGGAGCTTGGATGAAAAAGAGCTTGAAAAGTGAAGAATATGAGCCAAACAGAGCCCATCACGGCCTGGCCGTGATGACCATCACGGCCGTGATCAAGCAGAGCAGAAGGCAAAAGTCAGAGACTGTCACGGCCTGCCCGTGATATGCATCACGGCCGTGACCTACCAGAAATTCAGGATTCGCGTCGCGAACAAAGGGCTCGCCTCGCGAGAACCCATTTTGTGCAAATTCGCCCACTCCAGAAGCCGTCACGGCCTGGCCGTGATGGCCATCACGGCCGTGACGCGCGACTGATCTATAAATAAAGCTGCGCTGAACAGAAAAGGGGACTGACTTCTAACCTAAAAAAGGGTCCAGAGGGAGGCATTTGGAGGCACTTGGAGGCACTTGGAGGCTATGGCTGGGCTAGGGTTTCAACCCTAGAAGGGAGCCAAGAGAGGTTGCTTTGAAGAAGAAGGAAAGCTCACATGGAGCCTCTCCTCTCCTCTTCTCCTGTTTCTCTGGTTTGGTTTTCGTTGTATATGAGTAGTTAAACTCCCCCATTGTTGGGGTTAGATGTAGCTTTTCTAAACTTGTTTGTATTTGATTTGGTTTTAATGCAAGTCTCTATTTCTTTATGAGTATGTGATTCTGTGCTTAATGCTTTCCTTGGATTAGCTAACCATAGGAATGATATGTTGCTTTGATAGATAACTGAAAGGTTGGTGTTAAGGCATGCTCATGAATCATATGCCAAGTAGTTCAAGAATCTAGACATAGGTGTTGACTGCTTGCAATCTTATAAGTCTTGACTTAATGCAAAATCACAGATTAATCCACCTAAGACATTAGGGTTTGATTTGGGGTTTTAGGCTCAATGCACCTAAGACATTAGGCTTGAGTATTTTAGAAAAGGCTTGATTGTCATAATTGAAGTAGTGCTTGTGTTGATAACCATTTCATTGCAATTAAGGGAGGATTAGTGTAGTCTAACCCTAACAATCTTAGCCACATCTCTGTTTGCATACCAAGTGTTCGATAAAATTCCCAAAAGACCAAAAATATTTTATTTCTTTATTTTCTGTTTTAATCTCTCATACTTTAGTTTAGTCTAGATAGTTGTTGAGTTGTGAATTGGTAGTTGACATCCGATCCCTGTGGATACGATAACCGGTCTCACCACCGTATTACTTGATTGCGACGAGGTGTACTTGCCTTTATCTTAAAAAATCACGCAACATTGATATTTGTATATATTGATATTTTTAACATATTCTTTTACACGTTTTGTAATTTCTTCATTGTAGGAGGAGCTTAAGGAAAAATGCTCCCAGGGCTCATTCGTCCTACATGGACGCCGAGATATATTGATCACTACCCTAGGCAAAGACGACCACCCTGGTCGGGTGATTGGTGTTCCAGGGACGGTGGGCATCAAAAAATATTATGGCACAAGAGTGATGTCGTGCGCTGAACGCGCGCTCGTGCGATTCCGGCAAGTGTACCGGATTGCCGTCAAGTAATAAAAGATATCGAACCCACAGAGACTGTGTTCTCGAATCGCAATCGGTTTTTGAATCGATTAGATCTGGACTTTGTAAAAAGGGTTTTTGAAAAAGGTTTGAATTGAGAGATAAACAAACAGAATCAATTAAAACAGAAAACAAATGTTTTTGGGATTTTCGATTTAAACGGATTCCTAGGGATTTGGGTTACCTTTGAGGATGTTTATGTTGCTAACTGATTTACCTTTGTTGATTACCGAAATTGCCTTGAAGGCGAGTTTATCCTCTGATAGCTTAAGCTCCCTCTCGGGTTACAAAAGCCGTGCCCAATTGACCCGACCCCTACTCTCGTGGTAGTCGATCCCAGATTGGACTCTTTGCGTTCCGTGACAACTCGTTGCTCCTCGAGGGACGGCTTCTAACTTTCGTGATTTCAGTCCCAAGTCTGACTTCTATAGGTCCGACACCTAAGTTCACCGCTAGGTTCCTCCTTAGTATGTCTCAGTCATGCAAATAACCAAAGTTCACCGCTAGGTTCCTCCTTAGAACGTCTACGTCACGCAAATAACGGTTGCCGAAATTTATGAGTGATTAACACACTAGAAATCAGATCTAAAACAATAACGAAATCAACAACGATTTTACATCAAATCAACATCATTTACAAACCTCGGGCAGAGCCCTAGTCCCTAGAAACTAAGCTACTACTCCAGTCTTGCCATGGAGATGACAAGCTGGGTTGACAACATAATAAAAATCAGAAAAGAGAAGAGAAGAGGAGAAGAGAGATCTATGCCTAGAGTCCTAGTTGTTATGGATGATCCAGTGTATGATTGTTCTCCCCTCAGATCTGATACCTTGATCCTTATTTATAGAAATGGGGAAGTTAGAGTCCCAAACCAACTCAAAATCTGATCTATTTCGGTTTCTTCAGGTCCAAGTAATGCGCGTCACGGCCGTGATGGCCATCACGGCCAGGCCGTGACGGTCTCTGCTTCTGGAAGTTGTGCAAAATCCGGTCATTCGCGACGCGAATATACTGCTCGTGACGCGAGCCTCTGTTTTGGCCCGTGAAGAATTTCACGGCTGGGCCGTGATGTGCTCTGACTTGTGGTGGTTTTGGGCCACGGCCGTGATGGCTATCACGGCGGTAGCCGTGACGACTCGACTTGACCTTTCTTCTTTTTCAGTTTTGCTCGATCATGGCCGTGATGGGCATCACGGCTAGGCCGTGATGGGCTCTGTTTGGCTCATTTTCTTCAGTTTTAAAGCTCCATCTTCATCCAAACTTCATCATGGTTGATCTTGAGCAATTTACCCTTGATATCTGCAAAACAACACACGAAAACCGCCTTACCCGTTCCAAAGGAAAATTAACCTAAAATCTAATAAAAATATGCCTAAACTACATGAAAATGCATGAAAAATGATAGACAAAGATGATGTGGAATCACACTCATCAAATCACCCCAAGCTTAAAACTTTGCTTGTCCTCAAGCAATTACTCAGGCCATAAGATAAATCAATCAAAGCATGGATAGTGAACCAAGAACCCTAGAAGCTAATCCAAGTAATAGGCATTTTTAATAAGCACTCAAGAGATAATCAATTTCTAGTCCAATTAGAAGCTTAGGTTCTTCAAGTTCATATCCTCACTGATTTGGGCACTCATCTCACCTCACTCAAGTGTTTTAGGGTTTATGACAATTCACTCCATTTCCTCAAGTAAAGTATTTTACCATAGGCTTGACTATTAACCAAATCTCTACTTTATTTATGAAAACACTTAAGAATCAAGAGGTCTTTTCCTTTGGTTGTAATGTGGCCATGGGATTTAATGTTAGGTGGGAAAATCAAGGAAAAGGAATTTCAAGAAGGCTAGACAAATCATCAAACATTGCAAAGCATGACACCTTCTAAAATACCTTTTGGGGGCTTTGATTTACTTTTTCCACCTTTCTTCCTTCTATTATATATTTTTTTTCTTTTAATTTCTCACTTTCTTTGTCATCCCCTTCTCCATTTTTTTCTGTTCATTTCATTTTTTTATTTGTTTGGAGAAGGGGAGATTTATAGCTCAAGAGAAATATGTTCATCCCATTCTTTTTCCAACTACCAATTACCCTTTTTGTAATACTTTAAAAGGTGCCATACCAAGCATTATTTATCAAAGCAATTCAAGGTACCAAGAAAAGTATTTTATCTTTAGGCTCAAAATTGGGCAACTAAGGGGTAGCATTTATCAATCAAAGCTCGGGAGGCCGGAAAAATACCTAGTGCCTCAATCATATTCAAAAAAATGTTTTCAGAAATTTTTAAGTTTTGAAATGGTTTCGAGTCAAGTTCTAGAAAATACAGTCCAAGAGGAATTACAACACTCTAGCACAAGAAATGGGGCAGATTTAGTGAATACCCCTATTGGCTCAAAATCTTACATTTAGTAGTTCAAAAATCAGTGAGGTACACAAGTCTAAGGAACCACATGCTAATTATCAACTATCAATTGACTATCTCAAGAATTTTTTTATTTTTAGCCATATCACAAGAATAATAAAAAATTGGGTTCAAAATTCACTATCTCAATTCATTTGGCTCCAAGTTCTCACAATCGGATGCATGTTCTAAGTGAGGGGCAATCTAGAGAATGTGATCATACCAATCTATGCCTATGAGAATGCGATATGAATGCAACAATGCAAATGCAAAAATAAATACCCCTACCCCAAGCTTGATTACTTACATTGTCTCCAATGTAAATAATCAAGTCGGAGAGAGGAGAAAAATGGAACAACTTACCGAGTCGGTAGCGGGTGTTGGCTTCACATTCCAGTCAAAACTTGGGTAGAAATTGTATCACGGCCGTGAGGCTCTTCACGGGCAGGCCGTGATCGTTTCTGGTCCTCAGGAGTTGCCCTGTCACGGCCGTGATCTAAATCACGGCTAGGCCGTGATGCTCTCTGGCTTTGGCATCCTACTCATCACGCCCGTGATGGTTGTCACGGCTAGGCCGTGATCCTTTCTGTGTTCTTGTTTAGCTTATCACGGCCGTGACAGTGATGGCCTCTGACTTTATCTTTTTTTATGCTCTTCTTCTCTTTCTCAACCTGAAAACACTAGACAAACCTATTAATGATATTTTTGCCTCTTGATCTTCTCAAATTATTCAAGAGGTGAATTCAAAAACAAAACGAAAAAGGGAAAGAAAACTTGGGTTGCCTCCCAAGAAGCGCTTGTTTATGGTCTTAAGCTTGACCATACTTCCTTAAATCAACCGGGGTCGGCTGGGCGTAGAAGTGCAGGCACACTTCTCTTCCAAGGAACTCCTTCAAATAGCCGTTTCTGCTCATACGGCCAGTAACGCTTCCGCTTTGCTCTTTTCTCTCGGAGCTTCCTAGCCTTCCTTTCTTCCGGCGGAAGTTTTGTTTCCGCATGGACAGCAATCCCAACTTCACCACTGCTGGGTGCATCATTAGCCTTGCATATCTTTCGGGTTGCTTCCATGCTAAGTTCTTTCTCTACCGCTGGAGACGTTACATCAATTCTGCACACATGGCTCTCAAAAGGAGGGTTGTTACAAGAGTTAATCAACTGAAAATTTACCCTACCTTCCTCTACATTTAGAGAGAGTTTGCCATTCCTTACGTCTATTACTGCTCCAGCGGTTGCCAAGAATGGCCTTCCTAAAATGATGGGGAATTTGGAATTCCCTTTCATGTCCAATACCAGGAAGTCGGTAGGGATGAGAATTTTCCCTACCTTCACAGGAACATTCTCTAGTATGCCTAGAGGAGTCCTAGTTGAGCCATCCGCAAACTGTAAGGGGAATTTGAATGGTCTCAACTCTTTGCTTCCCAACCTTTCCATGATAGTGAGGGACATCAAGCTCGTGCTAGCCCCTAAGTCACATAAGGTTGGGTCTATTTGCACTTGTTCAATCGAGCAAGCGATGGAGAAACTACCTGGGTCTTTCAGTTTAGTAGGCATTTTAGTCTCTACATCTACTTGCTTTTTCCTGACCAACCTCTGTGGGAAAGGTATCGGGGGTTGGTACGGTGGTGGAGGGACATACTTCGGTTCTGGCTCTTCTTTTTCGCTCGTGTCCTCCTCCGGTTCTACCTCCATTTCAGCTACCCCCACCCCAAGCTTATCATCCCTTAAGTGTATGACATTGCAATGCTCGTTGGGATTTGCTTCGGGTTGCCCCGGGAATGTACCCTTAGGTCTCGAGTACGTGCTGGCTTGTTGGGCAATCTGGTTTTCTAGCATCTTGTTATGAGTTGCTAAGTTGTCTACCTTAGATGCTAGATCCTTTATTGCCTCACTCACTGCCCTTCCTTGTTGTCTAAACTCCTCATTCTGTTTTGTCTGAGTTTCGACAAAACTTTCAAATAAAGTCTCGAGTTTAGATCTTTGTACCGAGGATACCCGGTCTTTGCTCTCTTATTACCTTGACCCTCTTGGAACTCATGATTAAGCGTGTTCTTTGTAGTTGCCGTAGGAGAGGTAAGGGTTGTTTTTTCTTTGGTTGTAGGGATTTGGGGGAGCATAGTTGGGCAGCTTCGGGTTCGTATCGTAGTAGTTGTTACAAGAGTTCACTTGCTCACCCAAGCACCTGGGATCCATGTGGGCATCCCATCATGTCATGTCCCTCGCATTCCACAAATCTCACAAACAAGGTTAGTAGCACCTATTGCACTCACATTAGCTCTTTCAATCTTATCTAATCTTTTATTTAGTGAGTCAAATTTAGACATAATCAGATCAATGCTACTTACTTCAAACTTACTCCCCGAAATCTTGTTCGGGTTATTACCTCTTTCGGATCCCCATTGGTGGTAGTTGGTGGCGACATTCTCGATGATGTTGAATGCCTCAGTGAGAGGCCTATTCATAAACGCTCCACCGGCTGCAGAATCTAGTGACACCTTCGAAGAGTAATCCAATCCGTTATAGAAGGTGTGCACTATTAACCACCTCTCGAGTCCGTGATGTGGGCACGACTCCAGCAGTCCCTTGTATCGATCCCAAGCTTCCGATAATGATTCTCCGTCTTTTTGGAAGAAGCCGGTGATCTGGGTTCTTATGTAGGCCGTCTTGGATGGAGGGAAGAATTTCTCCAAGAACGCCTGCTCCAATTGGTCCCAAGTAGTCAAAGTGTTAGCGGGGATTTGCTTAAGCCAGGCCTTCGCCTTTCCAGTGAGAGATGAGGGGAACAGTCTCAAACGCACAACATCGACTGAGGCTCCATTAATACTGATTGCATCGGTGAACTCTAAGAATGTTTCTATGTGATCGGTTGGGTCCTCCGAAGGCAATCCTCTGAATTGATGTTGCCTAATCATGTTGATTACCATGGGCGGTATGGTATAGTTTTCCGCCTCAATCTCCGGCCTTGCAATCCCAGTTCGCAAGCCTCTCGCATTTGGGGCTGCGTAGTCCTTCAAAGGCTTTGTATCCGGTTGATTCGCCATGAGTGGAACGGGACTCAACCTTTCTCCCTCTCTTTGTAGTCTTCTACGTCTGTGGAAGGTCCTCTCGATCTCCGGATCAATCTCACTAAGGCTCCCAAGACTTAGAGATCTTTGCATATAACACACAGAGAGATGGATACAATAGAAGGAAAAGAATGTTTTTGATTTTTTTTTTATTTTTTATTTTATTTTTTTATTTTATTTCAGAAACAAAAATCAAATAAAAAGAAAAGGTCCAGAAAAATCAATTCAAAATTTGAATTGAGATTCGAAAAGGCACAGTCCTCGGCAACGGCGCCAAAAACTTGATGTCCAGAAAAATCAATTCAAAATATAAAAGATATCGAACCCACAGAGACTGTGTTCTCGAATCGCAATCGGTTTTCGAATCGATTAGATCTGGACTTTGTAAATGGTTTTGAAAAATGTTTGAATTGGAAATATAAAAGATAGATGAGCAGAAAACAAATGTTTTTGGGATTTTCGATTTAAATGGATTCCTAGGGATTTGGGTTACCTTTGAGGATGTTTATGTTGCTAACTGATTTACCTTTGTCGATTACCGAAATTGCCTTGAAGGCGAGTTTATCCTCTAATAGCTTAAGCTCCCTCTCGGGTTACAAAAGCCGTGCCCAATTGACCCGACCCCTACTCTCGTGGTAGTCGATCCCAGATTGGATCCTTTGCGTTCCGTGACAACTCGTTGCTCCTCGAGGGACGGCTTCTAACTCTCGTGATTTCAGTCCCAAGTCTGACTTCTATAGGTCCGACACCTAAGTTCACCGCTAGGTTCCTCCTTATAATGTCTCAGTCATGCAAACAACCTAAGTTCACCGCTAGGTTCCTCCTTAGATCATCCACTTCTCACAAACAAGCGTCCGCTGGACTTTACGAGTGAAACACACTAGAAATCCTAAGTTCACCGCTAGGTTCCTCCTTAGAACGTCTACGTCACGTAAATAAACGGTTGCTGAAATTTATGAGTGATTAACACACTAGAAATCAGATCTAAAACAATTATGAAATCAACAACGATTTTTACATCAAATCAACATCATTTACAAACCTCGGGCAGAGCCCTAGTCCCTAGAAACTAAGCTACTACTCCAGTCTTGCCATGGAGATGACAAGCTGGGTTGACAACATAATAAAAATCAGAAAAGAGAAGAGAAGAGGAGAAGAGAGATCTATGCCTAGAGTCCTAGTTGTTATGGATGATCCAGTGTATGATTGTTCTCCCCTCAGATCTGATGCCTTGATCCTTATTTATAGAAATGGGGAAGTTAAAGTCCCAAACCAACTCAAAATCTGATCTATTTCGGTTTCTTCAGGTCCAAGTAATGCGCGTCACGGCCGTGATGGCCATCACGGCGCCAAAAACTTGATGTCGTGCGCTGAACGTGCGCTCGTGCGATTCCGGCAAGTGTACCGGATTGCCGTCAAGTAATAAAAGATATCGAATCCACAGAGACTGTGTTCTCGAATCGCAATCGGTTTTCGAATCGATTGGATCTGGACTTTGTAAAAAAGGTTTTTGAAAAAGGTTTGAATTGAGAGATAAACAAACAGAATCAATTAAAACAGAAAACAAATGTTTTTGGGATTTTCGATTTAAACGGATTCCTAGGGATTTGGGTTACCTTTGAGGATGTTTATGTTGCTAACTGATTTACCTTTGTTGATTACCGAAATTGCCTTGAAGGCGAGTTTATCCTCTGATAGCTTAAGCTCCCTCTCGGGTTACAAAAGCCGTGCCCAATTGACCCGACCCCTACTCTCGTGGTAGTCGATCCCAGATTGGACCCTTTGCGTTCCGTGACAACTCGTTGCTCCTCGAGGGACGGCTTCTAACTCTCGTGATTTCAGTCCCAAGTCTGACTTCTATAGGTCCGACACCTAAGTTCACCGCTAGGTTCCTCCTTAGTATGTCTCAGTCATGCAAATAACCTAAGTTCACCGCTAGGTTCCTCCTTAGAACGTCTACGTCACGCAAATAACGGTTGCCGAAATTTATGAGTGATTAACACACTAGAAATCAGATCTAAAACAATAACGAAATCAACAACGATTTTACATCAAATCAATATCATTTACAAACCTCGGGCAGAGCCCTAGTCCCTAGAAACTAACTACTACTCCAGTCTTGCCATGGAGATGACAAGCTGGGTTGACAACATAATAAAAATCAGAAAAGAGAAGAGAAGAGGAGAAGAGAGATCTACGCCTAAGTCCTAGTTGTTATGGATCATCCAATCTCTCTGTATCTGATGCCTTGGTCCTTATTTATAGAAATGGGGAAGTTAGAGTCCCAAACCAACTCAAAATATGATCTATTTCGGTTTCTTCAGGTCCAAGTAATGCGCGTCACGGCCGTGATGGCCATCACGGCCAGGCCGTGACGGTCTCTCCGCTTCGGAAGTTGTGCAAAATCCGGTCATTCGCGACGCTGAATATCTTGCTCGCGAGGCGAGCCTCCGCTTTGGCCCGGTGAAGAATTTCACGGCCGGGCCGTGATGTGCTCGACTTGTGGTGGTTTTGGGTCACGGTCGTGATGGCTATCACGGCCCAGGCCGTAAGTGATGACTCGACTTGACCTTTCTTCTTTTTCAGTTTTGCTCGATCATGGCCGTGATGGGCATCACGGCTAGGCCGTGATGGGCTCTGTTTGGCTCATTTTCTTCAGTTTCAAAGCTCCATCTTCATCCAAACTTCATCATGGTTGATCTTGAGCAATTTACCCTTGATATCTGCAAAACAACACACGAAAACCGCCTTACCCGTTCCAAAGGAAAATTAACCTAAAATCTAATAAAAATATGCCTAAACTACATGAAAATGCATGCAAAATGATAGACAAAGATGATGTGGAATCACACTCATCAAAGAGCTCCACGTAGGCAGGTCAATGAGGAGGCACTTACAGAAGTGGTTAAACAGCAGCTCATGACCGACCCGGCCATTACAGATGAGCTGATGAGCCGCTTCCTATCAAACTCATCCTTCAAGCAGATGCTTGTAAAAGAGCTTTCCTCCATGGGTTCCAAGGACATAGCAGGAGCTGCCAAACCTTCACACACGAGTACAAAAGAGAGCTATCATAGGACACGTGTGGAGGTGGATGACTTGGCAGAGAGAGAGCGGGGGTTGGAGGTAAAACGCAAAGAGCTTGACTTAGAGGTGAAACAGCGAGAGCTTGACGTTGAGGTGAAACGATAAGAGCTTGAGTTGGCGAAGCAGGAGCTCGAGTTGTCCCAGAAGGTATATTCATAATTAATGATCAAATTTCTCAATTAATTACTTATGTTATTTTTATTCTCAACTACTTATATACTTTCTTTATTTAATATTGAAGGCAAAGTCGGGTTCGCTGTCTCCCTACAGTCGTATGTTCTCGACTGGTGAGGATTATGCTAACGAGATTTTTACATGCCCGTTGGAACATGATGGATGGGTGGCACACCCGCCTCCGCTAGTAGATCTTGGTTTTATATTCAGTGGTGATGATCTTGGGCACCTTTGCAAAGGTGGCGAGTGGCTAGCCACCATGGTTGTGAGTCTTTGGTCCACGTAAGTATGCTTTAATTTTATAATTAATTCAATTTATATATTTTATTTCAATTTTATGATTTATTTCTACCTCAATATATTATGCAGTTAACATCCACTTATTTCATATCTTAGGTATCTGAATCGTCTTCAACTTCAGAGGGTCTCCAACCTTTATGGCTTCTTAGATTCCCACGTCCTTGTGCCTGAATTATTTGCCAATCACAATGAAATCAATTTGATTAGAAAGAAATATATTTGGCCCCTACATAGTGAATGATCATTGGCAGTTGCTCATACTTCATCCTGCCAGGCATACTGTCATATTCTTATGCTCTCTCCACCAGAACCAGCCACGGGTGGTAGTGGAATCCATCAATACGTGAGTAATTATTCTTCTATTTAATTTAAGTTTTAACATTTGCTTTTATTTTATTACACACATGATGAATTGGTTAATTGACTTGAATATTCTGTTTATGATAGCACGCTAAAGGCATGTAGCATAAGTTACGCCAACGGGAGGAGTGGGACTACTAAGTCTAAAGGAAATCCTGATTGGATTATCCTCAAGGTTGGTAGTTTATTAAATATTAATTAAAATTATAATTACTAATTACAAATATATATGTATATTTAACTGCCATTAAATTTCATTTCTTTTGTAGTCACGTAAGCAGCAGGACGGTTGGTCGTGTGGCTATTATGTGATGCATCATATGATGAACACGGTCTTCGCATCTATTACAGAGGGATGGAGGAAGGTAATCACTTAAACAACTTATTTAATTATATATTTTAGTTTGGATGATGACTTGAGTTAATGTTATTGTTAATTATTTGAACGTCTGCAGGCTTTTAGCGACCAATCTCCTCTTAAAAAGGGAGAGTTTAGAGGCTTGAGGATACGCTTTTTGATAAACCGTTGGTTCATCTAGTTTATGACTAGAAAGACCTCAATTTTGATATCAATTGTGCGAGTTCAATCTCGTTTTAGCCCAAATTTGACTTTAATTGTTCACAAGCATTTCCTTTTAGTCTTAGGGATAATTTTTAGTATTTTCTTTTAGTTTCTTGTCAAAATAAAGCATTTAATGCTACTTTTATTTTTAGGATAAAAGTGAAGCTCGAGGAAGCTAGGAAAAATGAAGGAAACAAGCAAAAGGCAAAAATTGGCTATTCACCTCGCGAACAGGCAGTCATTCAGCCTCGCCTCGCGAGCCAAACTCAGTGAAATGAAGATCATTCTGCCTCGCCTCGCGAACCTTGTCTCGCCTCTCGAGAAGTCCAAATTTGAACTGGCGCCAACTTAAGATTCACCTCGCGAATCCTTGCTCGCCCCGTGAGCGCGTGCAGATTCCAAACCTTATAAATAGCTGTTTTAGGTCAATGAGAGCAGTTTTTTATTAGAAAGGTATAATCCTAGTTTGCTTGGAGCTGTGTAGTGTGTTTTGAGTCAGTTCTTGAAGGATGAATGCTTTTATTACTTTTTTCGTTGTTTTTGTCTCTATGAGGAACTAATCCTCCTTTCTAAGGGAACGATGAAGCCACCTCTGATGGCATAGTTTATCCAAGTAATATTTTCTTATACCCTTGTCTCTTTTCTTGTTCCTTAATTCTGTTTTGTTTGCGTTATCATGTGGCCAGTGGTTAACTAGTCTAGTGCATTGAGGCTGAGAAGCGGTTCGTGCTTAGGAATTGAATTAAGAACACCGTTTGAACATTACTAGGGATATAATAGGAAAATTGTGCAATCGTTATAGGGAACCAAGAACTTAATAAATCTAGTTGTGGGTTGAATAAATTGGGAAATTGATGACTTGCAATTGTAGATATTTCCTTTTGAAAATCGGAAGTGACATTAGGATAATTTAGGGTTCCTGGTTGACAAGAAATTAAATTGAAACTAGGGATAAGGAGATAAAACAATTGGGTAACTTGCTTGATAGGGTAGGTGAATTCATGACCTTAAAGCCTTAGTCATAATCAATCTTATCACAATCTTTTAGAATCTTTAATTTTTATTTAATCTTTGATTTAATTTTCTCTCTCTTCATAACCACTTCTCTTTGATTTGGTCCAACGCATTGAAATTCCTTATTAAAATTAGTTAAATTGGTCTTCCAATCCTTGTGTTCGACCTCAGTATTTACTTACCATGTTTTATTACTTACAACGAAACAGTACACTTGCCGGATCGTCATCACTTTTCATAAGTCTTCTTTAAGTATGCTAAAGAAAAAGGAATAGAAAAAATACCTCCTGAATACTTAGAAGATGTGTGGTTAATAATATTTGTATATGAATTTATATTTAAATACTTAGAAACTTTTAGTTACATTTTTTTTCTATTAATGAGTTTGAGTTTTTTGTCCCCCAATTGGTTCTTTGTATTTCTTTTCTTTTATTAATAAAATTTAAGGGTATTCTTTTTCTTTAATGACGTCTTTATCCCTAAGGAGTGTTTTGCATCATAAGGTTTTAATGAGGCCCTTATTTGCTAAATTTGAATGTGTGCAAATTCTATAATGTGTGCATATTCTGTATTGTGGACTGTTTACTGAATGCAGGGATATAGCTGGGGGAAGGGATATATTGTAACAGAATTTTAAAAAAAATTAACATTAGTTCTCTATTCAACTGACGTTCAAATATATTTAATAACTGACGTTAAAAGTGCTACTTTTACGTCAGTTGTTAAACAGACGTTAAAAGTGTAACTTTTAACGTCTGCTGGAATAACGTCAGCCTTTTTTCAGACATTAAACAACACTTTTAACTGACGTAAAAAGTGCTTTCTACACTAGGTTTCTTATACTCAATTGTGCATAGTTTTGTTGTACTTTTGTATCAATAGGGCAATAGCCCCCCCTGTTGTGACTTACAGAAAAAAAATAGGCTAAATTGTACTTTTCATCCTCCAAGTTTTTTAATTTGACAAAAATGGTCCCCCAAGTTTTTTTTTTTGGCGATTTAAGTCCCTAAAGAATTCCAAAGTGGCAAAAATCATACTTCCGTTAGAGTTCCGTCCAAACAGTAACGAAATCTGCCACCTGTACTGTCATTTAACCAATAATTATTTTTTAAAAAAAATTAAGTAATATTAAAGACATTTTAAAATATTAAAAAGAAATTATATTATATTAATAATAATTAATTACCTTATACAACATGTTTCTGAACCTTCGCATCCCTCCGAGATAGTGATTTAAAATCAACCCCATCTAGTAATGGTCTAGGGGTGTTTTGAACTGCGTAGAGATTTTGAAAGTGAGACTTTACCAAAAGTTTAATATTACTGACACCTTCAACCCACAAATCACCAGAAAGGAGAGCCACCAAGTTATTCCTGCACCTCCGAAAGTTGACACAAGAATTGAAAAACATCGAATTCGAGTCCCCTTCCTTAAGCCATCTACTTCTCGACTTTTGAAACAATAAAGAATCCTTCATTTTATGCACCCCCCACAAACTATCGGAAACTTGTCTCCTCATACACAAATCCTCTTCTGATAGAGCTACAATACTAGCTTGACCATCTGATTCATTTAATTTTGCCACCAAAGAATCTATTTGTGCATCCAGATTTCGAAAGTCAGAATAGTTCCATACCTTAATCTTTTCCTTGAGCAATTTTAGTTTTTCTTTAAAGCAGTAAATGTTCCGACCAGCAACCTGAAACTCTTCCCCAGACCCTTCCACAAAGCTTTTGAAGTCCACATGTTGAAACCAGTAATTATTAAATCTAAACGGCTTCGGCCCCCAATTAGTAACTTCTCCCTTAAGCATTATCAGACAATGGTCAGAGACGTCTCTCGTTCCAACCCATTAAGCAGATACTGACCGCAGATTGATCCATCCCTCTGATAATAGAAACCGATCAAGTCTACTCATAGCAGACCCATCATGTTTGAACCATGTGAAACGCTTCCCTAAGACCAACAACTCAACAAGGTTCATGTCTTCTATGAAATTCTGAAATAGTTGTTGTTCCAACAACTGAGAATTCTGCCCAACACCCCTCATTTCTGAGTTATTCTTTACCGCATTAAAATCACCCACCAAGCACCACAACTCCCCACCAAACCCTCTTTTTGACATGATCAAATCCTCCCAAAGCTTCTTCTTATCAACCGGATTGCAAGAAGAATAAATATTTACAACACAAGAAGAACTAGTTTTAGCCCATACACCACAGACACCCACAAAGCCCTTACCATAGAAAGAGTAAGTTTGCGAGAAGAGAAGTGTATGTTTGAATTCACTTTTGTGAGAGGCAAAAGTGACTCTAGGGACATAAAATTGATTTTGACATGTTTGGGGGTTCTTTACTAGAATTGATTTTGCCTCTAGAATTGATTCTAACTTGAAGCTAGAATTTAAAGATTTTGCCCCCAAAGGTGATTTTTAGTCTCAAATTTATTGTTCAGCTCACTTTTACGTGAATGTATCCAAACATAAATCACTTTACTTAAAACTCAATTCTATTGAAATCAATTCTATAAAATGGATTATATCCAAAATTATATTTGTCAAACACTCATCCAAGCACACACTAAATCACAAAATTATATGTTTAAGCATCTACATAAGAAAATTTAGGACGACAAAGCAATATCTTAATCTTAATCTTAATATATATAAAATTAAAACAACCTCTGCAGTTTTCCACGCTCAAAAACAAATTGAGAGCAATTATGCCATTTTCGTTTTTTCTTTTCTTTTTCACTTTTTCAATTATTATTACGCTACTAACTAACATATATGTTATTTGTGTTGCATTTATTAAGAGCATCTCTTCCTTTCATGGGTTGCATTTATTGTTAGCATTTTTCTAAAATCTAAGCTTTTAATGTTATGGATCGGAGGGAGTATTTATTGGTGATATTTAATCACATCTTGGTTCCTTAGGCCATCTGTATCAATGATGATTTTGGGGTGTTTAGAAATTAAGCACTGATACTTAAAATGCACGAATCGATGGAGAGGGTGCTTGTTAAGCACCTTCAATTTGGAGGGTGTTTCTACAAGCACTCGTTGCTTCCGTGATTGAGTTTGACATTTTTTTTTTGAGTTATAACATATAATTTTTCAATTGTTCTGGGAAATATAAGGATGTGTGGTCATTGGTGGGGTCCATTTAAAGAAATTTTAGAAGTTGCTGGGATGTAGAGATGGGATGTTTAAGTTATAAAAAGTAAAAATAAGTGATGTATAATGGCGGAACACATTTAAGAACTTCAAAGTGGGGTGCTGGGATGGGATGCTCTTAGCAATTGGTTTTATTGTAATTTACTTCTGAATGTAGTCTTGATGATAGCATTTCATTTAGGATCTTGTTAACGAGTGTCCTAAGGACATTGGTTAAAGAATCTATAACAAGCAAGTTTTTTCTTGACTCAAAATATTAAATATATCATCTTCCAATGAAAGTTTTCTTCTTTTGATTGCTTAAATGATGCCCTAAGGACACGGATTAACATTCGTTTATCTTTTTAATTAATGTTATTTACTTCGTATAATGCTCGTTATTAATGATCCAATAGATAATGCTGGTCCCTAACTGTAATCCTTCATTAGATGATTAACATAAGAACAGAACAAACCAGACAGATTGAACACAAGATTACTACAAATCGGCATTTACCAAAAAAATTATCAACATCATCATAATTACATTTTCACTTCTTTCCCTTTTTTCCTTTCTTGTTATTCTCGGACTTGTTTTTCTTTCCTTTAGTATTTCCCCTGATGTTACCATGCCCTGAATTGATGGCACCTTGGGAATTCTTGGGCATGTCATCTTTTGATTCCTCCAAATCATTTTGCCCGTGGTCATCATTGTCTGCGGTACTGCTGCTAGCTTGTAATGGCTCACAATCAATAATGATATTCTTGCACAGCAAATATAGCTGAATCAAGACATGCTCTGCTTTTGGTCGTCTCAAAAGAATTTTCTTACAGAATTCATCATATATTGAAATGTCTGTTACTATACTGAGTCTAAAATTGCTGATAGGAAGAACAACATAAAAGAGAGTGCAGAAGAAGAAAAATTGACACGAGTTACATACACAACTTACCTCACACTCAAAGCTGAAGAAAGTTGCTTCATTTCATCAAGCAAACTTATCATCTCCCCCATTTCCATTTTGTTTTCAAGGTTAACAGGGTTTTGTGGCAAGCATCCACATATTGAAGAAATCAAAAGTTCAATAAAAGGATCCACAAAATCCTGAAGAAAGTGTTAAAAGTCAGAACAACATAGTTGTGATAAAAAATATATATATTAAAGTAGACACTAGACCCTTAACCGAAGGGCATTTTTAACAAAAAAGCATAATATTTTTCATACCTTCAATATTTTGGAATAATGATCGACCCTACTGAGACATGATTCATCAATAGCTAACTGACTACATGAGCAGAACTTGTTGACTCAGAAGTATCTACCAAAACTGTTGCAGTTTCCCCACCCGGACTGTCAACTATATTTGGAAACAATGCTTGTAAAATTAGCTCCCCTTCCAAACTTGTAGTACTTAGTTTTCATTTTTTGTGAGTATAAAGTTTTGTAATGATATCACTCATTATGTATTGTTATATTATTAGAAACATTTCGTTTTTTAAGGATTAAAGTAGTCATACATCCACTAACATCTCGACACGTGTGCTTTCATTTTAAATACTAAGAGAAAGAAATAATAATAATATCGATTTGTCAAAATATTATTGGATGCATGTTTACCATATGGTTTTTCTAAACTAGGTGGGTGGATAGATTGGTCCATCAAGGGTATGTCCAAGCTGCTTAAGGAGACTTGCGCTACATAATTATGTGAACAAATTTGTGAAAGAATTCTATTATAATCTGAGTGTTTATTCAATTATTAAGGAGCTCTATAGTTTATATCATACCATAACCTTAATCTTGCGAAAAGTAAGGTTGTGGTAAACATGGATTCGAAAGTTACCTCGAGTTTGGTGTCGAAAAGATGCTCGACAACTTATCATATCATGTACTTCAGTTGTTTATAAGATTCAAGCTCTATTCCATGAAAATTCAATGACACTATTAGTTCATTCATTCAGAGAAAGTAATATGTGTTTAATTTTCTTGCTAGTTAGTCATTCAAGTTTTATTTTTCTAATGTTGTATGCTCCTCCTTAACATCTTACTATAAGATTATGCCACTTATGACAAGACTCTTGGAGGTGTCTTATACTCAATTGTGCATAGTTTTGTTGTACTTTTGTATCAATAGGGCAATAGGCCCCCTGTTGATGACTTGGATAAAAAAATAATGGAATATGTAGTGTGTAAGCAAATGAGTTCCTTTGATTTTATTTTGGCATATCAAATTGACGGATGAAAAGGAAAGTTGAATTGGCAGTTGGGGACACGGATTGACTAGCCGTGCATTTACTCTGCATTAATTATAGTTAGACATTAAAATGGTAAATGGAAGAACCCTACAACAACCAACTACCTTGGGAAATTAATTATTAATGCTGCATTATTAGGCACTCTTAATTGAACTACTACTTCTTTACTCTTCTTTCTCCCATATATAGCTATCAAATCTGATATCTTAACTTGAAAACTCAGAAGCTTGTAGTACTTTGCTAGTTGTATAAAAAAGAATGGCTGAATTAGCATCAAAACACAAGACCATGCCAGAGATACAAAATAGGGTGGAGGTGGAGCAAGTGAGGATGATTCCAAAGAAAAAGATGAGGAGAAGACGTGTGTGTTTGATTGGCATAGGGGTGGTGCTGTTATTGCTCATCATGCTAGTCACAATCTCACTTATCCTTGCCTTCACGCTGTTCAAAACCAAAGAGCCAACGACCAAGCTCGTGTCTGCAACTTTGGAAGGTATAGCACCTCGTGTCTCGCTTCCTGCCATTGACATAAAACTAAACGTCACTCTTGACCTGAATATTCTAGTTGGGAATCCAAACCGTGCTAGCTTCAAGCATGAACAGGGAAAGAGTGTGTTGCTATATAAAGGCAACCAGGTTGGAGAGACAGACATCTATCCGGGCTTCATTCCTGCAAAGGGGTCTGCAACCCTTCCATGCAGGCTCACGCTACAGGCAGATGAATTAGTATCCAATGTCACCACTTTGATTGGAGATTTACTGGGAGGCCAACTCTCTGTGGATGCTGTTACTCGGATTCCTGGAAAAGTCTCCTTCCTAGGATTCATCAAAAAACATATTGTTGCAAACTCCTACTGTCAATTCACTTTTGGTATCCCTGACTTGAAGATCGTAAGCCAAATCTGCAACACCAAGACCAAGTTATGAATCCAAGACGAAGCAGACTTGTAGGTTGATAAAGCTACAAACGAGCCCTTAGTTTAAACGTAGTATCCTAGGCTTACTTATACATATTTTCGGCCATCATAGAAAAACAAGCTATCAAATCTTTCAAGATTTATAGATTTAAGATCAAGCAATGGTTAGAAACTCAAACACGTGATCATATTCCAAAAGTTGAAGCAAAAACCTCGTGGGCCACATATATTTAGCATTCGGCCTTCATGAGAAGAGATATGTAGAGATTTTTGTTTTACACAACCTCTTAGTATGTGAAAATATAAGTTAATATAAGAGTATAGAAAGTGGTTTCAACTCAAAAGGAGTTTCCTACCATTTTAGAGAGATTTTAAAAGTTTAAAGCATATAAAGAACACATAAAACAAACTAAGAAATAAAAGATGAAACTTGCAAAAAGATTTACATGAGAGCATTACCCTTAGTATAAGGAAGAACTTTAATGAATAACTCAAGTGAAAAGACTAATAAAAATAGAAGCTTTAAGTGTTTGAAAAAAAAGAAGAAATGAAAGAAGTTGAAGAAGTATGAAGATGGAGGAAGAAAATGAAAGAATGAAGATGAGTGATGATTATATAAAGAAGGAAGAGGGGAGCACGAAATTTTGGAGAGATGATGAGCTTGGAGAGCAAGTTTTGTCTTTAAGACTTGTTTGGTTGAAGAGGAAAGAGAACAAAAAAGGTTTTTAGAATATAATATGATATAATTTGAAAAGTGTCATCATGACCATTTTTAGGATGTGACTTAGGTCATCCCCTAGTAAGTCACCTCACTCTCACATGTCATCTCATCGCTTTTGTGCTCACTACTTTGCTCCATTGCGTATCCGCTTCAAATTTCCGATCATATTTCGTCCGGAATAAATATTATATTTTATTTCTGAACTTGCACTACAACAGAAATGACTTTAGATAGCGTTTCCGGATGCCTTTTAATAGAGTTTGTAACCGCTATCTATGCCAACACTATTAAAAGTCGTTAGCAAAGATAGCATTTAAGAAGTGCTATTAAAAGGTGAACTTAGATAGTGTTTCCGTGTACAAACGCTATCTAAAGTCAGCCTTTAGATAGCGTTTGTACACGGAACCGCTATCTAAAGTCTGCCTTTAGATAGCATTTGTTAATACAAATGCTATCTAAAGTCAGCCTTTAGATAGCGTTTGTTTTAACAAATGCTATCTAAAGACAGACTTTAGATAGCGTTTGTACGCAACCGCTATCTAAAGTCAGACTTTAGATAGCGGTTGCGTGTACAAACGCTATCTAAAGTCTGCCTTTAGATAGCATTTGTTAAAACAAACGCTATCTATTCCCCCCCCCCCTCCCTTTTTTTTAGTTTACCTATTTCTTAACTTTACCTATTACTGCATATTGTTTATAAAAAACAGAAGGTTTACACAAAGAAATGAAGCACAATCCATATGCATATATAACAAGCTACTTTGACAATTCATACTCATTGATAATATTAACAATGGATCAATAAACTCAAATCATCATCATCATCCGTGCATTCTAAGCATTTGAAGATTCTCTGAGAACTTCTAGGGAAACTCTAATTGAAAGGAATAAAATTACAAGATGTAAATATAGATATTAATTTATAAGTATCTCGTATATCCGAACTATTTTACAACCAAACAGTTTTATAATACAATTTCTCCTTATTTCATATCATTTAACCGATTTAACAATATTCTGTGGTTATTCGTGAGTGAGCGAGTTATTGGCGATGGCTCCAAAGATCATTGAGAAGGGGAATCAGTTGACTTGCCTGGTGTTTCTCCAAAACAGCTGCAAGACCCAAGTGATAAAATGTTAAAAAGACCAAAAATGAAGATAGAAAAATAACAACTTATTTGGCCATCCCCTCAATAGTCATGGAAGATAAAGCAGATAGGGACTGAATAGAAAGGAAGCAAAAGGGAGGGTGGCCTTACTGTCACAACTACCAATGTGCTTTCCTCCAATAAACACGTTAGGCACAGTCCTAAGCCCTGTCCACTCAGCTAGTGCTAACTGGATATCACCCCCATCACCTTCAAATAGGTAAAGAAAATGATTGAAAAACCAAATGCTAACAAATTAGTTTGTTGAAATTAATGAATAACAGCCCTCCGAGCAGATCGAAGAGAATAGACCCCAATTTAGGGGTTAGATAGACTTTATTTTTGCATATTTCAAGCATAGCATAAAGCAGATAATGAGTGCTAACATAAAGCAAAGTAACTCTGGACGCAATTTTATAACTTTACAATTATCATAAAATCTTCAAACTTCAAAAGACAGAAAGGGTTAATTCCTGACAAGAGACGTAAAAAGAGGGGAAAGGAAAACAAAAGCAGAAAGCAGGTAACTAAGATAACGAAATCGATATTATGTACCAAAGTATGAGGCATGAAATCAATTGAAAGCGCAGCCAAAGAAGACTTACTTTCCTCATCCAATTCAATGGCCTTGTAGGCTGCTCCTAGCTGTGTGAGAAGATCCTTGAAATCTGATTATCAAAGAAAAAAAATAAAGACTAAAAAACTGATTATCAAAGAAAAAAAAATAAAGACTAAGAATTAATAAACATGACCAAATAGACAGTGAAGGCATCGTTAAGGTGTCTACATCAGATGGGCATATGCACATTAATTTTGTGCTTATAGACTTGAAAGACTTAGGATCAGGCTTGGAAACCCATCTGGCTTGAGGCTTTAGCTATATATAACTGAGGCTTTATACATGAGAATCTAGAGAAACTGGAATATGGTACTTATGCTGGAATTCTTAATAAGTCAAAGGTTACAAATTTAGTAGGGAAATTTACTGCGCTTTAGTGATCAATGTTTTTTTTTGAAGATAGAAACTGGAGTTATGGATATATCACCACAGTTTTGTAAAATTGGATAAGTAGTTTTTCTTTTTCTTTTTTTCAGATGGTATTTATATTTGTTTGTGATAATGTAGAAAGGTGATTTAATTTGCACATATATTATACTTACACTAAGCATATGGCAGGATAGGATTTGTGACACAAGATGTTGTTCTGTTTCCTCACCTAACTGTGAAAGAAACACTGACCTACGCAGCAAGGCTAAGACTGCCAAAGACATTCACCAAGGAGCAAAAGGAAAAACGAGCCTTAGATGTCATCTATGAGCTTGGCTTAGAGAGGTAAATGGTTCCATCCTTAACAATGATGTTCCAAATTATTATGTGCACACAAGTCATAACCATAGAAAGAAATGGTCAAGAATAGATCTATATAACCAATTTATACATATTATTACTAAAATATATAGGTCAGTAACTCAATAGTCTATGTATGAAAACAGGTGCCAAGACACTATGACAGATGGTTCCTATGTTCTTGGAGTATCTGGTGGAGAGAGGAAGAGAGTTTTGGTCGCGCTGTCGCGCACGCGCCAAAAAGGACGAGCGGGTTTGAAAATGTAGTTTAGGGCGACAACTCGGATGTCGTCTCTCAAGGACTCTTAAAATGTTATTTTCCACAAAAATAAGTTTTTTTTTTTGGGGGGGGGGGGGGGTTTGGATTGAGATGCAATCAAAAAAACAAAATGATGAAAACAGAGGAGTAAAACAAGACAGTTCAAAGAGGTTATCAAATGACCAAAAACAGATTAATCTATTGCTCTTGATTTCCCACTATCATAGGTTCATGCAATTTCCAAGCCCTAAGCAAATTCTTATCCCCTCCCAGCTGTAGCAACAATTTACAAACGAAACTACTGCTACAGATACATGTCCCTATTCCCGAATTAAACAAACGGGGTTAAGCCCTCATGAACTAAACGAACATGAACGTACACACGCGAATTAAACAAACGCGATTAATTATAGGAACATGATATCACCGGAAATAAATCAACACAATACATTATACTCCTGAATTAAACAAACAGAAATATAAAGCATGGCATTGAAGAGGGAAAATCATACAAAACAGGAAAATACAAGAACCTCAAGTATATGGAAATCAATTACAATAGATCAATCCTAGAAACTTAGTTCTCCATAACACAAACGAAATCACACAGAGAAAAATGTAAAACAGAAAAAATGGAGAAGCAAAAGTCTCCCTAAACTGTTCAGATCATCAATTTATACAAGTCAGAAATAAAGCTTATTCGCGAGGCGAAGCCTCTCTCGCGACGCGAATCCTGCGAACAGTCTGCAACCTTTGGTATTCTCGCGAGGCAAACACACCTTCGTGAGGCGAGTCACTGAAGAGTCTTCTTATTACGCCCGTTATGAATATCAGGGGCCAACCGTGATGCTCTCTGACTTCCAGGCTTGCGAGGCGAATGTATGCTCACGAGGCGAGACTCTTCAACTTCAAAACTGCCACGGCCGTGACCTTCAACACGGGCAAGCCGTGATCGTCTCTGACTTTTCAGGGTTGCAAGACTCGCGGGGCGAGACCTTCTTCGCGGGGCGAACCAGAGACCTTGCATTTTCTTGGAACAGTCAGGCTTCGGGGTCGCGTGGCGAGTAAGCATTCGTGGGGCGAACCCCCTGTTTCCTTATTCTCTTGACTTTCACTTAACCTGAAAACAAAGAAATAACTATAAGTGTATTATTTAACTCAAATCTAGCTAAATTAACCTAAAACTACTCTAGAGACTCAAAACCTTGCTTGAGGACAATCTAATCTAAGTTGGGTGAAAATAGGATATAATTTGCACAAAACCCTGGTCATACTAGCCATAAAACCAGATGAGCCAGAGGCTTATCAAAATACCCCAAACTTAAACTTTGCTTGTCCCCAAGCAAACTAAGACTCAAAAATCAAAAAGACTCAAGACCTGGCAAGCTTAAAAGATTCAATTAACATTGCACAAATTCAAGCAATACATCAAAACAGTTTTCTTTAATGTCCCCCCTTTTTAAACAAAGCAATCCCCACATTCATTTATTCTAAACAGTTGAGAATTTCATCATGAAAACAATCAGAAATCTAAGAAGGGGATCTAAGTCACACACAAGAGGGAGATCACCAAATCCAAACAACTGCCTTCCTCACAAGGGCATTATTTGTTCACTCAATCACTCAGTTTGTGTCAGGCTAACAACTTGCACTCAGTTTCACTTTTCAAGAACACTTACCAAAAATTTGATTTTCATCTCAAAATGGTTCCCACAGAAAACATGCAAGCAACATCAAAAGGTCTTTTATGGGTTGTAATGGGGCCTGGCTAAGGGTAGGATATACAAAAGGAACTAAGCTGAAGACCCTAGGAACTAAGAGAGCATGAACTATATTTACACTTTGAAATTCACTCAAGTTCCTTTCTTTATTTTTATTTTTTTCTTTATACTTCTGGGTGGCTACAGCCTTTTTATTTCCAACAGCCTTTTTGGCATTTTTGTATTTTTTCCCCTTTTTTTATGTTTATTTTTTTATACTTTTCTTCTTCTTCTTTTTTTTTTCTTTTTCCCAATCCCAAACAACACATTGCACCGGGTAGCCACCCCAAACTTAATTTCTTGCACCCATTCTGAGATTCCATGCTCTCCTAATCCTAAGATCGGGTTAACATGGTTTTCCAGATTTTTGGGCTTATAACATTAGGTTATCAAGGATTAACAGGTTAATAGGCTCAAAAGGGCTAACTAGGGAACATGCATTAGGAATGGTTTATTTTAGGCTAAGTAGCTATTTACAAAGAAAATGCCTAAATCATTTGCTACACACATATAATCATGCAAACCAAAAAGAGATTCAATCAAATTCAGGAAAGTGCAACTTGAAAGTGATTTTCACACAATTTAAAACATGTTGGAGGCTCAAAAACCTCACCTGGACATTTTTGCAAATTGTTTGAAAGAGATTCTATCCCTAGTGTGTGTTCCCTATCACCCCAAACTTATCATACATCATGCCATCATAACAAAATCTCAAAGTTCAGTTTTCAATTTCACACGGGAATCACTTTTCAAAATCAAAAAATTTTTCAGCCTAGGGGGAATCATCACATATCAATCATGCAAGCAATCTGTGCAACATCAATCAAAATCCATCAAACTTGCCAACAAAAGACTCAACACACAAATGCTCCTGAGCTTCTCAAATTATTCAGGAGCTTTATTCAAAGAAAAGAAAAACTACAACTAGTTCCCTCCCCCACACTTAAAACATGCATTGTCCCCAATGAACAACAGAACTATAAAATCATAGTGAGGGAAAGGAAAAGAGTACTCCCTGATCAAGTGCAGTGTATGCAGAAACTACCACCTGGATCCCATTTCTTATAGTCTAAGGCCAAAGAGGTAGAGTTCATTTCATGGTTCCATAACTTGCAGCCTTGACATATGAGTAAACACTTGACACTTTTGGTGACCGTGCTCAGTGCGGCGGACTCATCATCTTCTCTTGGGTCAAAGACGACCGCTTCATCAACAAAGTCCTCCCAATAGAATTTGGCTTCAATCCCTTGAACTATCCATGGTGCAAAATCTATTTCCTCTGGTGGCTTCGCAGGGGGAGGTGGCAGATAGGTAGGTAGGGCCTCCGGTCTTCGCTTCATCCTCTTCATGTTTCTCATCCACTGCACTGACAAATTTATCACCTGCCAAACATGCAGCAATCTCAGCACAAACCACACAATGGTTAGAGTTAGTACAATCAGGACAAGAAAAAATATCATCACAGCCAGAATTAAGTGGAAAATTAGAAAAAAAATTCTCATGGGTGTCCTCAATAGTCTCGAGAAGCGGCTCTATGTGGAATACGAGTGCTCTTCCACTGGATGTTTCATAGCATCAAATATGTTAAACTTTGCAACTATATCCCCAAACTTCATAGACATGGTCCCATCATCAACATCAATGTTAGTCTTAGCTGTCTTCATGAATGGTCGGCCCAGGATAATTGGTGATTTACTGGAATGTGTCTCTCCTGCCATGTCCAGGATGTAGAAGTCAGCTGGGAAGATCAGATCATCAACTTGCACTAGCACATCTACCACCATTCCCATGGGGCGAGCACTGGTTCTGTTGCCAACTGAATGGTGATACCTGTATACTTCAAGGGACCAAGATCAAGTTTGTTAAAGATGGAGGTAGGCATGACATTGATAGATGCTCCCAAGTCCAAGATGCGGTTTTCAAACTTCTTGTCCCCAATAGTGCATGGGATAGTGAAGGTGCCTGGATCCTTGCACTTCTGTGGCAGTGCCTGAGTAGAGGTTAAAGCAACAACTCTTTCTGGCTTAGACTGGATAAGCGTTGAGACATTTCTTCCCAAATCAACCCTCTCATTATTCTTCATCTTCCTCTTGTTGGTGCATAGGTCCTTGAGAAATTTGGCATACTTGGGCACTTGCTTGATCACATCCAACAGAGGGATATTAACACCTACCTTTCTTAAAACATCAAGAATTTCCTTCTCCTTGTCTTCACCACCACTCTTCAAATTTTTCTGTAATCTGTGTGGGAACGGGATTGGTGGTCTGTATACCTTCTCAACTTCAACCTCAATAGGCTCAGGAGTTACCCCAACAGCTGCTTCATCTTTTTTAGAGGTGGCCTCAACAACTTTTCCAGACCTCAGAGATATGGCACTCACATTAGGGTTGGAGGCATTAGGATTTATCACCGGTCGGTCTTGGCACCGGGGTTGTTCTTTGAGCTTGCTTTATGTTATTTATGTCTGTGGCCATCTGTCCCAGTCTGTGTCCTCAAATCTTGAATGTTAGCACTTGTTTGCTTGCTGATCATCGTGCTCGTGAGGCTCGGAATCGTGCTGGAACTGTCCCATTTGCTTTGATGGAAAAGTGTAGTCATTTGTGCATTCAATTGTGAAGTTATTTGCTTGCACATGTCATCAACTGAAGGTCCGGAAGGTGCAGAAGTGGTCACTGGAGGATTCTGAGGTGCCATCGGTTGTTGTTGGGATGAGTTCCCATACCGCAGATTAGGATGATTACTCCAGCTGGGATGGTACCTATTGTTGAGAGATCTGGAGTGCTGTATCTGTTCTGGTTATTGCCCTGATTATACGGATGGACTGCAAAGGCTTGAGGTGATTCAGTAACTGATCCTCCTTGCAAAATGGGGCATGCTTCATATGGGTGCTCAGGAGAACTGCACATGCCACATAACACCGCAGGATGAACCCTATCCATGGCCAATTTCTCTACCAAAGAAGTGAGCCTATCAATTCTATCATCACGGTCATGGCTGGAAGAGGAAGTGCGGACCTCATGTACACCTCTAGTCTCAACAGAATTTCTTCTGGTAGTGAATTGCTGGGAATTCAGTGACATGTTCTCAATGAGTTGCTTGGCAGCAGATGGAGTCTTGTCAACCAACGCTCCCCCACTAGCAGCATCCAAAATATTCCTATCCATCGGCAGTAGCCCTTCATAAAAATATTGGATGAGAAGCTGTTCAGAAATTTGATGCTGGGGGCAACTGGATGTCAACTGCTTGAACCTCTCCCAATACTCAGCTAGCGACTCATTTCCTTGCCTAATGCCACAGATTTCTTTCTCGATTGAGGCGGCTCGGAGGCAGGAAAATATTTCTCTAGGAAGAGTTTCTTCAAGTCGTTCCATGTGGTAATGGAATTCGGCTCAAGGTATAATAGCCAATCTTTTGCAGCTCCCTGGAATGAGAACGGAAAAGCCTTCAACTTGATATGATCCTCAGTTACTCCTTCTGGCCTCAAAGTTATGGAGCGGACAACCTAGGAATTCCTTCAAGTGCTTGTGTGGATCTTCACCGCAAGACCATTAAATCTTGGCAACAAATGGATTAGCCTGGATTTTTAACTCAAAAGGGGTGTCGGCACCAGGATAAGCAATGCACAAACCATTGTAATTCACATCGGGGCAGCAAGCTGCCTCAATGTCCTTTGGTCTCCCATGTTTTCAAAAACAGACTTGGAATTAGAATCACTACTAGAACTAGCCCGAAATTCTCTACGGAGCGTATGCAATGTTCTTTCTATCTCGGGATCAAATTCACACGATTCAGGGCAGTTAGATCTAGTAGCCGGACTAATTCAAAACAAAAACAAAAATAAAAGAGAAAAAACAGAAAATAAAATGCGAAAATAACAAAACAAGAGTCCCGGAAACGGCGCCAATTTTTGGTCGCTACCTGTCAAGACGCGCCCAAAAGGACGAGCGGGTTTGAAAATGTAGTTTAGGGCGACAACTCGGATGTCGTCTCTCAAGGACTCTTAAAATGTTATTTTCCACAAAAATAAGTTTTTTTTGGGGGGGCGGGGGGTTTGGATTGAGATGCAATCAAAAAAACAAAATGATGAAAACAGAGGAGTAAAACAAGACAGGTTCAAAGAGGTTATCAAATGACCAAAAGCAGATTAATCTATTGCTCTTGATTTCCCACTATCATAGGTTCATGCAATTTCCAAGCCCTAAGCAAATTCTTATCCCCTCCCTACTTGTAGCAACAATTTACAAACGAAACTACTCGCTCTGGATATATGTCCCTATTCCCGAATTAAACAAACGGGGTTAAGCCCTCATGAACTAAACGAACATGAACGTACACACGCGAATTAAACAAACGCGATTAATTATAGGAACATGATATCACCGGAAATAAATCAACACAATACATTATACTCCTGAATTAAACAAACAGAAATATAAAGCATGGCATTGAAGAGGGAAAAGCATACAAAACAGGAAAATACAAGAACCTCAAGTATATGGAAATCAATTACAATAGATCAATCCTAGAAACTTAGTTCTCCATAACACAAACGAAATCACACAGAGAAAAATGTAAAACAGAAAAAATGGAGAAGCAAAAGTCTCCCTAAACTGTTCAGATCATCAATTTATACAAGTCAGAAATAAAGCTTATTCGCGAGGCGAAGCCTCTCTCGCGACGCGAATCCTGCGAACAGTCTGCAACCTTTGGTATTCTCGCGAGGCAAACACACCTTCGTGAGGCGAGTCACTGAAGAGTCTTCTTATTACGCCCGTTATGAATATCAGGGGCCAATCGTGATGCTCTCTGACTTCCAGGCTCGCGAGGTGAATGTATGCTCGCGAGGCGAGACTCTTCAACTTCAAAACTGCTACGGCCGTGACCTTCAACACGGGCAAGCCGTGATCGTCTCTGACTTTTCAGGGTTGCAAGACTCGCGGGGCGAACCAGAGACCTTGCATTTTCTTGGAACAGTCAGGCTTCGGGGTCGCGTGGCGAGTAAGCATTCGCGGGGCGAACCCCCTGTTTCCTTATTCTCTTGACTTTCACTTAACCTGAAAACAAAGAAATAACTATAAGTGTATTATTTAACTCAAATCTAGCTAAATTAACCTAAAACTACTTTAGAGACTCAAAACCTTGCTTGAGGACAATCTAATCTAAGTTGGGTGAAAATAGGATATAATTTGCACAAAACCCTGGTCATACTAGCCATAAAACCAGATGAGCCAGAGGCTTATCAAGTTTGTATTGGAAATGAGATCATAATCAATCCCTCTCTTCTGTTTCTTGATGAACCAACATCTGGTTTTGATTCTACAACTGTCTTGAGGATTGTTCAGATGCTGCAAGACATAGCAGAGGTACTTGTCTCATCCTTCTCTCCGTGATCGATAAGATTGAAGCCTTGCATCCAAGCAAGCCAGTTTGAAAGATAAAACTACCAAATGTTAAGATTTTAGGCCATAAGCTTGCTAGCATATTATTGAATAAAATTGATCATCATGAATCATGAAAATGACATTCTTCACAATTCATTTTAAATTCTTTTGGACTCTCACTGGACTCTTTTTCATTGCTATTTATTTTTGCTTCATGTTAGTGGAATAGTTTAATCCTATCTGATTTTATCTATTCATAGGTGCATTTAATTCTATGCTTTAGCAATGAAACATCTTGATATCTTCCCCATGACTTGATCTTTTTATCACTAAACTTGTAATTATATGGCAGGCTGGTAAAACAGTAGTGACAACAATCCACCAACCATCAAGCAGACTCTTTCACAAATTTGCCAAGTTAATCCTTCTTGAAAAAGGGAGTTTGCTTTACTTTGGAAAAGCATCAGAAGCAATGAATTACTTCCAATCTATAGGATGTTCACCACTTATTTCCATGAACCCAACAGAGTTTTTACTAGACCTTGCTATTTTGTTTTATCATAAAATTAATATCAAGATTAAAAGCAAGAAAAGAAAGTTGAAGTCCAAGGAACCATATCACCTGACGATTTTATCAAGCACTTGGCGTGTTCCCATATGCACAAATCCGCTCCTTCGTATTGAACTAGCATCCAGACAAATCCCTCAATTACATGCTCTTTAAACATCCAAACGAGCTTGGGCTCTTTTCCAATAGCTTCTGATTTGCATTCCTTGGGATTTTATCAAACACAAGGTGTGCTTCCAGTAAAACAAATCCAGATTCAAACTCCTGGTGATTTAGCAGCCTACCATTTTCATGAATTTAGCCGTAATCCTGTAGAGAAGAACATGGGAAATATCACCTGGTGAAGAAGATTACACTTGAAAATGCAACTATGGCATAAACAGCATTAAAGAAAACAATAGTAATGAATATTTTAAAAGAATGAAGGATATTTTGCTGGTTATTTTGTTCAAATCTGCTGCTCGGAGGCGGTTTAGGGCATGACGGCAGTTCCGTGCTACGGCGGTCACAAGCGGTGGTTAGAGGCACGACGGCGGATCTGAGAAGCGGAGGAAATCGCGACGACGGCTGTAAGCTCGAAGAAGGAAATGGATCTAGCAACAACATCGTCTTCTCTTTGGTCTCCACATCACGGCGGCGCAAAGTCACCTAAAGCCGCGTTGTTGAAGGGACAACGGCGTCAGAGTGAGAGGTCTGAGGCTTGAGCAAGAGTGAGAGGGAGAAGGCTCTCTGGATGACAACCCTAGACTTGAACTGAGAAACTGAGAATTGAAGGATGAAAGGATATGCGTGCGGGGGTAATTCTCACCTAAGATAGCGTTTCTAATTTTAAACGCTATCTAAACGTTACCTTTTAATAGCATTTCAATTTACAAATGCTATTAAAAGTTGATTTTATTTTATTTATTTATTGCAAATTAGAAAAGATAGTGTTTCCGTTTGAAACCGCTATCTTAGGTTGTTAGTTAAGATAGCGCTTCCTGATGGAAGCGCTATCTTTTCCCGCGGCTTGACTTTTAATAGCGATTCCTTAAGGAACCGCTATTAAAAGTCCCCCCATCACTTTTAATAGCATTTCCGCACAGAAATGCTATAAAAGGTGCGCTATTAAAAGTCCAATCTGTTGTAGTGTTGAATTTTCGAAAATTTCCAATATCATACAAAACATCACAAAAACACTAACCTTTTCGTTCACGGTTCAAAATTAGGTTTTCTGCTCAGTAAACTTGTACCAGCAGTGAAAACGCAAACCGTCTTTCGTCTGAATTTTCAACCGAAATTTTACCGTAACCTTCTACCATAAAGTAGACTATGAATATGATTTTATTTTAATCAAAAACACTTTCTAACTCTCAAATTAAAATATAATTAAATATATTTTAACCGGTTGAACAACATAATTAAAATCAGGCTGTTACATTACTACCCCTCTTAAAAGAAAATTCTGTCATCGGAATTTCTTAACTCAAAACTGGGTAACATCTTACCAATGCTTGTTAATCTAAAGAGCATTCCTCGTATTGTTCATCAGTGTCTTCCCTTAATTAACAGCGGTAACTTCGTAACAGAATTCATTCTTATAACATGTTATTTACCCTCGAACTTATCCACCACTACTTTCTTTTCCTTGTCCTTTAACTTTTTGATTTAAATCTATCACCTTGAAGGGCATAATCCAAACTTACTCCTTTCTCTCTTCTTAATACTGTCCACTAGAAAACTCGATTACAACATCTGACTCTTACATTTAACACCAAGATCAATACCACCATGACTGCCTACTCCATATATCCAATCACAATCTTAGTTCCTTAGAGTGTATTCCACGATTCCAGATTATATCAAGTACTTAAAATGAATTCTCTTAATAATCCATTCTTTCAATAACCAATTGCTCACTACACCTCATCCCCAAGAACTAATCCTTCTAGTAAGCTTCTTGTCTAACATGCTACGTAGATAAACAAACAAGGTCCACCAGATATCCTCCAATACATACTTTGTATAAGATTCACAGGTTGAGGGGACTCGGCTCCCCTCACGGTGAACACTCTTCCAGTGGCCTGAGACCTAGCCACCTGTGGTCCTGCTACTGGGACTCCTCTTCCAGCTCCACCTCTTGGCACACTAGTTCCTCTGCCAGCAACTACAAGCTGTTACATATCTCGCTGCCTACAATCACGAGCCAAGTGATCTGGTTCACCACAGATGTAGCAAACACGCATCTCTCTACAATCTCTCACATAATACGGTCCCCCGCATCTGAAACAAGCTAAGCCCTTCTGCGGTTGTTGACCTGCTCCACCCACTGGTGCTGTAGGAACTGATACTGGTTGTAACATCCTTGACTGCTCTATGGATTGATGACTATCCCCACAGACCAGCACGGGTCTTTTCAGCGTGCTTTGTCCTCACTCACACGCTTCCTAGGAAAACTTCCCAGGAGGTCACCAATCCCAGAATTGCTCCAAGTCAAGCACGCTTAACTGTGGAGTTCTTAAGTGATGGGCTCTTGAAAAGAAGATGCATCTTGTTAGTATAGGTAGTACCAATCAATTCATATAAGCCTTCCTCAACTGTATAGTCTCATACCTACACAGACTCGGATCCCTCTCATTCGGGTGTGTAATCGGTTCATTCATGTGTTCCTCCGCCTAGAAGCCTGCCAGGAGCCGCTCCTTGTCCGTGCCTTCTTGCACCGGTGACCACTCCCCGCCCTCGTCGACACCCGGGTGTTGCATGCCCACTAGCTTCCGCTTGGTTCATCCCCGAACCACACCGTATTGGGAAAGGTGCCTCTCTGATACCATTTGTAACATCCCTGACTGCTATATGGATTGACGACTGTCCCCACAAACCAACACGGGTCTTTTCAGCGTGCTTTGTCCTCACTCGCGCGCTTCCTGGGAAAACTTCCCAGGAGGTCACTCGGGTTCCGACGAGGGTGGGGAATGGTCGCCGGTTCAAGAAGGCACAGACAAGGAGCGGCTCCTGGCAGGATTCTAGGCGGAGGGACAAATGAATGAACCGATTACACACCCGAATGAGAGAGATCTTGAGACTGTGTAGGTATGGGACTATACAGTTGAGGAAGGCTTATATGAATTGATTGGTACTACCTATACCAATAAGATGCATCTTCTTTTCGGGAGCCCATTACTTAAGAACTCCAGAGTTAAGCGTGCTTGACTTGGAGCAATTCTGAGATGGGTGACCTCCTGGGAAGTGTTCCCAGGATGCGTGTGATTGAGGACAAAGCACACTGAAAAGACCCGTGTTGGTTTGTGGGGACATTCGTCAATCCATAGAGCAGTCAGGGATGTTACAAATGGTATCAGAGCCGCACCTCTCCTAGTATGGTGTGGTTCGGGGACGAACCAAGCGGAAGCTGATGGGCATGTAACACCCGGGTGCCGACGAGGGCAGGGAGTGATCGTCGGTGCAAGAAGGCACGGACAAGGAGCGGCTCCTGGCAGGATTCTAGGCGGAGGGACACATAAATGAACCGATTACACACCCGAATGAGAGGGATCTTGAGACTGTGTAGGTAAGGGACTATACAATTGAGGATGACTTATATGAATTGATTGGTACTACCTATACCAATAAAATACATCTTCTTTTTGGGAGCCCATCATTTAAGAACTCCAGAGTTAAGTGTGCTTACCTCTTGGGAAATTTTCCCAGGATGCGTGTGAGTGTGGGGACAGTCGTCAATCCATAAAGCGATCAGGGATGTTATACTGGTGCAGCTGTCTGCACTGGTCTAGTATACGGTTGTCGTCTCCTCTAAGAACCACTATCTACTCTTCTTTGAGTATCCGATCGAATAGGGCCTCCATTCCTTAATTGTTTATGCTCATTGGCCATCCTCAGATCTATACTTTCAATGGCGCTGCATCTCTCGACTTGTTCCAGGAAATACTGAATGTCAAGAGACACTACAGCCCTCCGAAGCTAATCTGAGTCCTTCCTCAAATATTTTATATTGTCAGTCCTTACTTGGAAACCTCTGATAGAATTCCGAAAACTTGATCAAAGCCTCAAAACGTGATGCATACTCACTGATAAGCCTTCGGCTTATCTAGTTTTATAACTAGATGGACCGTGATTTTTGTGCAAATTATTCGAGTTCAATCTCGTTTTCGCCCAAATTTGGCCTTGTTTTATTCCTAAGTAGACTTTTACTCGTTCTAGGCATTTTTAGTAGTTTTTAGTTTATTTTGAATAGAATTACGCTTTTGTTTTCTTTTGTTGTTTCAGGTCAATAAGTGAAGCTCTGAGATTCAAGGAAAGTCAAGAAGCAGTGGAAAAAGCACTTCTGGAGATGCTCGCCTCGCGAGCCTGAAATCAGATAAAGCAGCAGCAGTCATCACTCTGGCTCGCCCCGCGAACAGGATTCTCGCCTCGTGAATCATGGAGACCTGGAAGTCAGAGACCATCACGGCCTAGCCGTGATGAAGGTCACAGCCTAGAATTGAAGTCTCGCCCCGTGAAAAGAATCTCGCCCCGCGAGAGTTTGAAGACCCTGGAAGACAGAGACCATCACGGCCTAGCCGTGATGAAGGTCACGGCTGTGACAGATTGAAGTTGGAAGACTCGCCCCGCAAACACACTCCCGCCTCGCGAAAATCCAAACTTGAATGCGCGCCAAAACTAAAATTCGCCTCGCGAATGATTGATCGCCCCGCGAGCGGGCAAGATTCAGAATCCTTATTTAAAGGCTGTTTCAGAACAGAATTAGGAGGAAGTTTTTCCACTTGTTTAGATCAGTAGTTACGAATCCTTGTTTTCTCTTTGGAGCTGCGTCTCCCTTTTCTTTTTATTTTATCTTGGTGATTACGTCCGATTGTTTGTCTATGAGCATGAGGAACTAATCCCCTCGTCTGAGGGAACAATGAAGCCGCCCATGGCGGTGTAGATTCGATGTGATGTATGTCTTTCTCCCTTGTCTCAATTTATGTTTTCATATTTTTAGTTAATTATTTTATTAGATTTGTTAATTTAGATTTCAATCTTATTTTCTCTTCAATCTCAACCACCTTCTGTAACTTGACCAAACGTATCGGATTTCCCGCGGATTAGTCGAATTGGTAGCCCAATCCCTGAGTTCGACCTCGGTAATTACTTACCGTGTTTATTTTATTACTTGCGACGACCCGGTACACTTGCCGGTGTCACATCACTCACCAACGAACATGTTACCTTGTTTGAGGTTTGTGAATTCATTTTCCTTCTCGTGTCGGACTAGACGTGGAAAATATTTTTCGAAAAGTAATCAATGAATAACTGCCAGTTAATCATTCTGCCTTCAGCCTCCAATAATCGTTTCTTTCCCTTCCACCATAACTCTACTCCTTCAGTTAGCATGAAGGCAGCATAAGTCACTTTCTTCTCCGCACTGTAGCACATAGTCGCATATATCTTTTCGATCTCTTGTATCCACCATTCCGCCTTCTCTGGTCATACTCTCCTCGAAATTGAGGTGGCTTTCCGTTAATAAAATTAGTCAATCCGGCATCTTCAGCTGCTACCGCCTTTCTCTAATTCTTTATTTCTAGCTGCTCTTTGTTCATCTGCAGCATCTCAGCATTGTTGGGTTTGCAATAGCATAGCAGCAGCTAGGGTTTCCTTTGCATTTGGAGTCGAGGATGATCCTCCTCCATTCTCAGTATTGCCAGCATTACCATTGACGGCTCCAATAATCCTTTCTGGAGTTCCCTCACCACTGCTAGTTGGACATCCTCTTCCGCGAGCCATGATTCTGTTAAAAGAAATCACCCGCTCTCATTAGTATGACATATAATACTTCATAGACCAGTATATAAGGACCATATGCCATACTAATATTAACCTCTCACATCATATTCGGACACACTACCCAACTTCTAAGCATAGTCAAAATCCGATGTGGATTCAACTAGATACGGCCAGTAACAACATCCTAAACCTCGTAGTCATTGATTCTGATCGGACATAACCCACAGTCCGTTTTAGAACCAAACTGCTCTGATACCAAAATGAGACACCATGCTGTGCCCCTTTGTGTCATTAGATTAAAACATCATTATTTAATTATTTAATCGCACGATTAACGTGAAAATACGTAAAAATTAAAACTTAACTTATAAAGTATACAACTTCATATAAAATGGCATTTCACAATATAAGTATATTATGCATATTACAAAACACTGTTGAGGATATCCTATCAGTAGGATCCCTCACAGGCATATACTTAGACAAAATGTTAACAGCGGAAAACATAATAAAAATACGCCTCACGAGACGCACTGGCCATAACTAACTAGACCCTAGTCACCATGGGTCACAGCTCGTCCTCCAGCCTCCGGTTCGTAGGGAGTTCCATCCAACTCCTCCTAGTTACGCTCCCACAAGGTCTTCTCGTACGATTCCACAAGGAGATAAAATACAACATACAAAAATATACAGGTGATAAGAAACAGTTCTATCATCAAAAGGGGGAAAAGATTCATAGTAAATTATACAGTAATGGTCACAGACAATCAACACACATAACTAACGAATCATCCTCAAGTTAATATATATCATCATCTACCCTTACTCTCAGGCAATCTAACACTTTATTTTAACGTAACCTCTCTAATCCTATCACCATGTCTTTACGTTATCGTGGCCACTACCACTCTTGTCACCATCCCTCATTTGCTTCGGGGCACACCCTCATTCCCGTTAGGATGTTCCACCTAGTGCACACCTCCATTCCCGGTAAGGTGTTTCACCCCAATTCCCGTTAAGGTGTTCCACCTCCATTCCCTAATGTGGAAGTGGTCTCACGAGAACTCTTGATTTTACGTGTATTATATTAACAATACACGGTGTATTATATTACCAATACATAGAAGTGTTTTACGTGTATTATATTACCAATACACAGTGTATTATATTACCAATACACAGATGTCCTTGTGTGTTATATTACCAATACACAGATGTCCTTGTGTGTTATATTACCAATACACTTTTGTCTTTGTGTATTATATTACCAATACATTTTTGTCCTTGTATATTATATTACCAATAAACGGTTGTGGACAACAACACCTATACTTGAATCTCACCAACCCGTTGTAACAACATCCTAATGCCTTAACCTTCCATTAGAACTTGACACAGATTCTACGTCATAACACCTCTTTAACATACATCATCTAGGTTAGGCACTTCTAAATCATCATTATCGTCACACCCAAACCAATCATCTCTTAGGCAACACATATATCTTTGCTTAAAATCTATTAAGCATAATAATCGAACTAGGTAGATCATGCATAACACAATATCAATCAAAATATTCTCATATCACCAACATAGCACAAAATCAATTCAATAAAGGTAATAAAATCAAATCAACCATCAACAATATAAAATCAACCTAATATCACTAAACCTACAATCCCCGAATCGCCATTGGTTTTTCAGAAAAGGTTTCCAATGTGATTTTGGTCTTGTCGATTACTCGACTACTAGTATGGTTTAGGTCGCCCTACACAATTATTATATAATCTACTACTTATCCATTCGAGCCGATAGGTTGGCTCTTTCCCCCACCTGGGTTATCACCAAACTCCCGAACTCGAAGCTCCTCGTTGTCACAACACAAAGTACTAACTCCACCTTCAACCAATCAACATAATAACTAATAAATCAAAAAAACTCATCTATGTTCTCTTTAGGCTAAGTTTGGCCATTTAATTCAAATTAGAGTTAGGATTCTTTTGTCAACATAAGCCTTTGGATACTTATCATGTAGGTTCTAGGTAACTTAGATGAATTGCTATAACTTGAAGATATGGAATAAAAATCATCCAACCACTTAGGGTAGGTTTCGGCCTTGTATTACAACATAGGCAAAAAATCGTTAAACTTTCCAATCTCTTAGACTTAGCATCCAAATTTATTAAGGAGCTTAAGTCCATGATCATATTGGAAAATGAAAACAAAACATCCTAGGTTCACAACCATCACAGGTTCGGCCATCATAGGATAAATAGGCTAGAAATCTTTAAATTTTCCATTCTCTTAGACTTAGCATCCAAATGTATTGAGGAGCTCAAGTCCATGATCATTTTGGAAAATGAAAAACAAAGTATCCTAGGTCCATAACCTTCTAGGTTCGGCCTTCATAGGATTTATAGGCTAGAAATCTCTAAACTTTCCAATCTCTTAGACTTAGCATCCAAATGTATTAAGGATCTCAAGTCCATGATCATTTTGGAAAATGAAAAACAAAGTATCCTAGGTCCATAACCTTCTAGGTTCGGCCTTCATAGGATTTATAGGCTAGAAATCTTTAAACTCTCAAATCTCTTAGACTTAGCATCCAAATATCTTATGGAGTTCAAATCCACGATCATTTTGGAAAACAATGGAAACTTAAACATTCCAATCTCTTAGACTTAGCATCCAAATATCTTATGGATCTCAAGTCCATGATCATTTTGGAAAATAAGAAATAACACATTGATCCGATGCAAACGGGTCAAAAACGAGTGATTAAAAAACGTAGTTGGGGCACGACACCTCGAGTATCGGCTCTCAAGGACTCTTGGATTGTTGTTAACCTACGAAACAATTTGGCGGGGGGGTTAGATTCAGTGAGAGAAGAATTGATTAAGAAAACAGTGCAATTAAGTGATTATCAATAAGCTAGAACGATTAATCTACTGTTCGGTTTCCTAACTATCATTGATTCACATAAAATCCAAGCCCTAAGAGGATTCTAATATCTTTTCGATTGTAGCAACAATTAGACAAGCGCAATTGACACTACGAGATATATGTTCCTAATTTCCGAATTAAGCAAACGGATTGAAGCTCGTGAATTAAGCAAACACGACAAACACATGCAAATTAAGCAAACGCGATCAAGGTATGGGAACATAGAATCATCGAAATTAATCAATACCTATTCTATACAACTTGAATTAAGCAAACAAGACGTATAGCATAATATTGAAAGAGATAAGCAGTTTGATCGGGAATTATGGAACCTCAAGTGTCGGCGGAAACCGATTACAGTAGACTAATCCCTGGTGATTAGTTCTCCATCAAAAACATAATACAAACCCTTAGAATAAATTGTAAACAGTGGGAAATTCTCCCTGATTTGCGTCTGCCCTGGTGCCTTTTATAAATCAGGATTCGCGTCACGGCCGTGATGGTCATCACGGCCAGTCCGTGATGCATTCTGCCAAGGGCGCGCATTCAAATTCTAGTCTCTCACGTCCGTGATGCCCATCACGGCCAGGCCGTGATCAATTCTGTCCATGTGTGCTGATCTGTCACGGTCGTGACCTCCATCACGGCTGGGCCGTGATCAATTCTGTTCTTCAGGGTTCTCTTATCATGCCTGTGATAGGTATCACGGCTGGACCGTGATGCTCTCTGGTTCTCAGGGTCTTCTCATCAAGTCCGTGATGGTTATCACGGCTGGGCCGTGATGCTCTTTGGTCTTCAGGGGTAGCTCATCACGGCCGTGACCAGTGTCACGGCCTGGCCGTGATGGCTTCTGCTTTAAGAGTTCTTCCCTTTTTGCTCTTCTTATTAACCTGAAAATATGAAATAGCAGTAAATGCTTTATTTGACTCAACATTAACTAAAATGTCCTAAAACTACTTAAGAGACTCAAAATGTTGCTTGAGGACAATTAAATCCAAATTCGGGTGAAATCCAATCAAGCTTGCCGACACAAGACTCAACACACATACTCCTGATCTTCTCAAATTATTCAGGAGCTAAAAGAAAACAAAACAAAAATAAAGCAAGGCAAAGCAATTAAAAAGAGTAAGGTTCAGAGAAAACTCATGGGGCGGTTCCACTGGGATCCCACTGTCTGTGATACAGTGGCCACGGAATACTCAAAGTACGATATGATCCTCCCGGATCCCATGGCATGAAGCATAAGTATGGGAGGGGGCGCTTGATAATCATGGTAACTCCGCCAAGTGCGACGGACTTCTCACTCCCTCTCAGGTCAAGGTTGACCTCTTTCTCAACCTTGTCAATAAAGTCCTCCCAATAAAATCGGGGTTCAACCTCTTGTACTGGCCACAGTGTCTTCATATCCAAGGGTGCAAAATCCAAAGGATTGAACTCCATCACTGGTGGTTCCACAGGGGGAGGTGGCAAATAGGTGGAGAGGGTTTCTGGTGCTGCTTCATTTTCTGCACGTTCTTCATTCACTGCGCTAACAAATCCATCACCTGCTAAACCTGCAGAAATCTCAGCACACACCACACAAAGGTTAGTGTTAGTACAGTCAATACATATGGTACAATAAACTGAATCAGTAAAGGCCTGAATGTCTGGAAATTCAGCACACAGTTCATCCATCCCATTACTTTCAACACATGCATATGAATTCATAGAATCATCTAATTCCAAAGGTTCTTCATTATCCTCAAGCATGGTGAAGCAGATGTCATCCTGATCCTCATTTTCTATGTTTCCTGGACAAACAGGACCCTCAACCTCATATGTCTCCTATTCCATATGGACGTTTTGCTCCTCGCACCCTGAAAAGAATGAGCTTTCAAAACATGCTACACATGAAGCAGTGTCAGTACAATAAGCACATGAATTATAATAGATAGAATCAGGAAAGATATGAATATCTGGAGATTCAACACACAGTTCATCAACCATAGTGTTCTTGACATTATTATCAAAATTATCCTCAGAGGAAGTATTGTCAAGAACAACTATCCGTGAATCTGTATGTTCCTCAAGGAGACGTTGAGTTTGCAGTGCAGCCAAGACGTGGAGACGATGTGATCAATTTGAATGGCCAACTTAGAGAATCAGCTTCTATCCTCTGTTGGCTTTGATCCATTTGAGCGACCAAATTAAGAAAACCAACTTCTATCATCCGTTGATTGTTCTCTCGCCATCAGTTGGTTGTTCTCTCGCCATTTGTTGCACCAAGTCTTCCCGGTCGAGTTGGGCTAGTGTAGGGTCATCTTGATATGGGTCTTTGACTTCTTGTCATTTGATGCACTAAAGAGGCAATCTCGTCCAAGCTGCTGCGTTCTCCTCCATGTTGGCTATGATAAAAAGGTTTCTCCTCATTCACTCCAATCATGTCAAAACCCTTTGCTAAACTCATAACGTCCGAACAAAGTTAGGATAATATATGCATGGTGGCTTATAATCAACATTAGGAAAATACCCATACATGTAATTATCCATGGAAAGCACTAAGATTCACAACCGAGACAAAGCAGCCATAACTAATTCGATAATACAAAAGGTTTTTTTTAAGATTTTCTGTTAATAACAACAAGAGTCCCGACACAACGGCGCCAATTTTTGGTCGCGTTGTCACGCACGCGCCAAAAATCGAGCGGTTTGTAAAAATGTAGTTTAAGGAGCGACAACTCGAGTATCGTCTCACAAGGACTCTTGGGTTGTTGTTAACAGAGAAAGTCAGAATTGGGGGGTTTTGGATTTAAAATTAAACAAAGAAAACAAAGCAGAAAAACAATGCAAACTAAGTAATTATCAAATAGCTAAAAAAACGATCAACCAACTGTTCTCGGTTTCCCACAATCATTGGTCCATGTAAATTCCAGGCCCTAAGCAAATTCTAAACCCTTTTCGATTGTAGCATCAATTAACAAGCGAAATCAATACTACGAGACATATGTTCCTATTCCCGAATTAAGAAAACGGGGTGAAGCACTCATGAACTAAGCGAACATGAATGAACACACGCGAATTAAGCAAACGCGATTAAGTATAGGAACACACAATCATCGAAACAAATCAACACCTATTCTATACGATTCTGAATTAAGCAAACAGAACATACAGAACAAATATTGAAAGAGAATAGCATTAAGTTTAGGAATTACAAAACCTCAAGTGTCAATGGAACCCAATCGCAGTAGATTAATCAAGGAGACTAGTTCTCCATTACAAACATAAACCTAAACCTACTTGTAGCCGCACTATGAAAAGAAAAGAAGAAGAGAAAAGAAGATGATCAGTTTTGCCCCAAAATAGATATAAATACAGATTCTGGGTTACGGTCGCTCGCGAGGCGAAACATGTTTCGCGAGGCGAATATTATGAACAGTCGCTTTCTCGCGAGGCGAAACATGATTAGCGAGGTGAGCCAGAGAGGGTGACTGTTGCTGCTCGTGCTGGTCTTCTGGCTCGCGAGGCGAGAATACTCTCGCGAGGTGAATCCTCCAGAATTGCATTTTTTCATTGTTTTCTTCATTCCCTTGGCTCTAAGTGCTTTATTCTAACCTGAAACAATAGGAAATAGCAGTGAATACTTTATTTGACTCAAAACTAACTAAATTAGCCCAAAAATACTTTACAGACTCAAAATGTTGCTTGAGGACAATTTAATCTAATTTGGGCGAAAATAAGATATAATTAGCACAAAACCATGGTCATACTAGTCATAAAACTAGATGAGCCAGAGGCTGATCACCTTACCGAACACAAGTCTATAGGGAGACATCCTTATTGGTGTCTTGAAAGCTGTTCTTGTTAGTGTAAGCCCTAGAGGCCAATGTATTTCTTTAGACTTACATTTGTATCTTGCTATTTTATATATATATGATATGAGGCATTTCAGTTTATTGTGTTACTTGTTTAAACATAATAAAGTCCTTAGAATGGAAATTTCAGTTTAATAGAATATCATGTATATGACTTGATCGTGAGACACTATTGAACAATGAAATCATATTCTTAAATATCCGTAGTCAAGTATTTTATTAATAAGGACAATAATAATACAATTGAGACTATTATGTGTGCGCGATCGATGACCATATCTCACGGGTCATGGATATGAGATATCAGAAGTCGACACATAGGTACACATTAGAGTAATGATGTCTTTGGATTGACCCGCCATGAGAACACTACATGGAGCGTTATGTGAGTGTCATAAGTAGTTCTCATAGTGACAATGGTGCATACAATCCTTCGACCTGAAATCACTACGAACCCTACATGAGGAGTCGTGTGCTTTAATATCGTCAAACGTCATCTGTAATAGGATGATTATAAAGACGGTCATTGGGCATACCACGAGCCATGCAGAGGGATGTGAGTGACCTAGATGGAATTTGTCCCTCCTACATAACAGGAGTAATATCTGTGGGCCCCCTGATAGAGTGAGACTGTAAAATGCATGGTAGTCTTTGAAATGAGTCAATATGAGATATTGACCTCATTTGTTGTCAAGTCTACTCGGGTATCAGGGAACATGATATTGAACCATACAAGGGTGACACATTCTATGCCTTGTGTTCAATATAGATATATGGACAAAGGGATAATAATGCACATGAATATTTGTCACAGAAAGGTTTCGTCAAATCACTGACTTTCTCACTACTTAGGTAGCAGTGATGTATTGCTAGATACCGCTCACTGTTTGTAATATTAAATGGGATTTAATATTACTACTAACGTTTTGGGAACCTATAGGGTCACACACATAAGAGCGGATTAAAAGAAGCATTAAAAGGAAAGTTGGACTTTCCTATTGGGCCTAGCGCATAGTAGATGGGCTTAGGTCAAATGCTGCTCACTAACTCACTTAAGGAGGCGCTACTATAAGTAGACCACTTAAGTTGTTGTGCCCACAAGGTTGATACCCTAGCCGCACAAAGAGAGTTAGAGTGAACAGTAAACCTCGGTTTTGAAGCTAGCACTGTAAGAGAGAGACGCTTCAGGGTTACCGTGGCGTTGGGCGTTCACGGAGTCGCTCGTGTGGATACCTCTGGAGACACCGTTCGTGCGGTATTCGTGATAGGCAATTTCAACCAACAGCCATCGCTTCAAGAGGTAAACTTTCTAATCATGAATCATGACCATTCGCATGGATCCTTGATGGGAATTTTTCCGCTGCGTTTTATTTTGTTTTATACCCAAATTCCCAACGAGTGGTATCGAGCCAGGTTGCGAAACCATGATTCCGTTACGTGGTTTATCTGTTATGTATGATAACATGTTTATAATGTGAATCGTTTTCTGAAAATTGTTTTTGAAAATCGTTTGCATCTGTTTTGCGAAAACCTTGTTTCTATGATTTTCGTATGTATATGATATATCCGTCTATTGCATGTTTGTGTATGTATGCGATATGTGCGTTGGTTACGAATCCTTATTATGTTACTGCGATGGCGTCAAATGTTGATGTTAAACATGATTGTTTTCAGTTACTGTGTTGGCGGTGTTAAGGGTTTTGGACATGAAAAGTTCATGTTGTTGCGCCTGAGGTTCCAAGTGTTGAAACCGTAGCCGCCGTTTCTTGCAACGTGAAGTGTTCACGGGCCTTGCGGTTTTAGGGTTGAAAGGTTGACGCCCTAGCCACCAAGGAAGCGAGGCACGCTTCGGAGAGAAAATTTTTCTTCGGGCGCTGCCCACCCACCAAGGCGGCCTCCCCTTGACCCCCGCCCGCTGACCGGGCAGCGGGACCCCGTGCTACCTCTGCGTAGTGTGTAATTTCGAAATTCAAATTTTGAAAATTTTATGTCACCATTTAATAATTATATCAATTACAATAAATGTGATTTATGTAAATGTGATTTATATCAATTACAATAAATGTGATTTGTTACAATAAATGTGATTTATATAAATGTGATTTATATCAATTACAATAAATGTGATTTGTTACAATAAATGTGATTTATATAAATGTGATTTATATCAATTACAATAAATGTGATTTGTAGTAACAACAATTGTAATAAATGTGATTTATAGTAACATCAATTATAATAAATGTGATTTGTTATATATATGTTACGTTTTCAAAATTCAGATTTTGAAATCTCTAAATTTAATAATAATAATAATAATTGTGTATTATTATTGGTTGTTACTATTTATTTGGTGATGTATGGTGAATGGTTATGGCCTTAGTCCTTTTATCTTTTGGTTTATATTTTGAAATACGGCTGCGTGCGTGCCTTTCTTATATTCCATATGTATCTTCTTTTCTCATCTCACCCCTCATATGTAAAAATGAGGTTTACGTTTCTCTAATGTAATGATGGAGACAAGAAGACGCTATCACGTGGGAGATCTTGCTTGGAGAAGCTTGGACGCTCCTAGGTTTTAGTTTAGATTCTCTCATTGGCTTGGGAGAATCAATGCGTTAGGGGCCATAACCATATCACATTTATTTGCCTTATATATGTATGAGATGCATGTATGTATATA